>OV884057.1:92633504-93235049 GCA_930367215.1 Pollenia angustigena
CTCAATATGGATAAGGAGAATCTGAGCCTATTCGGGACGAGCAGGCTTAAGTGGAGGGCAGTGTTACAAAAGTTAAATTATCTAAGAATTATTTATAGTTATAGTTATAAGTTATCTTGTACGTTATAATTTTATGTCATATTAGTTACTTAAAATTATTATGGATAACTTTCAACACAACCTTTATTTTAAAATAATTCCTACATGAATTTCCCAGTTATTTCTAGAAATAGTTTTTGAACATAATAAATAGTTATTACAGGAAGGCTCAGGAAAAATCTAGAAATAGCTATGAAATATAAAAAGGGGTGACTCATGAATAATGAGTTGAGTTTGTTTTGAGACATTAAACGGTTCTGTTCGTAAATAACAATATTGGATAAAATTTTGTGAACAAAATAATTAATTTCAATAAAGTTTGCTAAGTTGAATAAGTGTGTATATTTATTTGGATTTGTAATTAAAAGAACTCAAACGCGCTTATTAAAGGAAAAACGTAACAATATTCTTCTATTACATCCTTCTTGTTGAAACGCCATAATATGTGCTGATATCCCTGATCTGTGTCTGACACTTTCACTTGCCTTTACATTTTTTTGACGTCAGCCCTGATGACATATTTCCAAAGCCGCCATTTCAAAATTATGTCAAAAATATCTTTTTGCAGCTTACACAGAAAAAATTATTGCCGAATTATTTTCAAACAAACGCTTGATTGAAAATTTTTTTAATTTCTATAAATTTTTTTACTGATTCAAACAATATTTTTGTTTGATTTTTATTTAACCAACAAAAATGTGGACAACTCTTCAAAAATATAATAAACGCGTTATTGGTGTCAAGTTTTTCATAATTTTGTATGAAATATTTAACGCTCTTTAATGTTTTCGTCTTTTTGCATTTTTTTATTTGATCGTAAGCAAGAAGTGTTGCTGAAATATAAGAACAACAACAAAAAACACACACAGTCTATTTTTGGACGCTTTAAAAAAGTGCAACTATAAGAAAAACATAAACAGAAACAACATTACAAGAAACAAAATCCCGTATTCAATTTTTTAAAACTGTTTGGTTAAATACATCAAATACAAAAATAGAATGATGACGAAAAACATATCGAGTCGGTCTGCTGCCGTTTTTGGTTACATTTCTTCTTTAGCAAAGGAATAATACAGCAACAGAGAGTGATAAAGAAAAACATTGTGTTATGTGTATAAATTAAGACTTCGTTCAAAAATTATTCCAACAAAAAAAATATGTCTTAAAGCCAGCCGGCGGCTCTGCTAATGCCGTCATCTTCTCATACAGTGCTTACTTGTGTGCGCGTCATTGCTTGTGCCAAAACTTTTTTTTTTATTTTGAAATTTAGTATATGAATTTCAGTAAACTTTTTGTTTGATTCAGTTAAATTATTTGTTTGAAAAAATCAGTGTTTTTTTTCAACAAACAAATGCAAATTAATTGTTTGAATATGCAAATTTGTTTATAGGACCGATTTCAGACAAAAAATTGTTTGATTCTACAAATTTTTTGTTTGAATTGGAAAAATAATTTTTTCTGTGTAGGTCCAATGTACATCACATCGTTAAGGCTTTTTCCATTTGTTGTTCTTGCTGATGCGTCGAATACCACTCTCAATTTTGTTGTCAGACTTTTCTCTCTGATAACCGCTTGGTGAAGCATATAATATTTGCCAGTGTCAACATCTGCCTTTTTCATATGACCCAGTTTAAAATATTCTTCCATGAATTTAACGTATTCTGTCCGTAATTCATTGTTAGCTTCTAATTTTCTCTCAAGATGTAGAAATCTTGCTAAAGCTTTTTTTTTGATTTTCCAAGCTCATTATCATCCTTTTAAATTGGTAGTTTAACCACTATCCAATTGTCAGCATCTATTACTGTTACTGTTGTTATCTCTTCAAGCTCCCAGAATCTTTCTAGATTTGTAACAGCTGCTAATACTTTTGTTTTTTTTTTTTTTTGATTTTTTGTTGATTTTACCAGACCAAAAATTGTTGATTGTGCCAAAATATTTCCTTTCTTGCGTAGACCTTTTTGCATTAGGTGAGGAATGATATCACCGCCAATAACAACATCTATTCTATCTGATTTGTTGTATGATGGGTCCGCTAAAATAAAGTTCTTCCAATCTTCTATATTAACTTCAAATCACCGACTTGGATGTGCCCCCGTTAACTTTGGCAAAATAAGGCTTCAGCTTCACCGCAATATTACTCAATAAATCTTGGCCTTAGGATTAATTTTGTCTTTGCCTTAGATAGTCCAACCACTGCACTACAGAGTCCATGAACTTCGGTTTTACTTTTGATGCGTGGTAATGCTAAAATCTGTGCAGCTTCTTCCGATAAAGTTGTAATTTGAGAACCTTGATCTATTAACGCTCTCACTAATTCTCCATTTGCTGCATTTACCCTTATTTGTGCAGTTGCTAGAAGTACCTTAGCGGATGTTTCCCCGGTCTTCATTGCTGAACTAGGCTTTGATTCAGATGTAGAATCTTATTGTGACCTTTATAACAATGACTGCATTTAACATTATTTGAACACCACTTATCAGTTTTGTGATCTAGACATTTGAAACACCATTTATTGTTGTAAGCTAATTTTCTTCTTTCTTACTGGTAACGTTAAAAATTTTCTGCAACTTGTTGTTGTATGGTTATTCATACTGCAATGTAAACAAGATTTTTTTTATCGAATACTGTACATTCGAAACTTTTCCTGATTCATATGATTTTTTATTTATTTTCTTTTCTTGTCTATTTAAGACTGCCTCTAAGGCTTGAATTTGTTGTTCCAAAAAGCTTAGTATGTCCATTAGATTTCTTGACTGTTTGTTCGTAATATCGTAAACCATCTTTATCTAATTTTCTATTCACAATACGAGCTATAAATGGCTCAGTATCTTCTAATTAAAGATCCATACTTTAGGGCATAAATGCAACTGTTAGTTGTATCTAAGAGATGCTTCAAACTTGCGGACGATTCACTGTTCGCCATTGGTAGGTCAAGTAATATATCTACTTGATTTGTAAATAGCAGTCTTCGATTCTCATATCTTTGTTTGAGAATCTCGCATGCTGCTTGATAATTGTTGTCAGTGATTTATAAATGTTGCACCAATTTTTTGGGTTCGCCCTTTAGTGTTGTTACTAGTCTATACATCTTTTCTACATTGGACAGATGTATATTATCATGCACCAGACTCTTAAATAAATCGTGAAATGATGTCCATTCATTTATATCGCCATTAAATTCTGGAATATCAATTTTCCCCAAATGTGCTGAGCTGGAATACTCTGTTTCTCTTCTGCCCATGTTGATTGGGTGTTGTGGTTATTCCTTTGTGCTATCTGCTATAAGCTCAAGAGCACTAAAGTAAGTGTTTTCTGCATTAAGCATAATTTTATATGCTTCTTTTGATTTTTTAGATTTTGATTTTTTAAATTTTTGTATCTTGTTTCCAGAAATTTTTCTTTTATTTGTAATTTTTTGCTGGGCATGCCGCCAACGTTAGTCGATAGTTCTTCATACCAGTCGTTTAACCAATCCGCCATTTCAACAAATTGTTCCCATAATTCATCATTTGATTCGGAAGCTATGTTTTCAAATTTACTACTTTCTTTTGATGCTTGAGAAGTTCCTGCAACGTTTAGTTGTTCCTCCTTTAGTAGCATCGCTTTAATTAAAAGCCGAGCTTCTTCCTGCACATTTAATAAGGCTTCATAATAATTATTTGTAAAGAATTCTTCTGATGTAATGCCAGATGCCAATAATTTTGAATTATTTGCCGTCAATTCGGCAATAATTTTATCCAATCGTTTTGCTTCTTCTGAAAGTCTCGAAGTTCGAATTGTTTTTTGAGATGATTTGTCTCTTATATTAATAATTTCTTCTCCGAGTTCCTTCTGTGTTTCGAATAGCTTTTCTTTATTTGTCATTTTAATACTGATTTGTTTTAAAGTGGTCGCTGTTTAGCCACGACTCTCGCTTTATTTTTATATATATACTAGCTTAACCCGGTGCGCTTCGCTACACTGCCTTAACCACTTCTTCAGTTAAGAGATATATAATATATGCATCCTATGGGAGGTATTTCCCCCTTGCGCCTACCCGCTTTATTTTTATTTTCAAATGTGAAGTATACCATAAGAGTGACTTCTACAAAGTTTGAACATTCTTACTACAACAGCTCTTAAGATATGCGATATTAAACATTGGCGTCCTATGGGGGTAACACTTCCCCCGCTGCTATTTTATTTCAATTTTGGAGCTCAGAAGATCCTACTACCAAAAGTTTAGCAAAATGCGTGCAGCGACTCTTAATTATATTTCTATCTATGAGGGGTACTGCTCCTCCTCTGTCAACCCTGCCCATTTTTATATTGAAATTTATAGTTTACCATTATAGTAGCTTTAACCACGTTTGAAGACTCTCCCTTTAATAGTTCTTCAGTTGAGCGATATTTAATATATGCATCCTATGGGAGGTATTTCCCCCCTGCGCCTATTGACTTCTTCAAAGTTTGAACATTCTCACTATAACAGTTCTTAAGATATGCGATATTAAACATTGGCGTAATATGGGGGAAACCACTTCCCCCGCTGCTATTTTATTCCAATTTTGGGACTCAGAAGATCCTACTACCAAAAGTTCAACAAAATGCGTGCAGCGGCTCTTAAGATATGCGATATTTAATATTGGCATCCAATGGGGGGTACAAGTTCCCCTGCCCCTATCGAAAAAATAAGTAGCCTATTTTATTTTTAGTGTTCACTTGATGTTACTGTAAAAATTTCAGGAAAATCGGTGCAGTAGTTTAGGAGTCTATAAGCCAACAAACCAACAAACATACAAACATTTTTCATTTTTATATATATACTAGCTTAACCCGGTGCGCTTCGCTACACTGCTTTAACCACTTCTTCAGTTGAGAGATATTTAATATATGCATCCTTTGGAAGGTTTTCCCCTCTGCGCCTTCCCGCTTTATTTTTATTTTCAGTAGTGTAGTATACCATAAGAGTGACTTCTACAAAGTTTGAACATTCTCACTATAACAGTTCTCAAGATATGCGATATTAAACATTGGCGTCCTATGGGGGGAACCACTTCCTCCGCTGCTATTTTGTTTCAATTTTGGGGCTAAGAAGATCCTACTACCAAAAGTTCAACAAATTGCTTGCAGCGGCTCTTATTAATATTTCTATCTATGAGGGGTACTGCTCCTCCTCTGGCTACCCCACCCATTTCTATATTGAAATTTATAGAGTACCATAATAGTAGCTTTAACCACGTTTGAAGACTCTCCCTTTAATAGTTCTTCAGTTGAGCGATATTTAATATATGCATCCTATGAGAGGTATTTCCCCCCAGCGCCTACCCGCTTTATTTTTATTTTCAATAATGTAGTATACCATAAGAGTGACTTCTACAAAGTTTGAACATTCTCACTATAACAGTTCTTAAGATATGCGATATTAAACATTGGCGTCCTATGGTGGAAACCACTTCCCCCGCTTCTACTTTATTTCAATTTTGGGGCTCAGAAGATTTTACTACCAAAAGTTCAACAAAATTCGTGAAGCGGCTCTTAAGATATGCGATATTTAATATTGGCATCCAATGGGGGGTACCAATTCCCCTGCCCCTATCGAAAATATAAGTAGCCTATATTATTTTTAGGGCTCACGTGATGCTACTGTAAAAATTTCAGGAAAATCGGTTCAGTAGTTTAGGAGTCTATAAGCCAACAAACAAACAAACAAACACACACAAATTTTTCATCGCTGTTTAGCCACGACTTACGCTTTTAAGTATTTTTAATATTTACTAGTTCACTTTTTATTGTCGAAGGACCCAATGTTCAACCTAAGCATTTATATAAGCATTTATATTGGGCTTAATCGTTCATTTAGGTTACTTGTCATTAGAGTTCATTCAAAAAAAGTGAACTAGTTCGTTCTTCTAGTTCAGTAGTTCACTTTTAGTCAGTCAGTCTTTTGAGTCAGCTGTGTATTTCGTACTTTTGGAGGCAGTTCATTTAAGTCAGTTCATGTATGTAGTTCAAGGGTTCATTTACTTCAGTTGCTTGTTTTGATTTCTTATTCTGTTGTTGTTTATTTTTGTGTGTGTCAAGCTTTGAAAAAATTAATACAAATTTAAATACTTAAAAAAACTTATTTAAATTTTTTAAGTTAATAAAGTTCAAAAACACAATAAATTAAAAATGTATAAGAATAAGTGGAGCAACAATTAAGTTTGCAATAGAGGACAAATATTTACTCTCTAAAGCAATTGTGTATTTTATAAAATTTCCTTTTGTTAGTTTTTCATCAAATAAATTTGACATTCACTTACTTTGCAAAAATGCATAGTATTTTTCATGTTCTTTACCGGCTGATTGAAAAGAAACAACGATATTATTAGTTTCTATATGTTATAATATACTTGTTTCTTTTACTCATTGCCAGATTACTAAAACATGTTCATAATATAATCAGGGCTGCCATATTAAGATATGTCTCGCCGCAAGTGGCAATTTTCAAACATTTTGACTACACTGCGATTTTTTTCATTTATAAAATATATGGCGATTTTATTATTATTAATAAGATTTCCGTATGACGTGCTAAATTACCAATTCTTATTTTTGATAAATACACTGAAATTAGATAAGCTATTCATTTATTTTGAGACTCTAATACTATGTTTCCACTATCAGCAAAACAACTTGTTTTGAGCAAAATGTGTCAGAGTGTGTCCATTATGTGAAACTGGTTTTGGTTTTCGAAATCAATTTGGCATTTATGTTGTTAACAAACATGAAAGCAACAAATATATTTGTAGAATAAAAAATATTTTCTTGTTTGTTTTTTAATACACAGATATACATATCGTCATCTTAAAGACCTAATAACCTATCTGCAAAAATTTCAAAGTTGAGTTTTTTATAGACTTTTATTCCCTATATCATAACGCATATGTGTGCAACATTTTGAACATGTAATATTACAAATGACAAAGTTTTTGTACCTTTTTTGTTGCATAGTGTAATTTAAACCAACATTAACATCCAGTTCATCGATTTCGAACGTTAACGTTCGCATAGAAAATTATATGTAAAACAAAAACAATATTCGAAAATTTGTTTTTGTTTCAAATGTAGTTTTCTATGCGAACGTTGACGTTCGACATCGTTAAACAGGCAGTAAGTATTTGTTTTTGCTTAAACCAGTAAAAGAAACTTCTACTGTAATTATTTAATGTACATATATAATATTCATGTGTATAGAGAAATTTTTATTTATTCATACTAATTAGTACTGCAGATATGTTATTTGGTTTCAGATTTTTACAATTGCAAAAAAACCTAAGTGTCATAACATAAGCTGTGATTAGAAAAACAAAATTTTCTCAACCGATATATATTACTTGTTTCATTTTAATCAAAATGTGTAATTTTCGTTTCAATATCGTTAATAGTTCCAATTATATAACGTTTCTTCCCACTCCTGTAAACTTTTGAAAACTGCAGATAGGTTATTTCGTCTTTTAGGTGACGATATAATTTAATAAGTCTTGTTTTTTTGGTAAATCTGTAATTTTTTTCGAAATTGTTAATCACCAATAATGGATAACTCAGAGTTGTTTCATGATTTTCGACATTTTTTGGAGCAAAACTAGTATTTATTTGAGTTTTTCGAACATGAAACATGTATAGGAAAACAAGTAGCAGAACACTTGTTTTGCTGCAAATCTAGTTTTGTGGCCCAAAACATGTAAGTGGAATACTATTACATAATGGAAACACTATGACACGTTTTGTCAAAATAAGCACCCCTATCTCAAACAACTACTCCCATTAAAATATTCCCATATTTTTTTATTTCGTATTGTGAATGATTCCTATAACAAATTTTATGGTAATGAATTCCCAAACTAAAAAATTTGGCATCGCCAGTGTTTACTCCCTCCAATTTTTTTTACTAAATAAATTTCCAACAAGTCTTAATGTGAACGAGGAGGGAACATGTAAGTTTTAATGTGTATTCTGAGGTAGGGCTCAATTAAAATACCTTTTGCTTTTATTGAAGGAGTATTAATAAGAAAAATTAAGATAAACACTATTCATTATTTATTTTATCATATTATTATTAGTGTTTTATTTTGTATATTTTTCTTTCAGAATACAAGCACTGACAATTTATTCACAATAGAGACATTTGTTTATAAAGCACTGACAAATAATGCAAAATATAAATTTTTACTCCCAAAATATTTGTGATGACAAATTCATGACTTGTCTTACATAACTTCTTCACCTGACAATTTTTTGTCATACCAAACGTCAAACTTTATATTAAAAAAACGCTGACAAAAATGTTCGGGTTTTTTTATATAGACTTTGACGTTTGGTATGACAAAAAATTGTCAGGTGAAGACGCTATGTTAATGCCGACAAAATCACCTCAACAATAAATTTCAGCATGTCCTACGGAAATCTTAAGGGGCCCATAGACACATACTACTGACATCTACTGCCGATGAATCCTTTGTATACGTGTGTGATTGATATTTTACTACACACCTATCAATCATTTTAAAATAAATTTCATTTCGTGAAATTCAAGAAAACCCCTATTTTCCTCACACGTTTTTTTCTCAGAAACTATTTTAAATTTGTTTTAATATAAATTGAAAAGAAAAATATATCATAAAATTAATAATTTATTTTATTGTTCATTTGAACAACTGTCAGCAGTATGAGTTCATTTCAAAATCAAACCTATTTTGATTTTTCATACTGCATTGTCTGTGTGACGCATACATAAATAAAAATTTCAAATTTAGAAACACATGCTGATTTCATGAGCAGTAGGGTGATTACTATTTTTATTATGTAACATTACAAAAATAAAACTCCTTAAATTCGAGTAATAATTGCATTCAGATGACATAAGTAACATCAAATTTTAAAAAAATTAAAAAAAGTTCCCCCTTTTTTAATTTTTAATTTTTTTTTAAATCTTTAGTGCAAGTCTTACTAAGAAGTCATTTAATCACTTTTAAACCACCATAATATGTCTTCTAAAAACTCCGGCAATAGTGTTAAGGCAAACAGGTATACTTGGACGAAGAATCTACCTTCCTCTTCCAAACAGAAAAGGGATCCAAACATTCCATCTGTTGAAAAGCTTGGAAACTTCACTTTTCTGTTCAACAGCGAGAAACGGCGACTGTATTGAATCAAAAATATGATTACGGATATAGAATTGCTCTGGAGGGAAACTCTAGACTTTCCACTTTTATCCAGCGCACTCATTAGAAAGAGCCTTAATCGTTTGATTGATCTAAATGACAAAAAGAAACCGTCTGAAAAATTCACTGCAACACTTTCTCAGTTATATGATGGCACCAACGTGAATGGAGAATGGAAATGCTAGGAAGATAAAGAGTTCTACCAGAGTCAAGTTGAAAGTGAAGGCAAGGTTGGCTATTCAACGGTCAAACAAGCCCCTTTGGAACCAATTCACCCAAGAAAACGAATCCGACTATCAATATCTCAAGCTCAAACCAGTACTTTTCAAACGCAACACACACATGATAATGTCTCTGAATCTGCCTCCGATTCTTCACCCAAGTCTTCTTGGGTCATCTTCTTCGGAATGCAAACCGAAGTACAAAAGAACAAGCACTACAACAGCAAGTTTACTGGTACTGGAAAACAACATTTCTACACATAAAGCACATAACGTTCTTGCGACCATTTCTTAACAGGGTCATGATGTGCCTGTTTCAAGTCAGTCGGGTGTCTGGAAACGAGTAATCTCAGAAGGACAGCAAATGAAAGCCAACATTTTTAAAAAACTTCAAAGCAAAGATCCCTATTGTCTTCAGTTTGATGGTAAAAGAATCCAAGGGAAAGAGTATCAAGTAGTTCTGCTGAAAAATACCACAACCGAAATTAAACTCGGTATTCTAAAATGTGAGAGTGGTTCTGCCGCGGTCATTCCCAAGGAACTACATCAACTAATTGATGAATACGATGCTTGGGGAAATATTCGCATGATAATCTGCGACACGACAGCAGTAAATACTGGTCGTTAACACGGGATTGTAAAGCTGATACAGGATGATGTCTTGAGCAAGGGCTTTCAAAAGCCACAATACATTGGCTGTCAGCACCATGTACTCGACCTCCTTCTGAAGCATGTCATGAATTACCTTATTCAAGAGCCAACGAGCAAACCAGAACTCAACTATTCTTTCATTGGCAAATTAAGAGAAAACTATGTCTCTCTTCAGGCTCATTACCACCAAGTTGCGACAGATGATGTTTACACAGACGAGAACCCTGGATGGCGAGATGATTTAAAGTTCTTGTATGAACTATGTCAGGCATATCGTCATTACAAAACAACTTCACAATGACGCCGAATCAGCTGGAAGAAACTCCCAAACTTACACCAGGCAAGATGGAACTCGCGTGCAATATATGCTGTTATAACATTTTTTCTGATGCCAGAGTGGCGCCACATCCTCAGTACAGCATGCGACTTCATCTGCTATGAATGGGCAAATGCTTGGTTCCAGTCGCAACACTACAACGAAGCGTCCTTCAATGAACTGTTAACCTCACTCACCAAGACAAAATGCAGAAGGCAATTACGTGTTTGAAGATGCACTGGTCAGTCGTGGAGTCATTAATTGACATTCCCAGATCTAACCAAAATGCTGAACGTGCTGTAAAACTGATGGAGGGACTACATGCGAACTCGAAAAAATTTGAATTTTTGAATCTAAAGTTCATAGGAAAAAATAATTTTTAAATTTTTGTTTGTACATTCTGTACTTATGCCCGTAATTCCTACAAATAGATGTCTAGCTGTGTATAGATATCTATGTTGTAACGAATTTTTCATAATTTTAATACGCATGTCTTATCTACTGATTAAACTGTAGTGTATTTTACACCATCCATTTTTGACAGTTAATTCAAAAAATTAATAAAAACACAAATGTTGCCATATTTTTAAAGAAAATTTAAAGGAAAAAACACGTAGGTAAATTTAACGTTGAAATTACCAAACTAGTTTTACCGCATAGGTAAATATAACTGTTGGGTACAAACACGACCAGATATCTGTTTGTTGAATTTACGGGCATTATTACTAACCTTTTGAATAAAGCAAACAGTATGTAATTTTTAAAAAATAAATGACTTTTTCACTTTTTTTCATCCGAATGAAAGGGGGAACTTTTTTTAAAAAACACAAAAATCCAGTTAATATTCTTAAATTACACAAAAAACTTCCTCGACTGCAAGTGGTTTCATTATTTTTTTTTTGTAATTACACTAATGAGCAGTATGTGTCTATGCGACCAGTGATGTTAACCGTACGGTAATTACCCTTTTTTAGGGTAATTTTGGGCCGCAAAAGGTAGCAAGGTAATTTTATTTAAAATACGGAAATTTAAAGAAATTTGAATTTTTGAAGGTTTTATAATTTGAAAGACGATTTTCGATTAAAAAATGGATAAATGTTATACAAAAATTTAAGAACATTAAGTTTTTCCAAATGTTTTCGTAACACCTATAAGTGCAAAATAAGAAAAATTAAATTACTCTTGTATATTATTAATTTTATATTTAACTTTTTGTTTGTTTTAAAATCAACATTTCTTAAACATAAAACAGCCGCAATGTTACACATTTAACTATAGTTTTCGGATTATTTTAAGTACGGCTTAAATGTGACTAAAGTTAAGTACAGATGGATTGATTTTATTGAAAATTATTTTTGTTAAAAATGTATTTTAAGACAATACAGGGTTTTGGCACGTAAGCATATCCATTAGGGTGCCCAAAATACAAAAGTATCGAATATTCGCGCTCCACAACGCTGATCCTATTCGAATAGTGCTTAAAAATGTTCAATCCAAATTTGAGCACAATCGGTCAATATTTCGAGGTTGCGATAGTTAAAGGATTTTTCGGGGTTAGATAGACTAAGGCCCGTTTTCACAACTTACCGATAGCTAAAGGTAGGATTTTATCGGCCGTGTAAAAGGTGTTCCATTGTTACAACTTTATTTTAACCTACCAGGTAGGATGAACCTTAATCTACATTATCGTAAACTTTAGGTTAAAGTTAAGTTTTAATAATGGAAAATTTTTAATAAGGCCGTTTAAAGTCTACTTTTAGCTATCGGCAAGTTGTGAAAACGGGCCTTACACGGTCAATAGATCCAATAAAGTCGTTTTAAAAACAGTTTTCATTTTTATTGGTTAAGTTGTATTTTGTTTTTTGCGAAACTTAACTTCGTAGTGCGATGAAAATATTTCAAAATATAGTAAGCAGTCTAATATAAAAAACAAAGGTGCGTTCGTAAATGCATCACTGCGCTGCATCAGTGATTTCAAATCGTTATATATTTATCAGTGAAGTAACTGTGGACCAACAAATTGTGAAATACTCCACAAAAATAATAGTCATACAATAAAAAAAAATTATAATTAATTTTTTTTTGGTTTTAAAAAAGTTTGCTTTTCTGATGCAGCGCAGTGATGCATTTACGAACGCACCCCAACTGTTTATTCTTACATTGATTCACTGTCAGAAATTTCAGCATTATCCTTCTAAACTCGTTTCTTGTAATTCTGCATTCAAAATATGTAAGTTAAATAATTATGTAGAGGGATGAATATACTTGAATTTTAACAAATGTAAATCTAGTAAAGATAAAAGAAAAGTGTGAAAAAGTATCTCCAATACATAAACAAGTACAATAATAATAAGCCAAAAAAAAAAAGTAAATGCTTGTAATAGGTATAAGCTGTGAAACATAAAAGTCGCCATTCATCGCGACCTCTAAATATTGTCGTATTGATCCAATTTTTGGTATATACATATATTTTAGTAAAAGAAACAAAATCAAGCTTGTGGAGAAAGTATTGGACTATACTTTTACTTTTCCATACAAGCGTGGGCCAGTCTAATATCCATACTTCACACCCCTGGAAGTATGTTTAAAATATCACGAAATTTAAGGTACATTCAAAATTTTACACCGCTAAGGAAAGAACGAGAAAACGACCATATTAGGCATCACACTGAGTGATGATATGGCTTAGGTGTTTCGCCATAAAAGGGGTACACCATTCCCTACACCACCCTATGACAGGCTGGTACCCTACACTTTACTTTACCCTGTCCCATGCAAAACAATCGTTACGTTATAGCGTACTTACCCTGCACCATTCTTCTTAGCATCCTTTTATTAAAAAAAAATTACGTAGACATTTTAATTTCAACTATAATAAAGTTAGTCATTTATTTGGTTAACTTAGTTATTTTTTTTTTATACTACTAAATTATTAATACATTTTAATTAGAATTTATTATAATTTTGCATTTCATTTGTTTTTCATATAAGTGAAGTTCAATGTACAAAAAAAATCAAGGAGTTTTGTATCATTATTAAAAAAATTCTTAAATTTAATGCAGTGCGTCATATACAAGATTCCTAGTAAATTTTAAAAATCTATTTTTTTAATGTTTATTATTTAAGTGCTTTCTTATTTAAATTGTAACGAATAATATGATAGATACAGAAATTTACTTAAAAACTACTTACAAATAATTACAGCGATTCTGATGGATTATGGTTGGGTATGAATTTTTTTTTCTCTTGCTGCTAAAACTGCATTTAATACGCATTTGGAGTTTTACGTTTCGTAATTCTTAAAGATGAAGCTCAAATTGACGTTGTTACAAGAAAATATCATTAAGTAGTATTCTAATGATGACAGTGTTGATAATAATGTTGTATAATTGTTGTTTATCGGTTTTTTTTTTTTGTTAAACTTTGTTATGTAAAATTCCCAACACATTTGAAAAACCCGTATTCCCAGTTTTCCATCATAAGAAACATTTTGCCCTTAAGTTACTTATCCTCTTCTCTAATATAATTTTATTAAATTTTTATTAATTTAAATATAATTGTACAAGTTCCTTAACACATTAGGTAAATACAGTTTTTATTTTTTTGTTTGTCTTGTTTGCCACAAACATAGGGTTTTCTTATATACAAATTAGAATTAGTTCTATGGGTTTACAAGGTTTTCTTTGTTCAATATTTTTCTTTTTTATATCTAACGATTTCTTTTTTTTATATTTGGAGTTCAACAAACATAGATTCGCCCTATTTTTATTATTTTAGGTCATTTTGCTGTTCTACTAGGTAGTTTATTTTATGATTTAAAATCAATCATCCCTTCTTTGGATGTTACATTTTAATATTTTATCTGAACACATATTTTCAGTTTGCTTTTAGTTTGTGGTTGTTTGATTTACTTATAGAAATTTAGAAAATCTTTACTTTTATGTAATTTTAAACACAGTTTTTAGTTTTTTGGTTTTTTTTCTCTTTTACTTTAATTTATTTAACCACACCTTCAGTTAGGTGTAATTCATTTTCATGTGTTTTAGAACAATTACTATGCCCATTTACTACACAAACACAAGCATTTCAACGCACAATTTTCAAATTTTGTGTCTACGCTTCTTGAAGGAAATTACTTAAAACGGTGATATTTTTAGCTTAAACTTATTTTAACTCATAAAGCCCACATATACATTAGGCAGACAAGATTTTGCAAATCACTTTAGTTTTTAACTTAGTAGCCAAATTACTATTAAATTTTTTTTTTTCTTTTATTGTAAACGTTTTTTTTTTTGTTTATTTTCTTTCCAAATTCAAAAATGATTTTATAATTTTCTTTACAAAAAGTTTATTTCTTTCTTTTGCCACAACCCGAGATCGACTGCCTCTGTTCACTGCCCAAAACCAACTGATTGAAATTGCATCATAATTCGTATTAGAACGCATTTCATTCATAAAAAAATCTGTTTTTCCTCACTTGCCATTCCATCTTTTCGCCCGTTGTTATTGTTGTCGCGAGAGAGATAATACACACGTATATGTGTATGCATGTATTTGTACATAACAATTCCCGCTTGTTCGGCAAATAGCAATTGTCGCTTTGCAAATAGTTATATAAGCAGCAACCCTACACAAGTAATTTCACAATCTCTAAGTAATGCATAAAAGCGACAGTTGTCCACACTGTTTTGAAACAGCTGTTGCACGCTCCTCTTTGATATTTTATTTCGTCATTCGTTTTGTGAAAATTTGCGAAAAAGGTCGTCTTTGTGTTAAGTTGTCTCAAAAAAATAAGAAATACCAAATCATTTGTGAAAAATAATTGAATTAACCAGGTAAAACCTAAAAAGAATAATAAAAAAGTGTTAAAAAAAGAGTTAAAAGTTAAAAAAAAGTTAATTTATTAATTTTTAGCCAAAGGTGCGGTTTGATACACTTGATACGTGCAGAGAAAAGTTCCGTGAAACAGGTAAGAACAAGAATAATAAAATGAGTAAGAGAAATCTCAAAAGATTAAAAAAAAAGAAAAAGATTATTATTTAGAGAAATTTAGTGCAGTGGAAAATAATTTGTCGGCAACAAGCGTTCCCGCTGGATATATTAATCATTTGGAAACGACAGAAGCTGAGATAGAAGTAAATGAGGGACGCAGTGAGAATAGAGAAAAAGCTCGGTGTTAGTGAAAAACTTAAACAGTGGTGCATAAAGCATAGGGTGTCGCGGAATTGTGCAAAAGATTTAATAGAAATTCTAAGGAGCGAAAATTTAGATGTTAGACCTTTTTATAAATTTCATTGCCAGAAGAAGCCTGTTGTGGAAAACATTTGTGGTGGGTCATACATACATATTGGTTTACAAGCTCAGCTTAAAAAAATGTGTTCCGTGATTGAATTGCCCAAAAATATTATGCTTGACATTAATATTGACGGCTTGCTTCTGTTTAATAGTTCAAGAACACAGCTTTGGCCAATTCTTCTTAGAGTAAGCAATGTTTGCAGTCGACCCGTCATTCCGGTTGGAATTTTTGTAGGCAAAAGCAAACCATCCAGTTGTGATGAGTTTCTCCAGAAAGTAGTAGAAGAGTTTTCGTTTTATATGGAGAATGGGTTGGAAATCGATGGAGATTTATATACAATAGAAATTAGAGCAGTTCTTTGTGACGCTCCGGCCAGAGCGTTTATTACAGGAACACCTTCACATACCTCATGTCACGGATGTTCAAAATGCCTTATTAAATCATATCTTGTAATATATAACTCATTATCATTATCATTATTTTTAATTTTCCTGTAAATATAACTTTTAAATGAATTCATTTTACTTTTGCTTTGAAATATATGACTAATTTAATTATAATTTTTAATTTTCCTGTAAATATAACTTTTAAATGAATTCATTTTACTTTTGCTTTGAAATATATGACTAATTTAATTATAATTTTTAATTTTCCTGTAAATATAACTTTTAAATGAATTCATTTTACTTTTGCTTTGAAATATATAACTAATTTAATTTTTAATTTTCCTGTAAATATAAATTTTAATGATCTCATTTTACGTTACCCTTAAAATATGTACCTAATTAAATAACAATTTGTAAACTTTCTTTAAATGAACTGATTTTTAATTTAATTTCAATTTAATTTAATAAAATATGAAGTATATAATTTTCAGAAAACATGTTTTTTCCTTTTTCATTCATATTCCCAATTTCACTAGCTATTTAGCTGGTTAGAAAATACCATTAAATTCATATTGCGGCTTTCACTAGTGAAATAACCCGAGAAAAGTAATGCAATGGGTAGACAATTATACCCCTCGTAGGACAACTCCATGTTAAATTCACCAGTCTAATACATGTAAAGTAGATTGGACAATAACTAGTGCTGGTTCCTACCCGCTTGTTCGTGTTACTAGTGCCGAACTATCAATTTGTCTATACATTAGGAACCAGCACTAGTTATTGTCCAATCTACTTTACATGTATTAGACTGGTGAATTTAACATGGAGTTGTCCTACGAGGGGTATAATTGTCTACCCATTGCATTACTTTTCTCGGGTTATTTCACTAGTGAAAGCCGCAATATGAATTTAATGGTATTTTCTAACCAGCTAAATAGCTAGTGAAATTGGGAATATGAATGAAAAAGGAAAAAACATGTTTGCTGAAAATTATATACATACTTCATATTTTATTAAATTAAATTGAAATTAAATTAAAAATCAGTTCATTTAAAGAAAGTTTACAAATTATTATTTAATTAGGTACATATTTTAAGGGTAACGTAAAATGAGATTATTAAAATTCATATTATTTTTCACAAATGATTTGGTATTTCTTATTTTTTTGAGACAACTTAACACAAAGACGACCTTTTTCGCAAATTTTCACAAAACGAATGACGAAATAAAATATCAAAGAGGAGCGTGCAACACTGTTTCAAAACAGTGTGGACAACTGTCGCTTTTATGCATTACTTAGAGATAGTGAAATTACTAGTGTAGGGTTGCTGCTTATATAACTATTTGCAAAGCGACAATTGCTATTTGCCGAACAAGCGGGTAATGTATAGACAAATTGATAGTTTGGCACTAGTAACACGAACAAGCGGGTTGTGATGGGGAAAAAATAACTCTGCAGTAGTGTTGGTCATTTGTCTTTTGTATAAGTCTCATACGCAGTGCAGGTTGCGAAAACGTCTGTATGTATTTTTCAGAGAAAGAAGTAACACGAAAAATTAAATCATGCGCAATGTCAACCAAGGTTACATTACTCAAAACAGGTTTTCTGTTAACGGTGTTATCAGACCACTGGTTGTATGTTATGATGTAAAAGATTTTGTTTTTACATCAAGATGAGAGTTGTTAGCAACTGAAAGACATTTGCATGATACCGTAAGCGTAAATATGCGAATAAGTGGAAGAATGCAAATATGTAAGCAAATATAAAAAATGCATGTTAGGCGCATAATGATGCGCAATTTAATGGTAGAGTTGCGTGGTTAAATATATTAGGTAAGGGCAAAAATTTGTGGTCAGTAAGAACTACGGAAAAAAAATATATATAATGACGCAATTAACGGTTATGGTTGCATGACCTAACATATTGGGTGAGGGTAAAAATCATGATTCAAAAGATAGGAAAAAATACGTAACAAAATGACAGGCGATTGACTGAGTGCTTTTCATATAAATTTTACTACACAATCAATCGCCAGTCAATTGAAAACAGCACAGTAATGTTTTGATTAGAAACCTTTGATTACGGTAATTTCTTCTCAAAAACGGTAATTTTTAGAGGGCCGTAAGGTAATGAAAAAATATAAGTTAACATCACTGTATGCGACCCTTTATTAATAATACAAATTCGACATATATTTTATAAATTGCAGAAAAAAATCGCAGCTAGACATCTCTTAGTATGGCAGCCTTGATTATATTATGAAAATGTTTAAAGTTATCTCACAATGAGTAAAAGAAACAAGTATATTATGTTAAACATAGATACACTAATAGTATTGTTTTTTCTTTTCAATCAGTTCGGTAAAGAATAAGAAATCAAGTGGACAAGCAACTGAAGTAAATGAACCTGTGAACTAAATGAACTGACCAAATGAACCCTCTCAAAAGATTACTGACGCAAAAGACAAAGTGACTAAAAACGAACTGTTGAACTAAAAGGAACTGTCAGACTGAAATACCGTTCAACGTTCATCTGACTGACTAGTTCAATTGAACTAGTTCGTTCATGAACTATCCAACTCTAATTTATAAAACCAAGGTTCAACTTGAATGTTTGTAAGACACTTAAATTTTATTACAAAATTAAAACCTTAAGAGCTAACTTAACAAATCTTAAACAAATGTAGGAAAAATAATATTAATGAAGGACAAATAATTAGGGTTGTTTACCTGCATGTGTCCACGCACATGCGTATTTTTTTATCACACATCTCAAATTGAAACCCTAATTATCTATTGGAAAATCCAACATCAATACTGCAGATGTTGGTATTTCTGTTTGTGTGTTTACTTATTCAATAATTAGTGGAAAATATATGAATGTTTCGTAATCCTAAAAATATTAGCTGCATATTAACTGCCTTGTCTCTCTTATCCACTACAGTTAATTTCATGTTCAAGCAAAGTTTAAACAGTTGATCAATCAACATCCGATCTAAAAACTCTCCATACTCACTCGGACTGGCAGCTTGTCTAAGGCATAATACATAGTTTGCAACACTTTCACATTTGTCTTGATGTACTTTACGAAATTTTATATTTTTTTCTGAACATCAAAGTGGTTTACTAGAGTGTTTTTAATTACCTCATAGGATAGCGCTTCCGGGCTTCTAGGTGAAATTAATATCTTTAATGCATTATTTAATTCGGTTCCAAATTCCTCTGATTGAATTTGGCTCAACTGCAGTACCCAGTCAAAGCGTTTGAAATAGTCTTGCACTGTCGTCCCATCAATAGATTTGTATTCAGCCACGCAGAGTGGTGGCCCCTTTCGTCCGTTCGTGGACAAGCTGGAAGTACAAGGCTGTGCGGCCAATGATTGTTGTGTTGCCTTCACAACCGCTTTTTTTATCGCACCAGCAAGTGAGTCCGTGAATTCTTTGAACAGTTCTGCATTCATTTTTCATAGCAGGATCCCACTTCTGACACCAATATTGAGTTTTCCAATTAAAAACACGTTACAAACTAAATCAATATAAAAAGTGTGACTGGGAAAAGAGAGACGTTGTTCGTGTTGGAACCAGCGCCAAAATCGCCAAAGCCTTTATTTTTAACTTTTTGACAATAAAATATAGATGATTTAAATTATTAAAAATATTTTTATAAATCTTAAAAAATAAATTTGTTCCAAGTCGCTAAAATCCGCCGAAAATTTTAAAAAAGTCGCCATAATATATATTCTGTTTAGTTTTTATTAAGAACCAAGTAAAAATGATTAGTGAAGGCAAAAAAGGAACATTGCACCATTAAATAGTTAATAGTAGTGTACTAAAAGCAGCAAAGAAAGAATTTTTGTGGTTAGTATTAAACAAATATTGGATATATGTATGTATGTAGTGGAGTTCTATTATATATCTAAAACGCTATACACTTCAGCGCCAAAACTTCCTTTTGTCTTCTTTTTTGAAATACATTGTAAGTGAATTTAATTGTTTCAACGAAGGTACAAAAGAAGGGCATCATGTAGTATTAACATTCATATAGTAATTTATAACTCGTAACACCTCTTCAAGAACTGCATTCTATTATAAAGAGAGTTTTAGTGAAGTTCGTTATTGAAAATACATTTCCAACACAGGCATTACTAGTTAGATTAAGCACCATATAATGAACAAAGCAAGAACTTTAAAATGGTACGTACCTGACGTGTCCTAATAGCTATATACTTTTGTCCAAAACTGATTTAAATAAGGTGGAATATCATCCAATTACAAACGGTCATTTTGTCCATACCTTACGATTCATTATAAAGCAAATCCATCGCTCCAGAAAAAGTTTAACATACATAACCTAAGAAATCCCTCTGTTGCTGCAAATTACACCCAAGAACTGCAACAAAACGTTAGAACAATATCATATGCACAGCGAAAAGACTACTAAGAAGCACATAGGCTTCAAGGAACAAAGACGCAAGCAATGGTTGTTTGACGAAACTTGGTCCTTGATTATGGAAAGAAAACTAATAAAAGCGGCTTTAATACCGCCAAAACCCGAAACGAGAAAGCAAACCTACGTTCACAACACACTGCCGTCTTGTAAAGCGAAATGCCCGCAACGACAAACGTGCTTGGACGAACAGTATAGCGTTAGAAGCTCAAGCTGCAGCGGATACAAATCGTTTTGGCGATCTCTATAAGCTCATAAAAAAGCTTACCGATAAAGCCACTGTAACAGGAAAGCCCATACAAAACAATGATGGCATACTCATAACATCGAAAGAGGAACAGCTAGATTTTTGGGCCGACCACTACTCCTTAATCCTTGCTCCGGGACCTAATAGGGATGAGCCCGTATGCAATTGCGATAACCATAATTATATTGCAAATATTCCCTTCGCAACTCCATCTATTTCTGAACTGATTTCAGCTGTAAAGTAACTTAAAAATAATAAAAGCCCTGGGCCTGACACCATTTCCCCAGAACTTCTCAAAACAGATCCCTCTACCTGTGCCAAGCTTATTTTGCCCTTAGTAGATGACATATGGAATAATGAAATAGTTCCTGATGAACTAGAGGAAGGTATGATCATTAACATTCCGAAAAAGGGTAATATAACTTGCCGGAATAACTGGCGTGGAATAACGTTGCTGAGTATGGTCAACAAAATAATTACCACCATAATTACGCCAAGAATCTCAGACGTACTAACACCTCAACTCAAATGTCAACAAGCTGGCTTCCGCCCAAACAAATCGTGTATTGACCATGTTAATACACTCAGAATTATAGTGGAACAGTCGGTCGAATGGCGTTCTCCACTGTATCTGATATTGGCGTTCTCCACTGTATCTGATATTTATTGATTTTGAGCAATCTTTTAATACCCTAAACCACAACGTTATTTGGAAAGCCTTACAGTGCAAAGGTGTCCCACTCAAACTAATCCACCTTATTAAGAGCCTGTACACTGATGCCAGTTGCCGCATCGTTCACGAAGGCAAGTTGAGCAGGAGTGTTAAAGTAGGAACGGGAATTCGCCAAGTTTGCGTAATGTCTCTACTCTTATTCAACATCGTATTGGATATTGTCATGAAACAATCTATGGCAGATAATTAGGGATGAAACGATACGAGTAAATACAAGTACATATTCGATACTTTTATATAAGTACCAAGTATTTTTGTAATCGATACTTAGCAACCTAGTACCAAGTAGTATCGGCAAAAAAATACTCCGTATCGGTCAAAAGTAATCGTTTCACTTTGGTATTGAAATTAATCTTAAATTTTTGATTATTTATCAAAGTTGGAGCAGCAGTAACGGTATAAAGAAACCGTTTGACCAGCAGACACTAGGGATGCCGATCCCGAATACCAAAATCCCGGAATTATTCTAAAAATGTAAGTCCCGAATCCCGAGATTTCGGGCTTAGTAAAAATTTAATATTAAATCATTCTGGCCATGAAAATAATTTTTAACTGGTTACGAAAAAGTCACAGTGCATTTTATACCACGAAAACAAAATCAGAAGGTGTGGTCCTTTTTCTAAGTTAATAATGATAGAACTGCGCACGCAAAATGCAAGTTGTGCAAAAAGGTGTTAAAAACTTTAGGGGGTTCTACCAAAGGTCTTTGGACACATATTTGTTTAAGTTTATTTAATTTAATTAATACCTGCATATATATTTCAAAACGCATATATGAAGCTATTTATTTACGATACCCAGCAGTGTTAAATGAGAACATTGGTTTCGTTGGCAGCATATGTTTGCAATAAAATAAGGTATCAATTACACTGTGCAAGAAATTTACACTTTTTTTACAAGTTTTAACCTAATTGTTGGCGGTTTAATAAAATTCTTAAACTTGGCCCCTGCAGCGCCTAGGGTGCCCCTAGATGGGTCAAATGTATGACCGACCCCACTTAATTTTTCATCCCAATCTTTTTTTCTATCACACCTACCCGCTATCTCTATTCTTTAAGGGGGCTCCCATATACAATGTTCAATGCAGACTAGAAATATATTGAAGCAAAAGTCACATAAATGAACAGGAGTCACCCCTACTGGGATATGATGTATTACCGACCTCAATTAGAAAGAAGTTATTTTATTATTTTATTGCGGGATTTGGGTTTTTTAGTTTTTTCAATAATAGAAAGCGTTCTTGAGTTACGCGAACATATGTTGTGTAACCTCCTCCATTTTCGAAATAACGGTTTATCTCGAAAACCAGAGCCAACCTAAAAAAAACGGCCGGCACCACTGCATTCAGCGTACCCGAATTATGTCAAAACGCCATGTGCCCGGCTTTTCTGTTTTTTCAACTAGCATAGTGTTATCAGACGTCAATAATTTGTTTTATAAGCTTTTTACAATATAAGTTTTAATACATAATACTTCCATATTACTTTAAAAGAATACATTAAACTGTTTTATTTTGTAATGAGTTTAATTTTCTTCATGAATTAATTTGTTTTAATTTATACATAAACAATCAATTATAATTATATGAATTTTAAAAATTGGATTTTATATATGAAATCCCGAAAAATCCCGATTCGTCCCGGGATCATCTCGCGATAGCGAACATTGCTTGGCAGAACTCATTTTCGAAGAAGTGCGGCCCCATAACGCCGCCAGCCGCAGAACTAACTGGGCAGCATGCGCGTATGTTTTCCCATTTGTTACAGACCCGGTTTGCTGAAATTTGCGCACAATTCTCCCGATTGTGGAAACATTTGGTCGTTTATGCTGACCAATAAAATCACGATGTGCACGAAATGCATTTTGATTGAACGCCCATTTTCGTAAAAGGCTTTAACAATCTTAACGCGCTGCTCAATTGTGTACCTCTCAATGGTAGAAGTAGTCAAATACTGAAACAAAGAAAGGTCAATTTAAGTTGCGCAAAAAACTTGACGTTAAGGTGTGACTTACAATTAACATCGTGGATTATTGTTTAACCAACCATTACTACATATTTATCAATTTAAAAATAAAATACATAACATAAATAAATAAATAATACATATTAACATTTAAAAAAAATACATAGTGACATTGTTGATTACTGGAATAAAAGGTGAATGAAGGTTGTTATCCTAAACGTTCTATAAAATTTGGTTTCCTAAGATAAAAAAGATTTTTCGAAAGGAAATTGGAAGTAGGTGGTAACTAAAAGTGGTCTCAATCTTTACACTTTTTATTTTGCACAAAAATTCTAATAGGTTGTAGTTCTTATTTTATTGTATAGTACTAAAACACTAATAAGAAAGTTTTTAAATGCTTCTTTCTATTATTTTATCATACAAACGATACAAGTACCGATACAAGTAAGTATCGATACTTTTTTTTTCGATACTAAGTAGGTATCGATACTTTACGAGCGATACCACATAGAGTAAAAGTATCGATACCTTAGAGGTATCGTTTCATCCTTACAGATAATAGGGGTATTTCTGGGGGGGTTTAATGGAAGATTAGAGGACTTGGAATATGCCGATGACATTTGCCTCCTCTCTCATCGATACTCTGATACTCTCAGACATGGCCTCGAATGCTGGCCTTAAAATTAACATTGGCAAGACCAAGGTGATGAGAATAAACGCTGAAACCAGCAGCAGATTTACAATTGGTAATAATATACTGCAGGATGTAGACTCTTTCTGTTATCTCGGCTCTATATTAACAACAACTGGTGGCTCGAGCGCAGGTATCTCTCACAGAATTAAAAAAGCACCACAAACTTTCGGCCAACTTAATTACATATGGAAACCTTCCACACTCTCTCGTGGTGTCAAAATTAAACTGTTTAATTCTTATCTTCGTTCTACTTTGTTATACGGCTGCGAAACATGGAATGCGGCCCCTTCAGGCATTCAGGCAATGCACGTATTTATAAACCGCTGTCTGAGAAGAATACTTCGGGTATATTGGCCACAAACGTTATCCAATGAGAGGCTGTGGTTCGAAACGCAGCAATCTCCTCTAATCGCTGAAGTACGTAGACGAAAGTGGAACTGGATAGGTCATACGATAAGAAAAACACACCCAGAAATTGCAGAAGAGGACGTCCGGCACATACATGGAGAAGGCAAGTCATAGCTGAAGCAACAACTTTTAACACCAGTTGGAACGAAGTGAAAAGAATTGCGATGGATAGATCAAAGTGGAGAGATTTTGTTGGGGCCCTTTACTCCTTATAGGATCTTCGGGAACATATATATATATATATATATATATATATATATATATATATATATACTTATGCACAGGGCATATTATGCGAACACAAAAAATCTTTACTTTTTTTGATGAAATATTATAAATTGCAATATTTTCGAAATACAAATTCAATATTTTTCTTCTAAAAGTCTTAAAAGTCTTTTAAAAATCGTTTTTTGTGGGCAGAGCATATTTGACGAACAGGTGCATACGTTGCGTTTAATTGCCGAAACTGTCTGGAAAATATGCTCCTTGTATATGAAATTTTTTGTTGCCATGTTTCCACATTATTATTCCCAAATAATAATGTGGGAATATTAAATTTCCTATACAAGTTTCGGCAATTAAACGCAACGTATGCAGCTGTTCGTCAAATATGCGCTGTATTTGCCGACTTTGATGCTGCAGGTTGTTGTCTGTGCTTATTTTGCCGTTGTAGTCAAATTAAACTAATTTCTTTTTTTGTGCACTATAAAACAGAAAAAGTGTTGCTAATAAAAAAAGTTTTTTAAAGAATGAGTGCTTAAAATTTTTTTTTTTTTGTTTAACAGAAAAGAATATTAACTCGGCTCAGCACCAAATTGATATTTATATAATTTTTTAGTATTCTTGAAAGAAGTTTTATAGGAACATGTTGTTCGCGCCAACGCTCCTAGTTAAGGAGTTATAGGTCGTCAAAATTGCAGAATACTTTATCCATATCTATTTAGGTAAAAAATGAATTTATAAAATATGGGAATCATTGGAAAATGCTTCAAAATGTGTTTTACATGGAGTTTAAAGCATCCAGATTTACCAATTTTGAGGTAATATTATATATTCATACTCCGTGGCTGACATTTTTTTTAACAAAATTGGCTTTATCTTTTAATTATGTCGGTATTTATTTATTTAACTCTAGATATTTGCTTAATAAACTTTCTTTATTGCGGGGTTTCGGCCTTGCGTAACACTTAAGTAATTATGTACATATAACAATAATTAAATATGTAACAAGTACATAAATTATTACTAAATACATACATATTTTTACTCAAACTTATAAATAAATTGAGAAATTTTCCAAAATAAAATTTTTTTATCTTTATAAATATAAAATTGGGTGAGTTCCAAAACATCAGTTGCAAAGTAACTCGCTTTTTTAAGTGCTTTCTACCAAGCAACCGTGAAAAATTTTACAATGTTATCTGTACCAAAGTTCACTAAAAACAATATCGATGCGTACACAATAATCAAACTAGATATAGTTAAACTCTATGATACATTTTTGACTTTGACTGCAAAGTATTATGATGTTTAGGAACTCAGCCATTCTATATGATGGAGTTACTAAAAATATGGTTTATAAAAGCTTGAAGTATTCTTCCCTATTCATAGTCTTTTGAGTTGTATTTTAGGAAAAATTTTTATGAAAATTTTGCATCAAAACACATTTCAAACTTATTTTATTTTTTATGAATACGGCAGATTATGTTTAATAAATATACTAACAAAATTTTAAGTTTCGTAGAAAAATCTTTCTAGAAATATTTAATTTAAGAATTTGCTCTTAACGGAATTTTTAACACATCATGTAAAAGATATTTCGAAGTAGTTTCTATTAATACCAGTACTTCTTTGATCCTGTTTTTACCTAAAATGCAGTTGTTGGGTATCACGTGCGCAGAAGTAAAGTTTAATGTTCGAAAAACATCACTTTTAAGAAACTTGGCATGACTTTTATGTGTCAAAAGTTTTTATTATGTTTATTATGCAGCAAATTTTCGCAATTATTGTTTCCGTTGATTTTCTGAAGCAATAGCTTTTGACATAAAAGAAATCGTTTTATTTTTTTTTTTGTGATGCTTTTTCTTGTCATTTATAAGAAAACGGTCAGTTGTTGGCTCAATATTTTTAATAAACTTTCACATCGTTATTGTTGATAACGTTTTGATTATTATTTTATGTTGTTAGTTAAACTTTGCAATTCAAACTTTGCACAGCTGTTGTGCAATAAAAAAGTATCAGCATCACAACTGCAACTGGTAATTACGCATCAGCAATATCATTTTGCATCACTGCAGCATTGATGAATAGTTTTCATGCATTAACGTACGTACCCAAAGTGTTCTGAAACTTTTAAGACCTATACCACGCTCGTTGACGGAAATTTGTATGCTGTTTATATGTATTTATTTATTTAATCTGCCGTTAAGATTATATTGTTTTTTGCTTCCAAAAACAACAAAATTATAATATTTATTATATTTTATAACAAGTTCAATTGTTTTTACGTTATAAAATTTATTATAAATAAGTATTTATATATTTATAATTTTAAATTAAGTTTGTATAAAAGTCTGCAATTATGCATGTTTTTCATTTTATAAAAGTAAAAAAGTGATAGTGGCACCACTGAAATATAAACAGACATTAAAAAAAACAGCTGTTTATATTTTTTCAATTGTAGCTGCCGTCTTCAACATAATTCAGTAGCTGACTACACGACTATAATTGCACCCAGCAGCATTTGTAGTCTTGTGTTCGTGTATCCTGCTGTGGTGAATGTGTTTAATGCATTATACATTAATTTTAATTAGTGTTGTCAAAACAGTAAAACGTTTTTTTCAAAGCCGATTTTCAGCAATGAAGCGTTTTTTTTGAAAAAAAAACCCGCAAAAAGATTTACACAAATGAATTTTTATGCGCTAAAATTGTTTTATTAAATAAGTGTTTGTGAATGTCAAAATATTTGTTAAAAATATAAAAAAAGGAACATTTTTTGTTTATTTTAAATTTATTGTAAAATATAATAGTTTTGGTGCTATAGTTGTACGTGATAATAAACGAGAAAATGATAACTGTATTTAAATTGTACTTTTATGCGGGGTTTAAACAACAATTATTATCATTACAAAATGGTAAATTTTGTTTGTTTTTTAATAGAAATTAAACAATTAAGTTAATTTAATTTTCAAAAGGTTATTCTGAACTAGGACATTGCACACCAGAGGCTCCTCAAGCTATGTATGTATGCATATTGTTTTGGCAGGTAGGTTTTACTATATTTTGTTGTTGTTAATTTTACAAACCAATTTTAATGATTTTGTTAATTTTTGATTCTCTCTTGTAGAGGTTTTTAGACTTTTTTAATTTGTTACGGGCGCTTTGCGTGTTTCTTAACAAGGTTTCCGTGCTTTATAGAGTTCAATAGATGCTGTAGAGCCACGACTCTACCATAAACTTAACCCAAGATGTGACCAAACAAAATTTACACAAAGCTCATACATGTTTCAATGTATTGATTTGGCGTTCTAAGACAGCTATCAACTGCTTTATGTCAAACTAACACAATCAGTGAGAGAAACTTGTGGATTTGCTGTGCGATAATAAAACCAACATGCAAGAAATATATGTATAAGAAAATAAACCGTGTATAAAAAATCTGAAAAACTTTGAAAAAGCAAAATTTGTTTCAATAAAACTAGTGGTTTCGCGTGAGACGGAAAATTAGAGAGATGTTAAGGTTTAAATGGGGCTTATCATAAATTATGTACTGATCTTCACGAAATTTTACAGTGTGATTTCAAATCGTATAAAACAAGGCTTTATGGGGCCTATTATAAATTATATACCAATCTATAAAAAGTTGACAGAATATTTTTTATTCATATAAAACTGACCACCAAAAGTTCATAATAATAGGATTTGTCGTTACGGTTTAATGCTTCTATAGTATTTCCGACTGTGGGCTTTATATGGGCCTATGGTAAATTATTGACAGATTTTCACTTAATTTTATAATAATTCAAGTTATACAAAACGAATATGTGCAAAATCTTATACCAATAATTGCATTCCGCTACTAATTATGTTAGTTTATAACAAAACTATAAATTTTTAGGTTGTTTGTTAGACATTTTGATTCATAACTATTATCCGATCTTGTTGGATTTCGACCCCAAACTGCTTAAGAAAGCTAGAAACAATTTGACATCAATATTGTTATTTTCTTTCAGATTTTCTAAAAAGAGTTTTTTACAGACGGACATGGATAAATCGACGAAGGTTAGTTCACATATATCAAATATTTCACTATACACGCAAAGAAAAAACATGGTTGTGGTAAACATATTCTAAGAGCAACATACTATGATAAAATGCATGATTGAAGTCACCATATTATGATTATTATTGAATCATAGTATGACTAAATATACTCGTAATACTACAACATAATATTTTTCCCTTAATCATATTATTATTCTGTTATCATACTAAGTAAAGATGTAATCAAATTATTGTCATGCTAATCATAATTAGTTAAGAAGTAATCATATTATTGTCATGTTAATCATAATAAATTTAGAAGCAATCATATTATCATAAAGCCCCTCTCATAGATGTCATAAAAGTACAAAATAAATTAAAATTTTCTTGCAACGATTTTTTTATTTTGTGGCTTTTTAAAAATTTTTCTTAATGTAAATCAAATAGCGGAGTTCAAATAAGGCTTGCAAAAGACCAAATGCAAAATCTTTGGTTTTCATGGGCAACCACGTATGTCCATTTTGCCCATTTTAAGATGTTGATGCCATATTGCCTATTTTAAAACACTCTTTACATGTATCAGAACATTTTTGGAAAAATATGAATCAATTCCGATTTTTTACTTAATGCCAAAGTATAAAAAGTGTAATACCTAGCGCATTGGATATCGAATGGTTTTCGGCTTTCCTGAAACATTTGTTTAAAGACATACGCTGTTGCCCATGAAAACCACAAAAATATCGTAACACTTTTATCAAATATAACGAAATCTCTGTGTGTTTTGTTGTTTAATTTTACAAAAAATACACTTGTAATCAAATTGTTCAATTTTACGTATAGTAAAATTATATTGCCAATGTGCATGTGATATTCGAAGGTGGAACAATATATTGGCAACAATCAAAAGACTTTTGATTTTTATTGCAAAACGAAATTAAAAAGAAGTGTGATTGCATCATTGTACAATGCTATTTATGTTATTCCTATAGGTTATGTTCACCTTTTTATTGAATGAATGAAAACCTTGTGCGACTTATATCATAATATAGGACAAAATGGAAAAATTATGGCGAGTATCATACACAATAATATTGCAAGTGTATGGGCCGCTTTACATCACTAATACTGAATGAACACCGCTAATATTTAAAATTTTTTAATTTCTTTAAACTTTTTTTTTATGAGAATTTATCTTTAAATTGTTTAACCGCTCACATATAAAATAAACGACACAACTGATTCAATATTATTAGAGTAAACATAGTTTAATTGCATCTTCAACATAATATGATAAATGTATAGAAAGTTATCATGTCATGGCTATTAAATATCATGATATGGTTGTGAGTAATATAATATATTTTGAAAGTTATCGTAATTTAGTTGTTAGAAAAATAATTATTTTTCGGTCAACAATACTCAAATTTATAATTGCGATAAACAATAATATGTTTACAGTAACTATAATATTGTTGATATTAAATAAAAATAAAAATTTTTTGTGTACGACAACAATATATTGTTACAATAAACATAGTATTGTTGCTGTAACCATGCCCAACAATATTTTTTCTCTGCGTGTAGAATCCGAAAAAAAGCTTTCCCACAAATTTCATCCACTATTTACTTTGTCACAGTTTTTATGGATTTACTTAACAATATTTCTTAAATTGTTATTAATAAAGTCTGAAATGCTTTTTGATCTAGTAAACGTTGTGTAAAATCATTAATTTTATGTTTTAGGCCAAATACTAACGCAAATTCAAAAAGAACCAGTTAAAGACCAAAAATTTCCAAAAAGCCCCTTTTACATGTTCTCATTCACTCATGGCATCTAATTTTATGTTTTTAGGTCCAATAATAATAAAAATTGAAAAAAGTTCAAGTTAAGGAACGAAAGAGTACCAAATAGATCCCTTAAAAGATTCTCATTCATTAAGGACCTTGCATGTTTAATTTTATGTTTTAAGTCCAATACCAACGAATATTCAAAAACTACCAGTTAAAGACCCAAAAAGTACCAAAATGCCCCTCTTAAAGATTCTAATCTACCCAGGACATTGCATATTTGATTTTATGAAAATTAAAAAAAGGACCAGTTAAAGAACGAAAACGTACCAAATAGATCCCTTTAAAGATTCACATTTACTCAGGATCTTGCATGTTTAATTTTGAGTTTAAGTCCAATACCAACGTAAATTCAAAAAAAGTAACAGTTAAAGACGTACCAAAAAGTTCCGCATTGAGTCTTATCACTCTGGATATTGCATGTTGAGTTTAATGTTTCTAGGTCCAATATTAACGGTAATTAAGTACACTACCTTCACCCATAATCGTTAGAATTTCAAAAAAGTACCAAGTTTGTATTTGTATTTTTTTAAATAGGTTTCTTAAATATAAAAATTTTTTGGTATTTTATGTTTCTCGGAAAAAAAGCTTTGAAGAATGAAATCGGAAAAAGGCAACAATTGCAAATTCTGCAATTGAAAACATTTATAATGGAATATAAAAATTTTTCAAATTTATGGGACATAAAACGTATTTGGTAGAAAAGTTAAAAGTTCATAAATTGACATTTTTTGTATGTGGTCTTTCAACGACAATCAACGAATTTCTTCAGCTCATTATTGGTTTAACCCGCCGACCATTTAAGAAAAATTAGTAAGGTATGGGTATATTTATTTTGATTACCCGCTTTCTGAATATTAAGCATTAATTTTGCTCCATACCAACTCTTTTGAAGTGTATTCAATATTGTTTGGCATAACGAGCCAGTGCTTGGCAAATGCTGTAGAAGTTAAAGCAAAATAATTTGACAAGAAAATACATTTTAATCTTGCTTCGCTTCATTGCCGTAAAAAAGGAGTAGAAGTTAGATAAACTGTCAACATCACAATATACAGCATTAAATATATGTTTGCGGAACAAAAAGCTTATTTTGTAGAAATAAATTTTGAAAAGTGGCGTGTGCGGCACAAAATAATAATTTTCACTCTCAATAAAATACCTTTTTTGAAATTATAAGTGGATTTAGCTATAAATCGCTAAAAATCACACTTTTTGAAATAAAATTAATGAATTATTATAAAACAAACACAATAAATTATAGCTAAATTTTTTTAATAATAAGTGCATTTAGCTATAAATCGCTAAAAATAACTCCTTTTGAACTAAAATTATTAAATTATTATAAAACAAACGCAATAAATAATAGCTACATTTTTAATTATGAGTGAATTTACCTATAAATCGCAAAAAATCACCCTTTTTAAATAAAATTTAAAGTTAAAAAGTTTGTCCTATAAATTTTATTAAAAATCGCTGGATTTGATAAGAAAATAGCTAAATTGGCAGCAGTGTGGAAAGAAACACACAGAGTTGCATATTACCAGCGTTACCATTTGTCATGTAATCTCTATTTTATAAGTATTTTTAGACGTAAAAATGTTTAAAATTTTTATAAGGATTTTCATAAATAATAATAAACTACAATTTGCAGTATATTAAATGAAAGGATGCAGTGAAGTTTTTATGAAACAAACCATATTAGACTCTATGTGTGCTTTATTACTGTAACGTTGTATAATTCTGTTTACTCCTTTAATACTTCATACCTTAACGATCCCAAATATATTCTTTTAGGTGCTGAAGTATCTAAAGATGATGAAATCGACTGTTATAGTCCTAAACATAACTGAAATTAAGCTCATAGAATAAATTCGAAAAATAAAAAATGTTGAAAATATAAAATTTTTATAAATATTTCACAATTTTTGGCCCACAGTCCAAAAATTGTATCTATATTATTTTTGTTGTTTCGCCAATGTAGTTGTTTATAAAAATATATGCAATTAAAATGCATTTAATCCATATTTTCCCAACGTTTCGTGAATGTTATGTTCACTTTATCAAGGGATTCGTAAAAAGAGAAATTAATTTTTTATTACATTGAACAATAATTTGTTGTAGACAAACATAAAAACATTAAACATGAAAAATTAAATTAAACACAAACTTAAAAATTATATCACAGGTTAGTTTTTGCACTATTTTTGGCTCGTAGCTGCCAAACGGTAATCTTCAGAAAAAATATTTCTCTAATTCATAATTCCTCATATGCACATAAGTATGTATATAATTACCGGAAAATGCATTTTCCACATTTTCCAGATGTATTTTTGAAAGAAAATTCGTGATATTTATGAAATGCATACAATGTTGCAAAAAGTAAAAAAAAGTTAATTATTCAATTGTAATTTTGACACATACATATTTCAAATTTTTGATAATAACACAGCTGAAAAAGGTAAAATAAGAATTATGATGTTCTAAAGAATTTTGAATTATATTTAAGAATTAATTTTTTTCTGAATATTACCACAGAATACACAGAACTGTTAAAAGTGACGTGTGAAAAAGGCCCAAAACAGTTGCGAGGGCAGCTTTCGAAGAGACCGAAAGCGATTTTTGGTAGTGAAGTGGCAAGGTGTAAAAACAGACCGCAACAATCAACACAAATGGCGTTATCAAAATAAAAAAACACAAACCACGTTAAACAAATGCATTAGTTTAACAAACGATGTTTTTTGTGCAAAAAAAAATGTATTTAGTAATATTGTTTTGTATTATAATGTTATTTACTTACTTAAATATTATTTACTCGTGTTGTGGTGAACTAAAAAGTTAATTTTTACAACAGTTTTGCAAATAAATCTTAACTAAATAAATTTGTGTTCATTGCGGCAAAGAATATGTTGAACAGAGAAATGCAAAAGGGCAGCTTTCTTAGAAAGGAGAAAAAACAACGCAAAATCGTCCGTCTCGTGACAGTTCTCTTAGTATTCTGTGATATTATTGGTTTCCGAAAAAATTCATGTTTTTTCCAAAAAAAATCAAGTTTTAGACAAAATTTTCAATAGGCCCAAAAACTAGTTCAGCAGATAAACTAGGAAAACCCAAATAGGGGTTTGTAAGTTACGAAAAGTACTTCAAGAAATTCCACACGAGAAGGAGCTTTTATTTTATCTGTTGCATAGTGTAATTATTCTTATAAAAGTAATATTAATAATATTTTCAGTTCCATGATGGCTTTTTACTAAAATAAAAAAAATTATTTTACCCTTTTTAGCTTTTTTTCTCTTATAAGTTCGTATATGAACTCTTATATGAACTACTTTAATTGTGTTTTGAACTCGAAACACTATTTTAAAGTTTATGTAAAATTGTTTTGAAAAACATTATTACTTTAAGAAAAGTAACAAGCGTACAAAACTTTACACGTTTTGTCCGCCCCGGTCAAAATTTTTTAAAATTTTTACTTCTAACTTTTTTAATTCCAAATTGCTTACTGATTAGAAACATAGCGCTTTACAAAAAGTACGAATTTGAACCCTGTTTTGCCACTTAAATTTAATTTGTTTGTTTGTAAGCTTTTTGATTTATTGTCCTTGTTCTAAATACATACCACAAGTTTCAAGCTTGCACAAAATTATTATTAAAAAAAATTGTTCACAAAAAATACGAATTTTTTACATTTTTCTCTTCAAATGTACTATATTTGTATGCTGTCTCTATGTTTAAGGCTAGTATACCCTTTTATACTTTGTAATAATACTGTGAAAAACTCAAGTAATATGTAAAAGTCTGCTTGTGTGAATGCATGCGTGATAGAAATGACAAGTATTATAAACAAAATTTTACATTTCTAAGCAATAATACTTTTCATTGGATCAGGGATGCATTTTATTACATGTGTGAGTGTTTATACTTTGTGAGATCGTGTGAACACAAACTGTTATGTTAAATTAGATTACTTGACAGTCGCAACAAAACTTATTAGATTTCTATCTCACAAAGTATTATGGAATACGTAAGACTTGTGAGATAGTGTAATCTAGCCTTAAGGAACACAATTGTACCATATAAACGTAGTACTGTACGACGTAGATACGATGCCAAATTAAAACGTACAATATTGTATACAAAGGCACACAATAGCTGGCGCAAATATAAAAGCGTATCTACGACGTAGGTCGCCTTACAGTTAATTCAGGCGTGGGCTTCTACGACGTCTCTTTTGGTTTGGTGGCCACGGTTTAGAGAAGAAAGAGGGGTAAACAAAAATACTTGGTAAGTGTTTTTATGTCTTTTTCTCAAATTTCTCTTTTAACTTATTTTCTTCTTGTTACGTTTTATTCTTTGACTAACTTTGAAATATCAGTTTTAAAATACAGTAAGACCTCGGTTATCAATAGCAACAATTTTTAGTAGTTTTTTGTGTGTTTCTAGTTAAAATTATTAAGAGATTTTATATACAGATTAACGTATGCACATTAGGGATATAACTTTTTAACAATTTTTTAATAGATAGATAATAAAAAACTATAATGGAACGTATATTTATTTTTTTCGCTAAGGTCAAAAAAGTTCACACACCAACCGCGATGAAGTTTTGAAAATTTTTGATTTTCTTTTTTGCTAAGAAAAATTAATAATATGTTTATTTAAAAGAAAAAATAGCCCAAGTATGAAATGTCATTAATATTTAGAGATGGTAAGAGATTTTTCCGCAAACGAAAACGTATTTTTAACCTTTAATAACAAAAGAAAAAATAAAAAAGAAAACAAAACACCGTATAAAATTATGAATATCCAATATAGCATTGGTTTAGAAAAACCAATTGGTGCGTGAAATTTTTTGAGAAAAATTACAAAAGATTATGATTTTCGTGGCAACTAGGACATGGTTGGCCTCATGGTAATACGCCAAAAAATTGGTTGTACCCCTAATGTACATGTTTAAATAATATGAGTTAACATGTAATTTTTGCAGAACATGCTTCCCAGTAATTTGCAAGAGAATTCGCCTTTTATTCACATTTTTATGATTGTTCAAAAGTATTTTAAGTTGATTAAAGACTTTTGTATATTTACTATATAATTGATGTTGCTGGTTAATCGAATGACTGATAATCGAGGCCCTTTCTCAAATAAAAAAAGATGTTACTAAAAAGCGCGTCGTGTTACATCAAATTCAGACGGGGATTTTTACGACGTCGCTTTTTTGAACATCAAATTCAGACGGGGATTTTTACGACGTCGCTTTTTTGACGTGTCTTTCTCAAATAAAAAAAGATGTTACTAAAAAGCGCGTCGTGTTACATCAAATTCAGACGGGGATTTTTACGACGTCGCTTTTTTGAACATCAAATTCAGACGGGGATTTTTACGACGTCGCTTTTTTGACGTGTCTTTTGTTTTGGCTTTCAATGAAATATTTGGCGTTGCGTTGCGGTTTAGACAATAAAGTCCTAAGAAAAAAAGAAGCCGCAAAAGCGCTCGTATGAATTGTGTGTTAGATATAATTCTACTTCGTACACCGGATGCGCCCGCATTGCCATAGAAAAGAAAAATCTAAATTAAATTATTTTAATGTTTTCAAATTGAATATTTGAAAAAAAAAACATAAACGAAGTACAAAATAAACAACCATTTCAATAAATTTGTCCACCTGTTTTGTCGACTTTTCTCTTTTCCTAAACCTTTGCGTACCAATTATAAACAAACACGAAGAGGAAAGTATCCAATTTAGCCTTGGCGTTTTTAAGTTTTAAGCAGTTGAACAACCAAATAAAACATATAAGAAAATTAAATTAAAAAATATATTTTTCTTTAAAAAAGGAAGATACGATGAACTATTTATTAAAAAAAAAAACATAAAATAAATCAGCAGATCTTTAAAATGACACATGTCGCTCTTGATCAACAATAGTGTACTAATCCAAAATTTCAGTTTAAATTAATATTTGGTATAGATTTGGTTACGACAAAATTGTTTAACTTATTTTTTTTTAATTATGGAAAAACTTCAGAAAAAAAAACTTCAGAAAAACTTCATCGCAACATCTTTATTTTGCTCTGTCCATTAATCATGTGCCTAAAAATTTAAACGTTGTAGGTAAATCCACTCTAGAGAGAATTTTGAAATCAAATTCGGTTAAAGTTTAAAAAACTTGAAAGGCAAAACTTGATCTTGTAACCCTTAATTAAGGTATGTTGGACAAATAAAATAAGATCGGTCAGTAGCCAAAAATCATCATTAGATATTTTCATCATTATATCAGCCGTTTTAAAATATAAAATAAGCTTGAAACGTGTTTTAAGGCAAAATGTTCATGCACTGTAATTCTTTATGAATACGGCAGGATATTTCTAAAAACCTTCATTAACTTTAAAACATCGTAAATTAACCTGTTAAAAACAAGGGAAAATTGTTTACAATGGCAACGCTGAAAAATGTAACGGTTTGTCCTCGAAGTCACATGTATATATTTTTTCCCTTTGTGTCCTCGAAGTCACATGTTTATATTTTTTCTCTGTGTCCTCGAAATCACTTGTATATATTTTTTACGGAGAAAAAAAATGGGAAAATATATGAGAGTACTTGGCAATACTACGCAACAAAATTTGTTAAAATTTGTTAAAAAAATACAAAATTAAGGCATTTAAACCGTATATATAGAAGTTTTAATAGTAATTGATTGATATATAACCACAGTGCAATCAAATAAAGTAAAAAAAAAGAATAAACCAAAAAAATTAAAATTTGTGGGGAAAAATTGACGTGTCCGGTAAATATGCTCTAGGCATGTAATCATTTGGCGGACTGTTCGCTAAGTATGCAACTGTCCGCAGTTTATGCGCTAGCTTCAAAAACTGTTCGCTAAATAAACGCTGTGCATATATATATATATATATATATATATATATATATATATATTACGATTCATTAATATCTTTAATAACAACGAATTTTGTTTGTGATAATAATTTGCCACATTTTATAATGGAGAAATGTTCGTAAACTTGAAATAGGTAAATATAGGAAAAATAATTTTCTCCTGGATTTTCAATACATTCGTCAGACATTTCAACATAACATAAAAATTATAAAAATTATGTTGTATATTTGTATGCTCCTGAGTACATCAAAAACTTTTTAATGTGATTAAATTTCATATTGTGAGTCTTTATTGTGTATGTGTTACATTATTGTACTTATTTTATTGTTTTATAATTTTTAAATAGACATCCCTTGAAAAAGTCGAAAAACACCCGACGTTTACGCCCTATTAGCTTGACAAAAATAACATTCATAAATTCATTACTCTGGCCAAAGAAACAACTACAGCAATAACATAATTTAGTTTAAAATACATACTGACTATAAAAGCCTAGAATAACATAAAAATACTAGAATAAAAATAATATAATATTTTCGAATTGAATTTAACGAGTTTCAAAACAAATGCATGGCTCACCAAAAATAGCCAACAAAATCGCCAACTATTTTAAAATATCGCCATGTCGCCAAATCGAATATTAGGTCGCCAATTAAGTTTGAAATTCGCCACGTTTGGCGAGAAATCAACACATCTGACAACCCTGGTTGGAACAGCTATGTTGTCATTAAACCTCTTGTACCAGCAGATAAAGTACAGCTACCACCACTTCATAATAAATTGGGTCTTTTAGAAAATTTTGTAAAAGTGTGTTCCTTAGATGGATCAGCTATTACTACTCTTCAGGATCGATGGCTATATTGAATAGGAGACGGACGAACTGGGGGATTCAACACTCCTCTCTGGTCCGGTCTCTATCTGACCCTCCTAGGGTTGATGATATCGGAGGGATCGATGCGGCAGTGGATCTGCTTTCGAACTCACTGCAGCTGGCGACTTCCTTGGTGTGTAAGCCAAGGGTGCGTAGGGGTAGGAACCGACCACCATGGTGGGATCCTGACATTGCGCAGGCGAGAATTAACTGTCGTAGGTTGTTCAATGTGGCGAAGCGCCAAGGCAACAGGGCGGACTATAAGTCATCATTGAGTAAGTTTAGAAATTTGGTTAGATCAGCGAAAAGGACTGCTTGGAGGAACTTCTGTAGCGGCGTGGAAGGATCCTCTGAGACGAACCGTTTACGTAAGATAATGGCTTCGAGCCCGGTTGTTCCGACCTACGTCCGGAAATCGGATGGTAGTTGGACTACGAATAGTCAAGAAACACTGGAGGTGTTAATTGATACTCACTTTCCTGGAAACTCCCAATGGGGTATGCGGGATCAAGCGTGGGAGGCGACTCCCATTCCTATGTCCATTCCATTGGACTATGACAGGATTAAATGGGCTATCGATAGCTTTAGCCCATATAAATCTCCGGGTATGGATGGTATAATTCCGGCGGACCTGCAGAGGAATTCGACCCTGATAGTACCCTGGTTGCTGGCCATATACGGGGGATGCGGTAGATTTACGTATCTTCCTGTGAAATGGACCCTGTGTAGAGTGGTCTTTATACCCAAGGGGGGTAAGGCTTCTCACACCGAGCCGAAGGACTACAGACCGATCAGTCTTGCATCCTTTCTTCTTAAGACTCTTGAGAGGGTTATTGATGTGCACTTGAGGATGACTATCCCAAGGGGTCTACTCTCTGCCTCTCAACATGCCTATACAAATGGCAGGTCTGTTGAGACGGCTCTTCATTTCTATTCGGAACTATTTAGAGATCGCTCGAATTCAGGGAGTACACACTTGTGGCCTTTCTCGATATTGAGGGGGCCTTCAACAATGTCAACCCGGACTCTATCGTGACGTCCATGAGGAGTCTGGGGATCGATGCAGGCATATGTAGATTTGTGGACAATCTACTGAGGAATAGGGTCATTTGCTCTACAATATGTGAAACCAGTGTTCAGAGGCTGGTGAACAGGGATACTCCCAAAGGGGGAGTTCTATCCCCACTATTGTGGAACCTGACTATGAACACCATGTTGACAAAGATGGACAACATGAGGATCAAAGCAGTGGCGTATGCTGATTATGTTTTAGTGGCCATCACAGGGAGTCATTTGGGAGTAATGTCCCAGTGTATGGGGGCTGCCTTGAAGGTACTCAGCATCTGGAGTGCATCATGCGGGCTGGGTGTAAATCCGTCTTAGACGGAATTGGTACTCTTCACGAGGAAGTATAGGACCGAGGACTTTAGACTTCCAAGGTTAAATGGAACTGAGCTTCAGATATCTCGCAGTGCCAAGTATCTGGGCGTGGTTCTGGATAGCAGGCTATCATGGGGACTAAATGTCCGGATGAGAGTAGAAAAGGCAATAGTTGCCATATATAAGGTTTCCTTTCGTCTGCCGGATGGATGTAGTGTCCTGCAGGCGGAAATCTCGGCTATAAGGCGGGCGGCAAACTGGCTGAGGTATCATCGCATATCGGGAGATATACGTATATTTACTGACAGCAAGGCTGCCCTTGCTTCCCTAGCGGGTGTCTACACGACATCTAGGTTAACTGTAGAATGTCGGATGTCTTTGGATGAGATTGCGAAACATTCAAGGGTAACGCTTATATGGATACCGGGTCACTCGGAGTGCCCGGGTAATCTAGTGGCAGATGGGCTGGCCAGACAATGTGGTCGCATGTATGACGTATTCATCGATCAATTTGTTGGTCTTCCAATGGCTCACTGTAAACTACTTATCAGGCACGAGTCGTATAGAGTTGCGCAGATGCGGTGGACCTGTGAGTCCACCTGCTTGATATCCAGGATCCTTTGGCCTGGATATGATGAACGGAGAACTAGCTCTCTACTTGGTTTCAACAGGAACCAGATTGGGACGGTGATATCGGTTTTGACTGGACACTGGCCGGTGGGGACTCAGGCTGCAAGAATGGGTCTGGAATTTAACGATTACTATAGGAGTTGTCAGAACGAGGAGGAGGAGGAGACTGTGCTTCACTTCCTTTGTCATTGCCCTGGATTACGGGGCATTAGGGAAGAATACCTTGGGGAACCGGTGTTTTCCTGCTTGGGGGATCTATCCAAGATGGAACTAAAATCGTTCCTTCTCTTCACCAGGAAGACGAAGTGGTTGGAACTTGCAGTGACGCCATCTGAGTAACTGCTCTAAGGGATGGGCATTGGCGTCGGGTATCACAAAGGGACCATCGTAGGACCCAAGTGAGCTGTCTTTTGATGGCTGCCCATGGAACCTAACCTAACCTAACTACTTTAAGATCTACATTTCCACGACTCAGTGCTAGCAAAGTAAAATAAGGTATTGTATACAAATTACATTAATTTAAAATATTTTCTAATTTTACAGGTGGACCAATAAACGTCCAGACATTAGAAGATTGATGAAAAATAATGATTTTGATAATTCGTTGGATCAAAATCAATTAATTGCATGGAATGCAATTAAAGACGTAATCGAAAAGGTTCCTGGTGCAAAACGAGAAGCAGATAGTGCACAAAGATTTAAACATCTCTTGAAAGCCTTTGAGGAACTTGGTTTGAATATGTCATTAAAAATTTTCTCCATCACCATGTGGATTGGTTTGGAAACAAACTTTCCACCACTGGTGGTTAAAGTGAACCACCGATGAAATGGATACCGACGAGGAGCAAGAGCCGGACGCATACAGAGATCTACAATCTACTACTTCTGGAGCTTTGCTACTTCAAACACGCAAATTCGCAGTGATAGTGATGATGATTAAGCGGATTTAAAATAAGATCTAAATAAGATAAAATAATATATAAAACTTTTAAATAAAATAGTTGTTTTTGTAAAACAAAAAATAATTTTTTTCAATAAAAATCAAATTTTTTCCATAAAAATTGCACTTTTGTAATAGCAACGTACTGAGAATAATAAAATGTTCATGGTTATAACATTAAAAGTATTTTTGAAAATTAAGCTACCATAAAAAAATTGATTTTGCAGTCTAAAAAAGTAAATACAGCGTTTTTTTCTATGAAAATTTAGCACCATTTGTGATAAAAATATATATCAAAAATGCATTCCTCGATCACAAAAACAGTATGATACCACAACTTTCTAGGATAAGAAAAATAAATAAGAATTATTTTATCAAATTTTCAATGACCTTTTTTTGTTAGACAGCGTTCCAATAAAAAACCCCTTGAAGGTTTTGTTTTGGATAATGTCAACTATCATTTGCAATTGGTTCATTGGGTTGGGCCTCATTGGGATCAGCAAAAACTCCCTTATTTTTTTTTCTAAAATCATCATTAGCTTCTGAAAAATGGGCTGCGAAATATCACAATTACTGGGATCGATATTGATGTTATTAACTTCGCGACAATAGAGAAAAAGTAGTCTCTCCTCTCCGTGTTTATATCTCAATAGTCCTCGGTCACAGTCAATTTGAGCATTGATTTACGTAAGAAAGTTAAAACCGATTATTCCGTCAAATGATAAAAGTTCAGGTAGAATAAAAAAATGTATGATATAGCAAATTTACTAGGCATTTATAGTTTTCAAAATTTCTAAATTTTTAATGCAATTCTTTGACGTACCATTGTCTATCAGCAGTTTTAATGTTCTTCCTCCTATTGTTCTCTCAATGTATAAAAGGAAGGACCCACGTCTAAAGAATTGATCTCGTCCTCAAAGTAATTTTCAAAAGATTCGCTAGGAGATAAGTCGTCAACATGAATTTCTTGATGTTCGTCATGAGTGTAATTTAAGTTGCGGTTTTTTGAACATTCGAACTGTGGAATTTCAAAATTTGTTGGCTGAAGTGATTTATTCCCTATAAATTATTCTGATTTTTACGGTTGGATTCGGAAGGTCTTTTAAAAGCTGCTGGTTGTTGAAAGTTGTGCACTTTTTGGTGGCAATTACTTTGCTGCCGAAAATTAAAACGTACTTGGGTCAAATTCCATAGGTTGATATTGTCTTGAAGGATTTGATAAAACTTGAGTGGCTCGTAAACTGTTCCTATTGGGATAGAATTGTCGTTGCTGTGGTGTTCCAAGTCTGGGAATATAACTTGAGTGATTTCGAACGATGTTATGATACCGAGGTAGTGTTTTCTGATAACGGTTTGGCCCTTAAGGCTGATAATGTGGCGAGTTATTAAGCGTGCTTGCTTTGAAATGATTCCAAAACGTCGTGGCGAAATTATATCGTAAATTTTTAGTTTCCAGCCCTTGCGCCAAAGCGAGAGCAGAGGGCAAGTCGACAGGCCTACTAGAAAATAATACGTAGCACATAGGTCGGCGTAAACCGGAAGAAACCTAAAGAACATTTTCCCTATGTTTTTGGCTAAAGGATACTATTAAAGCCTGATTTCCTTTATTTGACATTAAAACTTTATTAAGAATTGCGGTAAGCTTTGCTCCACTTCATCATAAAAAGTAGTAATGGCGCTAGAGCCGTGCCTAAGCGTTGAAAGTTCCTGCTCTAAAGTAAAAATACTTTTCTTATCACCGTACGAAAAATCAAGTCTCTCTAATGTTTAGCATAGTGTTGTACGAGCTTAAAACAATATCAGCAGCGCCCACTATCTTGTTTTGTGGTGTATGAAGTTGTCTGTATGTGTATATTTATGTTCTTATCTTTGTTGTCCCTATAGCCCAATTTACTTTTATGCAGATGTAAGATACCAACTCGATGATCAGGCGTTCTTGCGAACTGCCAAATTAAGAGACTAAAATAATTCAACTAGGCAACAAGTGCCAATTTAATTTTTCAGTATTAGAGTCTGCTTTATTTGAGGGCTGCTGACCTTTTTATACCAATTTCTACTTTGTTGCTTATTTATTCTTACTTCTTGTACTATTTCTTAAACTCTATTCTTCCCTGTCAGTGCCATGTAAGTATCAAGGTTTTCCATATTACAATTGCGTTAGCCAATCAGAATGTATGAGCGTGGAATGTACTCATTAACATTTGACACTCCAAATTTATATCACTGACATTCTGATTGACCTGCTTTATCATTGACTCATGTTTAAACATATTGAGTAAATGCTGTTATCTGATATTAGTGAAAGGTATTCACCCTACTATTGTTGGGGTGGTATGTATGTGTTTTAGATTAGTTGTTGGGTAGGCAGTGGACACTTATAAGGTACACTACACCCTCACCGTTAAGAGAAAAATTAGGGGAATAATTTTTCTTGATAGTTTCGTAGCACTGTAAACATTTTCTTATAACTATAATGTGTTGTTTTAATTAATAATTTGTTGTTTTAATTAATGATTCTTAAAATCTATTAACATAGTTAATTTATATTCTATTCATTAATTCTTTTTGTTTTTACATAGTTTGTATTATTGATTAGTTCTTAATGCTATATATGGTTTTAATTGATTGTTATAGAATTCTTTTTCTATTCCGTTGTAATCTATTATTGTATTTACATCGTTATTCCTAATTATTTTATATGGGCCTTTCTCTACTTTTATTAAAACTAAATCTCCTATATTTAAATTTAACCTATTGCTTTTTCTTTTTTTCTTTTATTCTTGTTGTAAGCTCTTTAGCTCTATTCAAAGAATATTGTAATTTTTGTTTTAATTCTTTTGCATAGTCATTATAATTGTATATTTTGGTTTCTTCATTTTTACTAATTTCTGACGGTAAACATGGTTATTTACCATATACCAGTTCAAATGGCGTGTAACCAGTGTCTATGTGTGGTGCTGTGTTGTAGGCAACAGTAAAATAATTGATCCACTTATCCCATTCGTAATCATTTGCTGTAGTTAGCAAGAATTCATTGAGAACCCTGTGATTTCTTTCTACCGAACCTATTGTTTCATGATGGTAAGGGGTTGAAAATTTTTGTTTAATATCAAGTAACGAGCATATGTTACGCATTAGTTCGTTTTTAAATTCTGTCCCGTTGTCTGATTTGAGTACTTTGAATTTGCCGTATTTTAAATTAATTTTTCTACTAGTGTTTTGGCAGTTGTAAGTGCATCTTTGTTGACATTGGGTGAGCAATAACGAATTTCGTTAGCTCGCACTGCATAGTCAATATGTATCGGTATTCGTTTGAAATGCGAAGTGGTCCTACAGTCTCAATTGATATTATTTCAAAACTGTTGCTTGGGGTGTTTGTTAACGTAAGTGGTTCTTTAGTGTGTTTTGTTTGTTTATGTTACACTTGTCACAATATTTTACAAATTGTTTTACCATCTTGTTTATGTTTTTCCAAATGTATCGCTGCACATATGGGTTTTTTGCCAATCTAGCCGGACATTAAGCAAAAAATTCTGCATCGTATAGTGAATTTTCAAGTCTTTTGCTTGAGATTTGTGGTTTTGGGACACTGTTAAAACCAGGAAAGTTGATTAAATTGCATGCGTGTTCATTGACTTTTTACGGTTTTGGAAGGTTTACAATATATTTTTTTGTAGATAAACGAATAAAGATTTTACATTGAATTTTTTTTTTTCTGTGAAAGACTATATAAACAGCTAATTATAAAAATTTTTAGAAAAATTTTATTTGAATTTTTTATGATAAAAAAATTAGTACGAAATTAAAAAAAACGATTTTTTTGTTCACTTTTTTGTAAAAAAAAAAATATAAAAGGTTTTTGAAGGTCAGTTCCGCTGAGTTCTTAAAAATGTTATACATCACGATAAAATTTGAAATCTCTACTTTTAAATTAAAAAAAAAAAACGTTGCGCGTTGTTGCGCCATTTTTTTTATGATTTTTGGAAAATTTCACCTTTTTTCTGTTTTTGCTCATCTTGCATAGGTACATATGATAGATACCCTTTCGTCAGTCATAAAATGTTTTGGTTGTACGTAGATGTTTTTGATTTAGATTATTACATCTAAGACTAATATTACCTGTGTAAAAAAAGGGATGTGCGAAACAGTAAGTAACGGGTTTTAACCACCTGTGCGGCCGCTAAATGACGTTATTTTATGGAGCAAAATAAATGTACCTGTTTTGTATAACTTTTAAAATCATTAACAACAAAAATAATATATAATAAAAAATAAAATCTGGGCTCTAGGTACTTAGTTTTTTTAAATATATATTTTGGTTATTGCATAAAATTGTTATCAGAACCATTTTGAAGCTTCGAGAGTAAAATGGAAAAAGTGTATACGAAATTAGAGTTATTCCAAATTATACAAGAATGTAGTTCTAAACTCGTTGAAGAGAAATAACAATTTTTAGTTAGAAAATTGTGCGAAATTTCAAAATATCGGGCTATTATCAGAAGAAGCGTCTGAGGCACGAAATAAACCTTTTCGGCTTTACAGGCAGAATTTTGCTAGAAAGTTTTGGAGGGTTCAGTGTAACAAAGATGTTATAAATAGACTTTTGGTCAGTTCTGACCCACTGATTACTAGCATAAGACCAAATCCAAAAAAAAGTCATTACCCTTTACGAAAGAAGCAATTTCTTTTATGCTTCCACCTGTACTTGGCTCTGAAGAGAATTCAGATTCAGAAGAGGATTTTGAAGAAGCAGACGAAGAAGAACCATGGCACTCATCATCATCTTAGTGCCAAAGAGAAGTTATTTTAAATAAATTAGTTGTTATTATTTTAAATAAAATTTGCTGTTACTATTATAAATAAGTTATTATTACGAATATATTAATTATTTTCAGATAAATTAAATACTATAAAATACATAAAAGTCACATAAAATCTTAAAAATTAATATGTTTTGGAAATTAGCAAAAAAAAAAATTTTTTTTACAGGGTCGTTCCGGGGGGGGGGGGTGTTTGGAGGGATACCTCCCCCTACCCATTAAAGTTCAAAAATTTAATTTTTATAGTATTAAGGCGTTAGTTATCTATTTCTTTAAATATTTAAATTTTTTTTAAATATTATTTGATGTAACCGCCCTCAAAAGGGGGCGGGGGCGAAAAGTGTAATTTTACGATCTCATGGGTCTTATTTTAGGTTTTTTAACTTTCGCCGACGTTAAAAGTTGCATTTGCCAAACAAAAGTATGGGAAAAGTTAAAAAAAAAATGCATTTTGCAGAGATTGGATTGGTTCTTCTAGGGGGAACCTTTTCCTCCTTGGTCCGATTTTATTTATTTTTGAGGTTTACCTGCCTATGCCAAGTTTCAGCGATCTAGGGGCACTCAATAACTTTTAAGAAGCAATATAAGCTAAAACAAAAAGTAATGTCTGGCTAGATTGGCAAAAAACCCCTATGTGCGCTGTTTCAATTTAATTACTGTTTTTCTAATTCCTAAGTTGCCTGCGTGTGTGGCATTGTGGAATTCATCGATGAGTTTATATTCCAAAATGTCATCTGTTATTCTTTTTGGGGCATTATATATTAATATTCTAAGTTGAGGACTTTTGTTGTTTACTTTTATCTTTGCATATGCTTCTATTCATTCTTTCATTGTTTACATTTTAAATATTTTATCATTATTTTCTAGCGCTAATTCTTTTATATTTTCTTTCTTCATTTTAGATATCAGTTTCCTCAGAATCGAATCTAGTTTCGCTGAGTTATTGCTGAATCTTGCATGCATATTATTATCATTTTGTACGTTTTTGGCATGTAACTTCTGTTACCAATCTTGTGTAAGATTTATTTTATTGTAGGCTGATGGATTTTGTGCATTTCACTAAGTGTGTACCTTGAATATCAAACGGCTGCTTCAGTCAGCGTGGGTTCTGTTAAAGTTAGAAAAATTACACGAGCGCTCACAAGAAACACCATAACAAAAAATTTGTACACACATTTTTAGATTTAATAGCGGTATAAAGAATTTTGGTTTGTACACACATTTTTAGATAACAAAGTAATTATTTTTACAATTGCTGAGCCTTAACATATTATTGAAGGTTATTAGAAATATAGACTTGAATAATGGTTTATAAGGCACATTACAAAAGCAAAAGAAATATAACTCAAAAAAAAATAAACCAAATAGTATTTACTAAACTCAACTGATACTTAAATAGAAATGAAAAAAATGATGGAAATAAAAATACTGCGGAATGACAGTTTATAAATGAAACCAAAATTTCATGAATGAAGTAGCAAAACAAGTTTACAAAAATAAATAAAAAGTAGTAAAGAAAATAATTACAATTGGAGTACAAATAAGAGATTTACTAAAACAACGATTCCATTCTTATTTTTACTCCATAAACAAACAAAAATAATAACAAAGAAATAAATTATATTAAAGAGAATTCACTTACATGGCAATTTTTTTTTTCTGTTTTTTGTTTGACGCAGGCTGATGTGGAAGATCTTCTCCATCGATGCTCTTACTGCTTAACCAACAAAACAATACTTTGTTATTATTTTACTCTTAAAAAAAAAACCTAAATACTCGTAAATAAATGATTAACAAAACAAAATTAACATTAAACTATTAACATAATCTCTGTAATTATGTCGATCTCTTAGTTTACTTTTACATTATTTTTGGATTAAGCGTAGCTTAATCAAAGAATGTAAGTAAAAGAAATCGAAAAAATTAAAAAAACACTAGAACTACAAATTAATATTTCAATGAATGAAATAAAGAATATGAATAACGAAGAAATCAAAAAAAAAATTCAATGAATGAAATCAAAACGTAGATGGCAAATTTAAATAAAATTACTCAAATTTATGGGAACACGAGGGTAGAACACTTTTAGATCCAAATTTTTAACTGCATATAAAAATTTAATGTTACGAGTTTTTTTTCCTTCTAGTCTTTTCTATGTAGCCAACTACAGCAATAAGTAGTCCCCTGAGAGGGTGCACTCTGCTGGGTTTAGGAATAAAACAAATAATGTGAGTTTGTCTTTCCGGTTGTTGGAGTTCTTTGGCCGGCCACAATTGTACGATGTGAATGAAAATTTAAATATGGAAATTATCCAGCGATATATCTAGTAATATCCCATTGCCAATAGTCGGTGGATCAAAGTGTCACGTTATGCACATCTATGCAGAATGAAAATGCAATTATAGCACATGTGTCTAGGTTAGGTACACTCTTTCACGACACGATTTTTACTCCAACAAAACCTCGAACTATATTAATGAAATTTTTTTTCTTATACTCTAAGTTTCCGGCTAGAGCTGTGTTCACTTCCAAGGTTTTAACTAATATGATGTATACTACTTTAATGCTCGTATGATTAGCAATATTACGCAATAGAATATTCTAGACTTATGAGATTTATAAAAAAAAACAAGAATGAATGAAACACGTTAATCAATGAAATAGATTGTCTTTTAATCAATGAGAACAGTATATGAATGAAAAAGGTGGAAGTGTTCTGAAGTGTGTATGAATAGAGTGGCCATAGGAAGTTTATCAATGTCATGACAATAACATAAAATTTACCTAGTACAAAACATGTTTCGTGGCAAAGCCATCAAAACATGAGAAGAGGTTAAATTTTCTATGTGCTCTTCCTAATATCTTTACTGTGATAAAAATTGCATTTTCCCGTTTGTGCATCCTTTAATTCGTAAATGTTGTTACCCTTTATACTAATTACCTCTGCCCGAACAAATTTCGGGGCAAATTTTGCACAAAATTTAGTTCCAGCATTACTTAAAACAAAATGTCTCCTATAAACTGTTTCGCCTATCTTAAAACCCGTACTATTCCTCCTTAAATTATATCTTCTTGCCGAATTTAAGAAAGCCCTTTCCATATGGTGTAAAATATTCCCTCTAATTAAATCAAATTTGTCCCTGCGATTCATCACTTGGCAGTCAGAATATTTCAGTTTACGAAGCAGTTCGAAGTCCGAACCATGAGTAACAATGTGTTGTCCAAATAAGGAGTAGTAAGGACTACATCCTAACGTCTGGTGAAAAGAACTTCGTATAGACTCTCCGATATTAGTCAAGTAATGATCCCAGAGAGAATGATCTTTACTTATATAAGAGCGGATTGCAGTGATAATGGTACGGTTTACTCGCTCGCTAGCATTTGCCTGCGGACTGTATAGCGCAGTTTATATGTGCTTCACCCCGCGTTGTTTTAAAAATTGTTCAAACTTTAAACACTTAAATTGTTTACCATTATCGCTCAGCAGCGTTTCAGGTGTTCCAAATATGGGAAAAACTTCCCTTTTCAAAAAATCAACAATTGCCGAAGAAGAAAATGTTTTTATTGGTTTAAGAAGAGGAAACTTTGTAAATTGATCTAATACTATTATAATACCGATGTTAGCTTGTTTCGACCGGGGATACGGACCTAATAAATCTATATAAAGATTTTGAAATGGACGAACCGATTCAAATTTTCCGACCATAGGGGGTCTTAAAATAGTGTTAGGGGCTTTTGATTGTTTACAAATTTGACATTGCGAAACAAATTCCTTTACGTCATAAGCCATCTTTGGCCAATACAAATTTAATTTCAGACGCTCCAGTGTCTTCGCGATCCCGCCATGACATTTATTAGGAGGGTTGTGGGCATTACGTATAACCACGTTAACTAAGGTGGAAGGAACCCAAAGCTTCCATGCAAACATTTCCGTTTCAGAATCTCCGTTTGCAAAGTCACATCTTTTGTAAATTTTGTTGTCAACCACCTTGATATCAGGTAAGTTTTTTGTATTGACTACAATACTGTCCCTTAATTTAGCATAATCTTCTGAATTAAACTCCGGTGAATCCAGATCTATAAGGGGATATATTTCCATCTCCTCCACAGGGTTAAAATTCTGCCTCGACAGAGTGTCAGGCACTATATTTTGTGAACCACGACGATGTTCAATTTTCATACGGTAACCCTGAAGCTTAAGTGACCACCGATCTAATCTTCCTGAAAGATCTGTTTGGCTCATCAGCCACTGAAGGCTGGCGTGGTCGGTGACTGCAACAAAATCTTGCCCTTCAACATAAGGCCTAAACTTCTTTAGAGCCAGTATTACGGCCAAGCATTCAAGCTGCGTAACACTATAATTTGACTGTGCCTTATTTAGCTTTTTAGAAAAGAATGCCACTGGTAATTCCTGTCCCTCTTCATTGGTTTGCGCTAGCACCGCTCCTACGCCGAATTTGCTGGCATCACACAACACAATAAATTGTTTGTGATAATTTGGGCTGATCAGAACAGGGGCACCAGAAAGTTTACTTTTCAAACACTCAAATGAAGACTGAGCTTCTTCATTCCAAGCAAATCCTTTACCTTTTTTTAATAAGTTTGTGAGTGGAACAGTTATCGCCGCAAATTTATCGACAAAACGCCGATACCACCCAGCCATACCTAGAAATCGTCTTAATTGCTTCACCGACGTTGGACGAGGATAACCAGTAACAGCGGATATTTTTTCTAGGTCTGGGCGTAAAGTTCCGCTACCTACCATATATCCGAGATATTGGACTTCCTTTTTGCAAAATTTGGTTTTTCGTACATTAATGGTTAGGCCTGCTTTACGTAATTGATTTGCGACCTCGGATAAAACTGACAAATGATGATCAAATGTCTCAGATATTATAAGTATATCGTCAAGATAGACGAATACTTCATGTTTTAAGTGGCTCGGAATTACAACGTCCATCAATCGGCAAAGAGCCTGAGGAGCATTTGTCAATCCAAAAGGCATTACACAAAAACGGTATAATGGACGATTAGGAACCGTAAAACACGTGTAATTACGCGATTTTATTGACAAAAGTATTTGCCAAAAAGCACGACGTAAATCCAAGGATGAAATGAACTCAGCCTTTGGTAATCGGCTTAAAATACCTTCAATATGAGGCAAGGGATATGCATCCCTAACTGTAACACTGTTAAGCTTCCTCGAGTCTAAACACAAACGAACTTTTTCGGATTTACGTACAAGAACTACAGGACTAGACCATGGACTGTTTGGAGGAGCTTTCTCAATCACCCCAAGTCTCAACATTTCGTCAATTTCGTTGTGAACTATCCTGTCAATGGCATGGGATATTGGAAAATATCTTTGTTTCATAGGGCGGGAATTTGGTTCAAGTTCAATCTCATGTTCCATTAAGGACGTTTTACCTAGTCCGTCGGTTTCGTATGAAGGAAAAAGTGCTTTAACATTCTCCAACTGCAATATTTGCCTTGGTGTCATATCATGCCTTTCATAATCAACTACACCTAAATCTTGGTCCATTTCGATCTCGGAAATTATATCGGGTGCGATACCTAACACTTTCCAAAAGTCGACGCCTAAAATTATATTCTGTGATAACGATGGTACTACATAAAAATTAATCGAATTAGATCGATCCCTAAACTTAACCTCAGTATTAAAGTTGGCAAACGCCACTTGTTCCCTACCATCAGCAGTTCTAATAAAAGTCCTATGATGTCTGAATTCATTGCCTTCACATAAATCTCGAGCCAAATTTCCACCTATGCACGATACCTGTGCTCCACTGTCTAATAAACCCAATCGTTTTTCACCAAAAATACAAATTTCTGCAACAAATTAATGCAGACAAATTTTTATTAGAAGTTTTTACCCGTTTCCAAAACAGACGATGGCGACACGCGGACATCCGTTTTGTATTACTTACTGGAGTACTATCTGTGTTATTAAAAATCTTATTCCTTTTCTCATTATAAATTTTAAGACGGGTTTCATAAGGTATTATTTGTACACGTTTGCTTTCCAAATCTTTAGGAAAAATTTTATCGGTAGCCTTTAAACATCTCATTGATGTCTCTGTAGGTCTTGGCGAAGGTGTTCTTTCGCGCCTTCGCTCGTCATCGAGTTTCCCGAAACACATTTCTTGCATTTTGGCTTATAAACCCCTACTTCACCACATCCATAGCAAAATACGGTTCGGCTCTCTAAACAATCGACATATCTATGACCTTCCCCACGACAATTCCAGCATAATAAATTTTTACGTCTATTTATTGATACTTCATTCACTTCTGATTCCAACAACTTATCATCTAACGGCTCATTCGCCACATCAATATCTATCTCATTAATCATTCTTCCCCGAAATTGATTTCGGTTTACATTCCATCCGGTTTCGAAATCTCCTTTAATAAAGTCTCACCCTTTAAACATAGGCGACGTAATTCCGCAACTGATCCAACGTTAACATAAAGTAACTGTTGTCTGATTCGCGGTCGTAAACCACGCTGTAAGATATCTACAAGCTCTTGCACCCCTAAGGGACTAGACAAATTTTCAGCCATTTTATACATGGCGTTCTTGTATTCATCAAAAGATTCCATCGGACTCTGTTTTCTAGAACGCGTCTCCTCTTTGATGTCGATGTCAGACCTATTATGTTCAAAATTAGTACGCAAAGCCTCACATAAACTAGATCATGTAACCCTATTGACTGTCCTACGAAACCACCAGTACCAGTCCCTAGCTTCCTTCAAAAACAAACATTGGGCATGTTCACAAAGTAATTCAAAGTTACCACTTAAATTATCAAATACCTGAGATTCTATTCTGTAAATAAAGTTTTCCACGGAAAGTCTACCGGATCTATCAAATTTTATATCCCAACTGTTAATTAAATTTGCCACCTTAGCAGAATTATTCATGACTGTAACATCACTAACACGACTTTCGAATCTACTTCCTGGAATGTTTCGTAAATTATCAGTTGAAAAACTTGGCCTATCCTGTGGCCAATCGGGACCCGTATTTCGAGAGAAGTTAGGGGGGGCTGATACATTCATATTACCTAATGTTGTAGATAAAGCACCCTCAACAATACGAGTTATACGTTCATCCAAATCCTGAAAAATATTTGCCTGTCTTGCCGAAACTATTGCAGTAACCAGGTTACGAATTCTACTATCCTCTAAAGAATCTGTGTTGTTTGGATTCTGATCCATACCATTGGCGGAAGTTGCCGGTCCAGATCCTAAATTCGGGTCTGTGGACTAATTAATGGCCTGTGTCGAAGTTGACGGTAAAATAGAAATTAAATTCGGAGATGTATCCTGTTGTGTATTATTGGCACTTGCCCGTGTGCGAACACCTCTGTTAGGAGTTGGTGTGATTCCAAACTCACGACTACTACAATGGCTTCTACATTGTGGACATGTCGAGTTGCGTTTTCGCCAAGTTAATAAGCACTTGCGATGAAATTGATGGTTGCAAGAAGTTCTTAAGATATCCCTTTGATCAGCACCGTTTAAATTGTCCCGACAAATTGAGCACACTTGCGGAGCAAGATTTTCATGACTGTGTCGTAAAGACATATTTATATGAAAATAACGAACTAACAGTATTTTAATTCCAATATAGGCTAAATATAAAATTATAAAGATTTCCTTCAAAGTGAAAAATTCGGTCTTACTATTAGTTAAATTGATTATGTAGTTTTATCTTAGTGAAAAAGTATCATCATATGTTTCCCGGTTTATAGGTTCAATATCAGCAAGTAAGTAAAGGAATAAACAAACCTAGTAAAGCCTAATAAAGTTGTCGTTAGAATATGGTAATCAGTTTACTTTATAAAAAAAAATTATAACTGCATTTCCCTAACATAAATACCCTAACAACGAAAAATTTCGATATTAACAAAAAGTTTTAAAATAGACATGGTTATAGAGACCAATTAACTTAAACCATCTATAAAATCCGTATGTCTAAAACTCAACAAAAAATATTATATGAATACAATTCTAATACCACTACCTTATCCTGTAACAAACTAAGATGAAAAATATTTAAGTACGGCCTGAAAACTTCGGGCTCCACGTTGGGCGCCATTTCTGTTACCAATCTTGTGTAAGATTTATTTTATTGTAGGCTGATGGATTTTGTGCATTTCACTAAGTGTGTACCTTGAATATTAAACGGCTGCTTCAGTCAGCGTGGGTTCTGTTAAAGTTAGAAAAACTACACGAGCCCTAACAAGGAACACCATAACAGAAAATTTGTAACTAATTTTTAGATTTAATAGCGGTATAAAGAATTTTGGTTCGGAACATAACCATAAACATATGAAGACTTATCCAAACAGAGCCTGTTCTATGCCTGCTCTTGACCCTCCACCCTTCATGTCTTCCGATGATATTGAAGACCCAACAGCCTACACAATCAAATTAAACTAAGTTCAGACCAAATTAAAATTTAAATTAAATTAAAATTTTCATACCTGCTTTATTTAACTAAATAATTATTTTTACAATTGCTGAGCCTTAACATATTATTGAAGGTTATTAGAAATATAGATTTGAATAATGGTTTATAAGGCACATTACAAAAGCAAAAGAAATATAACTCAAAAAAAAAATAAACCAAATAGTATTTACTAAACTCAACTGATACTTTAATAGAAATTAAAAAAAATGGTGGCAATAAAAATACTGCGGAATGGCAGTTTATAAATGAAACCCAAATTTCAAGTAGCAAAACAAGTTTACAAAAATAAATAAAAAGTAGTAAAGAAAATAATTACAATTGGAGTACAAATAAGAGATTTACTAAAACAACGATTCCATTCTTATTTTTACTCCATAAACAAACAAAAATAATAACAAAGAAATAAATTATATTAAATTTTTGTTTGACGCAGGCTGATGTGGAAGATCTTCTCCATCGATGCTCTTACTGCTTAACAATACTTTGTTATTATTTTACTCTTGAAAAAAAACCTAAATACTCGTAAATAAATGATTAACAAAACAAAATTAACATTAAACTATTAAGATAATCTCTGTAATTATGTCGATCTCTTAGAGCGGGTTTTTTACTTAGAGTTTAAACCAGGATCAATAGTAAGATTTGTTAATCTTATAATAAAATTGATCTAGCCTTAATCCTCTGTGGCGTTTTTGAGTGAAAGATTAAAGCTTTTAGCATTGCATATGAATTGACAATACTTTTATGTATAAGTATGGCAGTTTAAAACAAATACCAAAAATTGTCATCAAATTACTGTTCTTAACGTACAAAAGAAGAAGAAAAGGCGAGAATTTTGTATTGTGTTATAAATATTATATATTTATAAATAGATATTTACTCTTATTTGACCTTTATTTTATAATAACTTTTAATTATTTAAGCTTGAGGGTGGAATATTTAATAAAACTTTAAATAAAAAATAAATAATAAAAAATATTTCCTTTTATAAGCTGTTCGTACTTTTGAAAGTTCTGTCGCAAATTTAAACCGCCAACTTTGGGCGTTTAAACTTGGAAACAAAATGAAATAATCGACTACCCAAAAACGAATTTCAAAAATTAGTTCTAATTTAATCGCTGATCTTTATGTCAAAAACTGGCTCTTAGTTTACTTTTACATTATTTTTGGATTAAGCATAGCTTGATCAAAGAATGTAAGTAAAAGAAATCGATACAACCACAGAGCGAAAATATAAAAAAACACTATAGAACTACAAATTAATATTTCAATGAATGAAATAAAGAATATGAATAACGAAGAAATCAAAAAAAAAATTCAATGAATGAAATCAAAACGTAGATGGCAAATTTAAATAAAATTACTCAAATTAATGGGAACACAAGGGTAGAACACTTTTAGATCCAAATTTTTAACTGCATATAAAAATTTAATGTTACGAGTTTTTTTTCCTTCTAGTCTTTTCTATGTAGCCAACTACAGCAATAAGAAGTCCGCTGAGAGGGTTAATCAATGAAATAGATTACCTTTTAATCAATGAAAACAGTATATGAATGAAAAAGGTGGAAGTGTTCTGAAGTGTGTATGAATGGAGTGGCCATAGGAAGTTTATCAATGTCGTGACAATAACATAAAATTTACCTAGTACACTTCTTCATAATCGAATCTTGTTTCGATGAATTATCGTTACATCCTTTATTCACATAATTATTATTTTGGGTACGTGATTTCTTCATGATCGAATCTTGTTTCGATCATCACGTCCTATGTGCACAATATTATCTTTAATTGTTATGTCGACTTCCTCTGTATTTTCAAATTTATTAAACTGTAATTTCTTCATATTCTTGACGTCATTTATGGATGTGCATTCCCATATTAGAAGTTGATCAGATTCCTGAGAGATGCATTTTTCCACGTTATTTCATCCACTGCATTTCTATTCACGCGCGCTTTTTTCATATCTATTTCTTCATTATCATTAGCTTTATTTGCCTCGTTATTTGTTACATTATTTGCCTTTTTTTTAATTTTTCTTTGTCATCGCCCTTGTAGTTATTAGTATTTTCTTTTCATTTTCCAACGGTATCATTTGTTTTAGTACGTCTGAGTTTATTTCTATTCTTGATAATGCATCCGCATTAGTGTTAATTTTCCCTTTCTTATAAATTATCGTAAAGTCATAATCGCTTAAATCTAGTCTAATTCTTGTCACTTTTGATGATGGATTTTTGTGTGAGAATAGTGATATCAACGGTCTATGGTCTGTCACTACTTTTTCAATGATTGGTTTATTCATATCATGCTTTGGAAGAGATTTACTTGCGTAGGAAATTGGTAAGTCTTTGCCAATTTCACCTTGTGACAGGACTGCTCCTAGTGCGTAGTTTGAGGCGTCAGTCGTCAAAATAAAAGGTTTGTCAAAATTTGGGTACTGCAAAATTGGTGGGTTCTTTAGGGGTATTAAAAGCAGTTTGGCATTCATTTGTCCATAATAATTTTACTGATTTTCTCAATAGCATATTTAAGTGTTTCGCAATGTCCGCAAAATTCGGTATGAATTTCCTATAATAGTTGCAGAATGCAATGAAACGTCTAACTTCATCTGCGTTTTAAGGTATTGGGTAATTCTTTATAATTTCATATCTAGCTGGATCTGTTTTTACACCGTCCTTTGTTATTAAATGTCCTAAGTATACTACTTCTGGTCTTAAAAAACAACATTTCTTTGGATTCAGTTTTAAATTGTATCGCTGAAGTCTGTCTAAAACTTTGACAAGATTTTGATTGTGATGGTTCAAACTTCATCCGTATACAATTATGTCATCGACATAGAGAAAAGCTTCTGAGTCAAGTCCTGAAATTTCTATTGTAAGCATTCTCTGAAAACTGTTTGATGAAATTTTAAGTCCAAATGGTAGTCTTTTAAATTGGTAGTGTCCCTGTTGTGTAGAGAAAGCTGTAAGTGGTCTTGAATCTTTTTCCAATTGAATTTGGTGAAAAGAACTAGTCATATCAAGAGTCGAAAACCATTTAGCTCTTCGTAGTTTGTCCAAAATATCATCTAATCTTGTTAGTGGAAATTTGTCATTAACTATTTTGTCATTTAACTTTCTAAAGTCCACTACAAGTCTCCATTTTCGTTTGTCTTCCGCATTCTTTTTGGGTACCAAAAGAAGTGGAGCATTGTAGGGGCTAACTGATGGTTCTATTATATCGTCATTTAGCATACTTTGTACTTGTTTTTATTGCCACTGATTGATAATATCTTGAACTCCATTCATAACCTTAATACAAATTATGGGCAGTCACGGCAACTGACGCCAAGAAACATACTTTGCGGCATTGCCATCAAATTCAGGCATTGATTTTACGATGTCAAGCGATTCATTGTAAACTATGTTTGATACAATATCGATTGGTTTGTACTCTTCCACACGAAGTGGTGTTTCTAAAAGTGATAATCTATTGGTTCTATCATCGACACTTCTCTGAAAGCTTCTTCGGGCTTGCTCCGCCGCTTGAGAAATAGCAGTTGGTAATAACTTTTCTACCGCTTCAGCGTCCATTGTGCTTTTTTTACTGAAGGGGTTAGGATTTAATGTTCTAAGTTCAAAATTAAATCGTCCGCGCCAATAAATATTGTTAATTGGGTTGAAGAAAAAATCTAACAGCTGTATTCATAACAAAAAGTTAGCCACAGTTTGTATACAATGAGCTGCCAACTAGAATGACGATTAAGCTTAGCAGCTTGTTGGCACCTAGTTAATTTATAACAAACTTTCCTCTATCTGCTAACTTTTAATAAATCAACTCTGCATTTTAATAATGCCACTTTATATTACTCAAAAATGCAGCACGTTTTGCATTTATCATCGCTGGATTTGTATTTTTTTTTTTTCTTTTTTCATTTTTCCCTTCACATATAAAATTTTTTAAAGGTTTTTAAAATAAATAATTAAAAATTTTGATTTAAAAAAAAAACAAAATTGTTTAAAGTTAAACGGTTGTTTTTCAAAAGTTGGCAGACGTTTGGCAGCTCGTTAACAAGAGTTAAGCAAGTGTATTTATTATATTAATGTGTTTCGTTCAAAGCCGACTTTATTAATAATCATAAAGTATTACAAAATTCATTTTTTATCTTCAATCATATAACAGGGTGTATCATATATCTAAGTAGCTCAGTCTTAGTACACTGAGCATAATAACTATACAACATCTTCCTTTTTTTTTAAATTGATAATTCATTATATAATAAACTTAATTCTAAAAGAAAATGTTTTTGTTTATAAGTACAAATTTACAAGATAAATTATTATAAAATATAATTACTTATAATAAAGTTTAATACAAATTTTAAATATCCATATGTTACAAAGTAAGTTAACCATTCAAATATATCCATATGTTACAAAGTAAGTTTAACATTCAAACTTCTTTGTTTGTACAACTTTTCTACCACTCCTAGTAACATAATCCCTATTTACATTCTGTCTGTTAACGTTTACAGTTTCATTTTCAACCTTGATATTATTTTCAACTGCAGAGCTAGTTAAGGGTTTTGGTTTATTAAAGATATGTTGTTCGTTTCTTCTATAATGTGCACCCTCATCATCCCTAACAATATACGACCTTGGCTCTTCGCAATTTTCGGTTACTTCACCATGAAACCATAAAGATGTTGGATTTTTCTTAAACATTATTTTGTCACCAGGTTTGATTTTTTTCCGATTTTTTGTATTTACGTTGTAATTTTCAGCAGATTTTAAAATTTTGTTATTTAATTGTTTTTTGTATATTTTATCATCTATAAGCTTCGGTATGAAGTTTTTAGCTACTGATGGCAATTTAGTTCTCAAATTTCTCGACATTAAAAGTTCAGCAGGACTTGGTAAGTTTGCTTTAGGCGTTGTTCTAAGATGTAGTAATGCCATATATGGATCATTACCACTTTCACTACATTTATGAAGCATTTTTTTAACTGTTTGTATTGATCTCTCCGCTAGACCATTAGATCTTGGAAGATATGGGCTGGAAGTTGTATGTTGTATGCCCCAGTCAATACAAAATTTAGAAAACTCTTTTGAGTTATAAGGGGGACCATTGTCCGAAATAAAAATTTGAGGAATGCCATGTCTAGCAAATATTGATTTTAATTTAGTTATTACATTAATGCTGGAATAACCGTTATTTAAAATATCTATTTCAAAATACTTTGAATAGTAGTCGACAACTATTACGTATGGCTTTTTGTTATATTCAAATATATCACATCCAACCTTAAACCATGGTATATTATATATTTCATGAGATATCATTTCCTGTTTAGGGTTTGAATTTCGATACTTCATACATATTTCACAGTTGGAAACGACATTTGAAATGTCATTATATATATTGGGCCAATAGACTGTTTTTCGAGCTAAGCTCTGACATCTTTGTATACCCATATGACTTTCGTGTAAACAGTTAAGTATTGTATGACGTAAATTTTTTGGTATTAAGATTTGATTACCCTTTATAATTAAATCATTTAAAATTGTAAGTTCATCTTTAATTTTGTAGTATGGAACAATTTCCGTATCTACTAACTTGATAGATTTTGGCCAACCATTCTTAATATAATTTTTAATTTTCTGAGACGTTTGATCTATTTCAATATGGGTTTTTATATCATCGACATTTGAAAACGGTATTTCCATGTGTGATTTTAAGAAATTGCAATGAAGCGTTAATTCTTCATCAATCTCAACACATGCCTCTTCACGTAAAGGGCACCTTGATAAAGTATCCGCAATATATAAATATTTGCCTGGTTTAAAAACCACATTTAAATCATAACATTGTAACTTAAGCATAAAACGTTGTAGCCTCGGTGGAATTTTATATAAGGGCTTATTAAAAATGGGCACCAACGGTTTATGATCTGTTTCTACATTTATTTTTGTTCCATACGTATACTGATGAAATCTAGTACATCCAAACAAAATTGCAAACAACTCTTTTTCAATTTGCGCATAGTTGACTTGTGCAACAGTCAAAGAAGCCGACGCATAGGCAATAGGATTTCTTTCATGAAGTATTGCTGCACCAACAGCAAACTTCGACGCATCGACCGTTAAAGTCAATTGTTTTTTTGAATCAAAATACGTTAACACTGGCGATTTAGTGATTTCCCTTTTTAAATCATTAAATTCTTTGTCCAACGTTTCATTCCAGTGCCACGCAATGTCTTTTTTGAGAAGTTGTCTCAAGTTCGTATTTTTCGACGATAAATTCTCAATAAATGATCCCAGATAATTTACCATGCCCAGAAAACGTTGAAGTTCTGGTACATCTTTTGGTATAGGCATCTTTAAAATTGAATCAATTTTACTTAAATCTGGTTTTACACCCTTATCGTTAAACACATGTCCAATAAATTTTATTTCGTTTAGTAGAAATTTAGATTTAAATTTATTAAACTTTAAACCAACATTTCTTGCTCGATCAAGTACAGTGTTTAAAATTCTATTGTGCTCATCTACCGTTTTTGCAAAAATTAAAAAATCATCTATATAAATGATTAAACCCTCAACGTCACCGAACAGCTTTACCATCTCCGCATGAAAGATTTCCGGCGCAGCATTGATACCAAAAGGCAAACGTAAAAATTTATAGCGACCAAAAGGGGTATTGAATGTGCACAATTTAGAAGAATCTTCATCGAGTGGTATCATCCAAAAACCACTATTCGCATCAAGCGTACTAAAGAATCTTGAACCACTTAACTTTGCCTTACAATCATCGATATTTGGAAAGGGAAAATGGGGTCTAAGTATAGCTTTATTTAAGTTTCTCGGATCGAGACATAACCTAATATGACCATTTGGTTTTGACACCAACACAATGGAGCTAACCCATTCTGTTGGTTCTTCACTTTTGAAATAACTTTTAAATTAATCATTCTGTCTAATTCACTCTTTAATGCATTGTGCAACGAAAATGGAATTTTTCGCGGTGCATCTACAACTGGTTTTACATCATCTTTCAACATAAGTTTATATTTCCTTTCTAATAGGCCTAAACCTTCAAAAGTATCCGAAAACTTTTCCACTAAGCTATCCGACGTCAAACTATTCACATTTTTAATCAAATTCATTGCCTTTGAAAGTTCTAAACCAATAATATTTTTGCAATTTAAATCAACAATATAAAATGTACTAAAATAATTCCTACCATTAAAAAACAAATCGATATCTACTTTACCATTTATCGGCAGTTTCTCCCCACTAAAAGTAAATATATTTGTTTTTGTTGAGTGTAGATCTTTACTCAGGCGTAATTCATCAGCAGTTTTCTTGGATAAGATGTTAGTATCAGCACCAGTATCCACTTGACACTCTACTTGCTTGTTGTTAATTTTCACCTGTACATGCCATCCTCTTTGACTTGTTGTAGGCTGTTCTTTAATTTGTTGACCCATTTTATTACCACCAACTACTGTTGTTATCATTTGCTGCTGTTGTTTGTTAATTTGTTGACTAATTTCTTGTTGTTGAATTTGATTCTTCCGTTGCTTAATATCTTGTTGTTTCATTTGATGTTTTATTTCCCGTTGATTTCTATCTTCTTGTTCCCCTTCTTGTTGGTTCTTTTGTTGCTTAAATGTTTGTTGTTTTATTTCTTGTTGTTTCATATCGAGTTTTTGTTGTATTGTTGATTTGTTTTGACTTTTAAACGACAGTGTACCTACAAAAAGCTCTTCTGTAACTTCTTCATCACGATAAATATTTTTTATAACTTTTTGCTTAACACCACCATTTTGTTGCGGTTGTTGTTTATGCGTTTGTTGTTTGTGCTTGGAAAAGCACATTTTTGCATAATGACCTTTTTTATTACATGTATGACAAACTGCATTGTCAGCCGGACATTTTGTTCTGTGTGTTTGTCCACACTTGCGACAAAATGATTTTTGTTGATTGTAACGTGATTTTTGTTTTAAAATATTTACGTTCATATTGTTGTTGCCGCTGTCGTTTAAAAGTTGAGATGCATTTTCCCGGGCTGCTTCTATAGTTTTTGCAATTTCTACCGCTTTGATTAATGTTATTTTGCCTTCACTTAATAGTCTCTCTTTTATGTGCTGGTATTTAGGTGACAAGCCACATATGAATATATCCTTCACGAGTGCCTCCCTTAAATCACCAAATTCACACGATAAGCTTAAAGTTTTTAAAACCGTTACGTACGCTTCCAAATGTTCATCTTCCTTTTGTTTTCGGCTAAAAAATAAATGACGTTCCATGGCGATGTTTGCCTTTGGAACAAAATGAGCATCAAATTTGACGATTAGATCATTGTATTTGACTTCATCCAAATCGACATTAAAGGAATTGGCTATGATTAAACATTCGGCTCCCATGTGGTGCAATAATAACGCCACTTTCCTTTTATCTGGTTCCCCTTCCAAATTAGTTGCCCTTATAAACATTTTAAATTGATCTTTCCAGTTTTTCCATTCGACGGCCATGTTTATTGCTTTAAGGTTTAGTTTACCAATTGCCGAAGTTTGGGACTCAAACATTTTGTTTTTAATTTTATGTAAAACTTTTTTTTTAAATAAAAATACACTATCTTAAATTTATTTATCGACACTTTTTTTTTCTTTTTTACTTTATTTAGACTGTGAGTTTAAAGTTTCACATCTGACACCATATTATATTAATGTGTTTCGTTCAAAGCCGACTTTATTAATAATCATAAAGTATTACAAAATTCATTTTTTATCTTCAATCATATAACAGGGTGTATCATATATCTAAGTAGCTCAGTCTTAGTACACTGAGCATAATAACTATACAACAGTATTATGAATAAACTTTGTGCTAACTTCATGCCAAATTTCATTATGAATACGGCTGTAAGTATTATTAGTGTTATTTAGTTATAAATAAAAAGAATAATAACAAATTTACATATAATTTCCTTCTGCAACTCAAACAAACATTTCCGAGTCTTGCACTTTGATTCAAACTAATTTTTTTCACGTTTTTAAAAGATTTCCGCTGTTTTATGTTTAATTCGATATTTTTTAAATAATTTTGATATTTTATAAATAATTTCAAAATTAAGCCTTGTATTTTTTCAATCTTAAGAATATTTTCCTTTTTTTTTATATCACCTATACCTTTAAAATAAATTCAAAACAGGGTACTTAACTTAATTTAACTTAGAAATAAAATTCTAAATCAGCAACATTTTTAATTAGCACACGGTCAGCAGCACGATATTTGTATTGACGGTCACAGCAAGCTCATCCATAGGATTCTCTTTCTTCAATTTAGCTATTATTAAAACACTCTTTGGAATTGTTCTCTTTTAAAGAAGATCTCTTCAAAATAGGGAGTAGTTTTTTTGAAGTTTCGCCGCATCAAATGCATTTTGCATTATCAGCGTCTTTATTTTTTTTTTTTTTTTTTTTTGTTTCACACACTTTTATTGAGAATTTAAACTTTTGCTTTAATTATTACACAAATTAGCAGTTTTATATTTTTAATAGTTATTATCAATTTTTTACTTTTTCCTTGAGTTTTATAAGTTTCGTATTTGAAAAAAAAATCCACGTGCTTAGAAAAAATTTTTTACAATCTTTAAATAATTTTAAATTAGCTTTTTTTAAAGTTCATTTACATGAAATTTTTCAGAATTTTTTTTATTTTTTATTTATGAATTAAATAGCACGGCCCCACGTTGGGCGCCAGTTAAACCTCTATGGATTATTTTTTATTCGTTAATTCGGGATCCGTGCTTAATAAAACTATATTTTAAGTTGTAATTATTCTTTATTATTTTCTTTAATAATTTCTTGTTGAATTACACTATAACTTTCATTTGCTCTCCCGCTATGAGAATCGCTTTATAATTGTACAGACAAGACGGGCTAAAAAAAAGAAATCAGTGAAATAAGAAATTCTTTAAAAATAAGTTTACAATATTAATTCTCAATTCCGAAAGAAACCAAATCGATAAACTACTTATAATAAAAAATGAGCAATAATAATGGTAGTAAGCAGATAATTTATAATAAAAATAAAAGGGTTGCTCCTTAACTTATATAATTAAATATTGGAATAAAAAACAAAGTTAGACGATTTCGTGTATGGAAAAATAAAAAATTTCACGATATTTTGTAAACTGAAATTATATTCCGGAATGATTTTTGAATTAGGGTTATGTGAAACTATGGACCGATTGCAACAATTTATAATAAGCACCAGTTTCGTTCAGCACAAACGCATAATATCCTCTCTACCTTTGGTGATGTGGTTAGAAAAACAAATCTTCCAAAAATAAATTAAAAAATTTACCATAGGTAGTGTGATAAAAATATATAACCTTATCATATCTGGGGTCTTCGAAAACCCCATTGCAATAGAGAGACGAACATTGTTAAATTAACATCATCATACAAACGGAATGAAAAACTTATTGATACCCATTTAGCTTCGTTGAAAGATATACAAATATAACTTTAAAAGTAATGCTTAACCTTTTTAAAATTCCTTTTCTTTTAGAATTCCGCTGATCTTAATACATATTTCAACAATATTTTATCTACATCAACTTTTAATAAGTCTTCATCAGAACAAATGGCGGCAAAGGCGCTAACCGAATTAAGTTCTTTCTCTAACTATTCACTTTTTAAAGAAAAGTCAAAAAGTATTAAATCTCCACTGATAACACAAAACCCCTCTGAAGAAAATTTAAAACAAAAGTGTTACTCTTCATTTGCTGAAAATCCTAATTTCAACTCCGGAAATAAAGAAATAAGTATAGATATTGAAAACAAACTAGAAATAGGACACAATCAACAGCAACTTGAAACAGCTGCCGTTTTAATGGATATAAGTAAAAAAGTAATAATATCACCCCCTTGCTCGAATCCTCAATCTCCAAGACTTTGTTCATCTATAGATTCTAGTATTTTAAATTCTGTGATAAGAGATAATCATCCAGTAAATGATAATTTAGATTTTGAAATGGATTTATCAATAAAAGATTCCAGATGTGATTTACGCAACCTCATAGATTTTTATGCACACCAGGACAAATCAACACCAACACAACAGGTGTATTCAAAAACGCAAATTTGTAATAATAACAAAATATTGGAACATGAAATTGATACAAATGATTTAACCGATATTTTAAATTCCAATTTTCCACAAACAAATACTCATTCTTTTCCAAATATCAAGTTTTCAAATATAGAAACTAAAATTCACAATGACCGTAAAACTCCAGATAGTCCCACGTCGGAAGATCATGGCACTGATGCCGCTACAACGCAGTTATGGCAAGCTTTAGCACGCTCAGCAGGTAAGAAGTAATTCAATTTTTTTAGTTTATATATTTAATATAACTAAAAACTAGTAAGAAAGTATAAGTCGGTCAAGCCCGACCATATGATATCCTACACCACAGTATTTCGAAACAAATTTTCGATAGTGTACCCTTTTTGGGGTCCATGGGTTGAACAAAATTATGTTTCGACGTTTAGATTTATTTAAATGTTATTATATTAAGGCCCGTTTTCACAACTTACCGATAGCTAAAAGTAAACTTTAACTCGCCGTATAAAAAGTGTTCCATTATAAAAACTTTACTTTTACTTAAAGTGAGCGATAAAGTAAATTAAGGTTCATCCTACCTGGTAGGTTAAAGTAAAGTTGTAATGATGGAACACTTTTTATACGGCCAATAAAATCCTACCTTTAGCTATCGGTAAGTTGTGAAAACGGGCCTAAAAGTTACTAGCGGATACCCGATGCGTGCTACTACGCTTCCCTCCGCTCGTTGACATATTTTTTAAAAAAATGCGTAGTTAATTTATTCAAATCACGTACTTTTTAAATCTCGCATGTGATTTTGTGGTGTTCTGAAAGTCATACCGTTTTTGTGTTTCTCGGTGTGCTTTGGCAATTGAAAGTCAAACTGAAACACTCGAAAACGGAACATCAAAATATCACACATGTGATTTTAAAAGGCACATGTGATTTAAAATCACGTGGTTTAAGTTATAGGTGCCTATTATGAACTAAATTTGATTTTCGACAGCAGTCGAATTAGCTGATCGAACGAATTTTCGTTTGGTATTATGGCGCGCATTCGATAAAAATTTAATATTGTGATTTTGTTAATTCACAGTAGTACATTTTCGATCAGCTGTCACCTAAAATAAATTTTTTTTTTCAAATAATTTAGCTTCAGGTTTCATCCCACTTTTTTACATGATGAACTTTGCTGCAAATCATTTGGTCAAAAAAAGAATTTTGTTCCATAAGGAATATGAGCGTTTCCAATTTCTGTTTACGACGTTGGACTTGCATAAAATGAACAAAACTGATAAAGAATATGGTATTTAGTATACGATCACAAAAAAAAATTACAAATAGTTACATTTTCATCAAGTTTTTTACATTTATTTGCACCGTCGAAAGTAATTTTGTTTTTGTTGAAAAATTTGATGCACACCGAAATTTTCGACAGTGCTGCCAACTCATAATACCAAATTAACATTCGATAGTCAATGTTCGATAGCCATCGAAAATCGTTTATTGATTGTAACTCATAATAGGGGCCAAAGTGATTTGTAGAACAGGGTTGTATGTTTTTAATTTCATTAAAATCGGTTTAATTGTTTCACAGAAAATAAAAATGCCGCCTAACTCCCCTAGTGGTTTGTTTTTTAAAAAATGTATAGCTAATTTGTCAATATAAATATAAAAATTAATAATATTACAATTAGATAGTTTCGGTGAGAAAGATATTGCCCCTATCTCCCATCGTTGATCTATGATTCCGCCCATTTCTAATAGGCTTGGTCTTTGTGTCAATTAAAAGCTTTTTTCATCAAATTATCTTCAAAATTGCGACCTGTACTTTGCACTTAAGGTTACATGGACAGCCAGCCATCCGGACGGACATCGTTAGATCGACTCAGAAAATGCTTGACATAGTCTTGAAATCTAGTAATCGCATCACAAAAGATTTCAGAAAACAGCTCGTGAAACAACTAATGTTAAAAATCAAAAGCTTCTGGTTAACTTTTTTTTAATTTTGTTTTGTTGCTTAACGAAGTAATTACAAACATCTCAACTGATGAGTATAGAAACAATAGTTGTTATCTCAATTTTTTTACACGAACTAATCTAATAATACCATATAGTTGCATTCTTGTTATGTGTGAATGTGGCAATACTAAAAAAGCCTGAAGGGTGCCGAGCAATATTTTTTTTCTTCAAAGGCTTTTCTTATGACATTAACTATTCGATGAGTTTGTTCAATTGTCCTGTGTTTTCTTCTAAATTTTTTTTTTATCATTATTTATTTATTGAATCTTCATATATTAAATATGAACTAACAATAATTAATCAAATCTTAACCTAATGCTTTATTTTATGTCCTGCCAGTGCCAGACAAAAATTTTCTTCATCACGGGTTCTGTTCACATATGTAGGTGTTTATCGCTCATTTTAATGGGTAAGTGCTGCAGTGTCTCTTCTTCTTAAGCGAGAGTGGCCGCTATCATTTAAAATATTTCGAGCTAGTGGATTTGGGTGCAACTCTAGCCTTTTCAAATATTTTACCGCATACTTCGTAATAATAGTCCTTACCAGTGGCACATTGAGATCCTTGTGGATATTTGAGTTTTTAACATACCAAGGGGCAGCTGTAATTATTCGAAGAAGTTTATTTTGGCGCCTTTGAATTTTTTCGATATTTGAGGCCGAGGCAGTGCCCCATAGTTGAATACCGTAGCACCATATTGGCTTTAAAATAGCGTTGTAAAGTAGTAGTTTGCAATCGATACTAAGAACAGAATTTCTTCCAATAAGCTAGTTAATTTGAATTGCTTTTAGTTTCATTTGGGTTAATTTTGCTTCTATATGGCATTTCCATGTTAAACGCCGATCTAGATGAATACCGAGATATTTGACATGCGATTGTTGAGGCACTAGTTGATTATTGATTTTAATATGGGGGCATGTTTCCCGACGCAAGGTGAATGTTAATGTACGCATTTTTGCTCATTGACCTTTATTCTCCATTGTTTAAACCATAGTTCTAGTTGAAATATATGATCCTGCAGGTATCGAGATGCTTCGGGGCTGTTCTCGTGTACGCTTAGAAAAGCTGTATCATCAGCAAAAGTTGAAGATAGGGTGAAATTGTGTGTTGGCATATCCGAGGTATATATAAGGTAAAAAAGTGGGCCCAGGATGCTTCCCTGAGGGATTCCAGGGATTCCAGCTTCAATTGGCTGAGGAGAACTTAAAAAATCACCTTCTTTAATAATAAATTTTCGACCGACCAGGTAGCTTTCTAACAGCTTGTGTGTATTAACCGCAGGGTTGTTAGGCTTTTTTCTTCAAAAATCGTCAAAAGTTTTAACAAAATTCGTCAAAATCGTCATAAACAGTTAACAAAATCGTCAACAAATCGTCATATATTAAAATTTTACAAATTGGAGACAATTTATTGCATTGAGTGGTTTATGATAAAGAAAGTCATATGGTTAAGTTTTATTCTATTTATCTCAGCAAGTGGGCTGAAATATATTTATCATTTAAAAGGAAAAAAATATATTTTCATAAAAACATAACAAACATTTATTTATTTCATTTATCCATATTCACAAAAACATTAAATAAAAAATAAAATCTCATATGCTATTAACTTGAGCTACATATCTTAATTTTTAGCGCTATTACTAATGCAAATTGTTTTTATTGTTGAAGGTGATAAACATAGGATTCTGTCTATATCAACAGTCTTTTTACCCGACTTGAAACGTTTTATAACGTCCAAATTTAATTCCAAACTAGTGCATTTTCTTCCCTTTGCACTCATTTTTCTACACAACTTCTTATTAAGAACTAACTTCTTACTTCCTAACACTCAACTTTACTTAGAATAACTTTTAATAATAATTAAATGGGAATTCGCCTTTTTAGACGCAGATAGAAAAATTCTTCACATATGATTATGACTTCAGCGAAAAAATTAAATCGTATGTAGCGACGCAAATCGAAATCATTAAAACGCAAAGCGGATTTAACCAATTTTTAAAAAGCGGACCAAATAGGATCGATGCAAATCGGGGCTCTAGTGTATATTTTTGCCGTATCGATGGCATTCATATAATTGTATAATTCGAATTACTAGTGCTTTTTATGAAAACCATTGGGGGATTGGGGGAAGAACTTTTTTTGTTTAATTTCCAATAAATTTTGTATTTCGAAAAATTTATTTTTACGTTTTGAACTGTTCCCAACATAATTCTTAATATATCTTAATATTAAAATTCTTTCTTGTAAGTGTTTTATAGATGCCAGAAAATCGTCATGACACTGTTACTTTTAGTTTAAAAATCGTCAATCGTCATTTTACTGTATTTCCTCAAAAAAAATCGTCAAAATGACGAAAAATCGTCACATCTAACAACCCTGATTAACCGGTAGGTTTAGATTCAATTTATGTAACAAGCCTACATACCAGACTTTGGCAAAAGCTTGAGAAACATCTATGAAAAGAGCGGAGCAATATTTTCTTTCTTCAAAGGCTTTTTTTATGGCGTTTACTATCCGATGGGTTTGTTCAATTGTGCTATGCCCTCTTCTGAAGCCGAATTGGTGGTTAGGAATACATCTATTTTCATTTAAAATTGGGGTTAATTTTGACGCTAAGAGCTTCTCGAACAGCTTTGATATATTAAGTTATAAGCTAATAGGCCTATATGACTCAACTTTAGTGTGATCTTTTCCTGGCTTTGGTATCATCGTTATTAAAGAGACCTTCCATTCTTGAGGGTAGTATTCAAGGCGTAAAATAGCATTAAAAATATAAAGAATAATTTTCTTTGCTATGCGAGGTAGCTCCAAAAGCATTTTGTTACTGATCTTAACAAAACCAGGTGTTTAATTCACAAATAGCCCTTTCTATTTCCCTTACCTCAAATCTTAGGGGGATAGCTGCTCCAACATAAACAGGCGACTACTCGTCCGCTATATCGTCAGGTATATTTGGGGTACGTTTTTCAAATGATTTACAAACAGGTTTCCTTTTTCATTATCATTTCTTGCCCAACTTCCATTCAGGTTTCTTAATGGAGGTTTCTATATAACTGGTCTTTTGAGTTTTCTAGCTGCACGCCATATTGAGTAGCCCGATTGTGGATTTGCATCCAAGTCCTTAAGATATTTTTCTAAGGAAGCCGTTTTCTGAGTCTGCAGTAATTTTCTTAGCCTTTTTGTACACTCTTTTAATTAATTTTTAAGTTGAGAGGAACTGTGCAATTGCCATTCTCTTCGCACTCTCCTTTTTTCATTCAAGAGGCGCTCGACATCTGTAAAATATATTTTATTATAATTGGTTTTTTTGAGGGTTTTGCTGGAATGTTGAACAGCTAGTTTAAGATAACTGTCAAAATTGACAATAGAGAGATCCACATTTTCCGGTGTGCTAAGCGGTATATTTTCTGTGCAATGGGTACTGAGATATTTTTTATATTTTAACCAATTTATTTGTGTAGCTGACGTCGCTATGTAACAAGAGGGAGATACAATTCTATTGGTGTTAGTTATAGTAACTATTGTAGGTGTGTGATCAGAGGATAATTCTAACGAAGCTTCAACGTGAATCGTTTCTGTGGGGATGTTTTTAACCACGCCGAAATCGATGACATCTGGAATTTTTTGCGGATCAGTAGGCCAATATGTTAGTTGTCCGCTCGCGACAACATTTAAATTCATTTTAGAGATTGTATTATACAAAACACGACCCTTTGGTGTTATTAGTCGTGACCCCCAGAAGGTATGTTTAGCGTTATAATCGCCAGCAGCCAGGAAACAGGGCCCCAATGACTTATAATATTTATAATATTGGCTTTCTTATATTGCAAATCTAGGTGGTGAATATAAGGATGAGATTACTATGTTTCGATTCAGCTCTTCAACACAAATGTTCGTTGCTTGGAGATAATCTTCACGATGATCACACATTAGGTAGTGTTTGATTCGGGTTTTTATCAAAATGGCAGAACCTCCACAAGCTCTATCTCGAGGGTCCTTGGTATCCTATAGTGCATAACCATTGATTTTAAACTTATTTCTTGAGGTCAAATGAGTTTCAGAAACCATCATGACATCAATTTGTTTATTTTTAAGAAAGTATTCTAAGTCATTTTTATGTTGGCGGATGCCGTTTGCGTTCCAAAAACAAAATTTTAAACAGTTCATGGTTTGTTAAGTACAGCTTGCAATAACATCGATTGCATTCTAAGGATCTCCTGCATCATATTACCCGTTGTGTTTGTAAAATTATTTACTGTTTGCACTAATGTTTCCATGGTTTTTTCTAGACGACTTAAATTAGAAACTGGAGTTTCATCATTACTTGACGAAGCACCATGCATTGGCACATGGTTTGATTTTAGGACGTTAGCATAAGAGGTTCTGTTATTACTAGGCTGCGGAGCCCGCATGTCATTAGTGTTTACTTGATTTGGTACCTGCATTTGAGGGGGATTAGTTCTCGGTCCAGCCGACTGCTTGACGATAGTATATACAGGGCATCCTCTATAATTGACAGTGTGATTGCCGCCACAGTTGCTACATTTTTTTACATTGTGGTCATTTTTAGACTTATCGCACTGGACTGTACCATGCAATTCACCACATACGTACGCCTTAGTATGGCCAAATTCTTGGCAGTTGAAGCATTGAACGGGACCATTTCTTTTGTGCGGCTCCTCTATAGTTATTCTTCTTTAAATAATATATTTTACATTATAAATAGGATGCGTTTCATTTTTTTTAAGCTTAACGTCGCACAGTGGCGCCCGTAGAGCAAACGAGGTTGCAAAAATCTTAATTTTCATGAGCGCCGACGAAGTTTTGAATAAACCCATGTTATATGAAACTTTTCAACGATTTCATATATGCCACTCTTAACAATATCACATTTTTAGTTTAGAAGATATAACCGTTCAAATTTGACCGACTTTCGGTTTTCAAAAAAACACACAATTTTTAGTCAATTTGTTGCGATTTTAGGTGTAATATCACGAAAAATAGGTAACGAATCGCCTTATGTTTTGTTTGTATTGATTGATGTATTTATTAAATGTATAATGATAAAAAAATAATTTTTTTTTTTTTTTTTTTTTTTTTTTTATTTAAAATAAATAAAAAAATAATTAACTGTTTGCTTTGTGTTTCTCCTGGTAAATCACTATTTAAAACTATCCGTTTTTCACTATTATTCAACTTTGAAATAAAATAAAAAAAATCTATATTTTTCTATATTTGCCATATTTGCAAATCCTGTTCTTTGATTATTTCTTTACATAATTCAAAAGGTTTTATCTGTCCGTACGTGCCCGTTTGGCTTCTAGAGGTAAAATGGTTAAAAGACATGGTTGCAGAAATTGTATGGCGTCCATCCCTTATATGTTTTGACTGACAGTAGTTTGATCTAATAGTTTGAAAAAAACTACTCATTGAAATAAGCAGGTACGTACCTCACTCAAACAATACTTTGGCGTACAAATGGTCAAGAACAATATTGACTTATGGTCCCTACAGGTAGGCACAAATCTTATTTGGACATGTGCATAATATCAAAATTGCATTATTCAGCCTAAATCCATATGTATGCAGGGAACAGGTAAATTTTTAGGCATGGTAGCATAAGCCTATATATTGCAAAATAAGCATAATGCCTGGGTTAGTCTACGACTGAAAGTTGGCGCAACAATTCCTGAAACCATTAAACAATTTAAATACTGAAAACATGGCGTTGAACAATTTAAAATTATTTGAACTGTTTAGAAAGTCAACCACACCAAAGTTTTTCACGGAAGCTGCTTTAGAAGAACTTGATAGATTATACGGAAAAATTGAGAGAAGCGAAATTATAAAAAATAATTTTTATCTGATATATGCAAATATTAAGGCAAAATGGGTGAAATCTAATCGAACCATTCAGAACTTCAACTCCAAATACGAGGACTGGCTTAATGAAGACACCATCCTGGATATATTGGCAATAGATAAAGCCACCACATCAACCAGAGGAGCAAAAGGAAGGCCAAAAAAAAGTATTGAGGAGTGTTAAATTTTCACAAGAAAGAGGAAACTTGCCGATGCCACCAATAACTTGACCACGAAGCATTTATCGGACGCGCTGTCTAGTAAATATACAAAGGATAGTGAAAGAGTTAGGTCGCAGATAACCAAATCTGTGTTGGCAGCATCTTCCGATCCACTTATTTCTTCCCTGCGGCATGTGAAGTCACGAATAGAGTTAGAAACTAATTATAGTTTAGAAATGGTTAGACTTTTAGATATACCTTCTCTTACGAATTGTGATGAATATTTTACAGAGAATTGAAAAAATAAACTTAAAAAAAAAATTTATTTCTTTTTTTAATTTGTTGGGTTATAATTTAAAACATAAAACCCTAAAGAAAAAAAATAAAAACAATCTAAAAATGTAAAAATAATTTTTTTAGTTACCATAAAATTGATTTTTCTACTAATTTTAACTTTAATAACCCATAAGTAGGCCCCTTCAAAGCGTAGCACCCTTTCCAAACGCTCATTTCATAGGCTGACCAGTTATCTATCATATGCTGTATAAACGGTTCGGTTCAAAAGATGTGATTTTTGCGACGAAAAAACTCAAATCGCGCCACTGTGCGTCGCCAGCTTCTAACTCCACTCGAAATAATGGTTGGGGATTTTTTCCCCTATTTTTAATATTTGTAACGTTTTTTATTTTAAAGCCTTTCTCTTCCAAAAAGGTTTTAGTTTCTTCAGGGTCCACGCACGAGTCTTCTGCTCTTCAGCTGATACGTATAAAAGCTTTTTTTAAGGGCTTCGAATTTGTTTGTTAGTTTACGCAAATCATTCTCATCATTAACCTGTATTTTTGTCTCGTTTATATTACCACGCTTGATTGCCGCTACGTAAAACGAATTTTCACCTATTACCGAGATCATGCTTTTTATTAACTCACTTGAGTTTTGTTCACTAAGATTTTATGACGTTTGGCGCTTCTGAGGATTCGTCCTCAAGAACTGCAAAACGATTTTGTGAATTTATTCTATCAAAAGATGGTACTTTTAAGGCCGAAGCAACTGCTGAAGAGGTAGGGCTGCGACCCCGTTTAAGCACTATTATATACCTGTCCATACCAACTTGTACTTGAGGCTTTTGACAACTTTTTACTAAAGGGTTCTCCATTGCGTCTGTATTTGAGTTCATGGTATCATTTCTTACTAAGATTGTTTTTGCCGCCGCGGTAATACTTGCGGGCGCGGCAACACTTGTCCCCAAAGACAGATTTATATTTTTTAATGTATCACTATTCTTCTAAATCCGAATTGATGGTTTGGAATACAACTATTTTCATTTAATATATATATATTGATTCCTATGGTTCCAAGTTGGAACAAAGGGCCGTCATTTAAAATCGGTGTTAATTTTTTTTTTTTTTTTTTTTTAATTTATTTTTATTATTGAATCTTTCTTATCGAAATTTACAATATGTATTCAAATCTTAATTCTACTTGTTGTTTATTAGTTGTTACCAGTGTAACCACTAACTGCTGTATTCAAATTCTTAAAATGTCTTCTAGTTAGGCTCAAAGTATCGGTTCTTTTTAGCCTCTGGTGACCTTCGAACTGAAGCAGACCCCGAGCGAGGTAGTTAGGGTGGGCCATAAGTTTATCGATGTAACTAATTCAATATTTTTTAATTTCCTCCTGGATAGTGGGGACGTTGAGATCTCTGTGGATAATATCATTACGTATATACCATGGGGCGCAGACAATTTGTCGTAATATTCTAGACTGTCTTCTTTGAAGCTTTTGGATGTTAGATGCGCATGCAGTACCCCATAATTGGATGCCATATGTCCATATTGGTTTTATGATGGACTTGTATAAGAGAATTTTGTTGTCTAAGGACAAGTTTGAGTTTCGACCGAGAAGCCAATGTAGTTGAGCTGCTTTAAGTTTCATAGCCGTTATTTTCGCTTCAATATGACGCGACCAGGTCAAGCGTCTATCTATATGAATTCCCAAGTACTTAACATGGTTTTCTACCGGAACAGTGATGTTATTTATTTTTACAGCTGGGCACGTTTGTCTTCTGAGCGTGAAAGTTAAGTAAGCACATTTAGCCGGGTAACCTTTATTCTCCATTTTTCTAGCCAGGCCTCTAGTTCATTGATGTGGGACTGCAGATTTTGCGATGCGACTTTTGGGTCATGGTTAACGCTAATAAATGCTGTGTCGTCTGCAAATGTAGAGGTATGCGTGCTCAGGTTTGTTGGCATATCTGCTGTGTATATTATATATAGAAGCGGTCCTAATATGCTGCCTTGGGGGACACCAGCAGTAATTTTCTTGAGGGGGGAGTATGTATCTTGCGACCTTACTATGAATGTTCTGCCTGTTAGATAGCTCTCCAGAAGCTTGTGAGTGTTTTGAGGAAGCATTCGTGTTATTTTGATGAGTAGCCCATCATGCCAAACTTTGTCAAAAGCTTGGGAAATGTCTATAAACAGTGCTGAGCAGTATTGCTTTTTCTCAAACGCCGATCTAATAAGGGTGACAATTCTATGCACTTGTTCTATTGTACCATGTTTCGCTCTGAAACCGAACTGGTGATCCGGGATGATGTCGTGTTCATTTAGATGAGGAGTTAAACTTAAAAAGAATATTTTTTCGAAAAGCTTCGATAGGATTGACAATAAGCTTATCGGTCTGTACGACGCAACCTGGCTAGCATCTTTTCCTGGCTTGGGAATCATCACAATTATAGACCTCTTCCATGAGGATGGGAAGTATCCGACTCTTAATATAGCGTTAAAAATGAGCAGCAAAATTCTGGAAGCAGACGATGGTAGGTTTCTTATCATGGACCCTGTGATGCGGTCAGGTCCGGGAGATTTTCTAATATTCACTTTTTCTATTGCAGATTTTACTTGAGTTATGTTAAATTTTAATGGATGGTTTACCTTATCAGGAATGATTGGACGACAGGAACAAGTATGTGCATCATGTGGCGTGAAAACTTTCTCAAGGTGGCCCGCGAAAGCGTTCAATTTTTCATGTGTGTTTTTGGCCCAAGTGCGGTTTTCCAGTCTTAATGGAGATTCTTGGGTTATAGGGCATTTCATATGCCGTACAGCCTTCCATAAGCTATAATTGGAGTTTTTTGTGGCGTCTAGGCTGTTTAGATAGCCTTCTATTGCAGACTCGTGATTCTGTCTCAATTTATTGCGAAGAGTGGTCAGGCATAATTGTAGTTGGGCCTTAGTGGTTGGGGAACGATTGTTTTGCCATTGTCTTCTTAACTTCCTTTTTTCTCTGATAAGGGTCTCTATATCCGTCGATGTATTGTAAGGAGCACGTTTAATTGTCCGCTTGATTGGGGTTGCATTTCTCGCTGCAGTATCCAAGACTTCTGTAAATCGGTCGACAGCTATTTGGATGTCAGATGAATTTTTTAGGGGAATGCACTGTGATAGGTGAGAGCTCACATACATTTTATACTTTAACCAATTTGTGTTTCTGTTTGGATAGGAAATACAGTTTGCAGCTGCGGCGTCAGAGTTACCTTTTAAAATGAGGATTGAAGGTGAATGATCAGACGAAAGATCATAGGAGGAACTAACTAGTACCTGATCGCGCATGATGTTTTTGATTACATCAAAGTCAATAAGGTCTGGTAGCTTGTTGAAGTCGGTTGGCCAATAGGAAGGCTCACCACTCGATACCACATCAAAGTTATTTGCAGTTACGGTATTATATAGCTGATTACCTCTAGGACTAATAAGTCTGGAGCCCCAATATGTTTAGCGTTGTAGTCGCCAGCAGCATGAATTTCTGGCCCAATGTGGAGAAGAAGTTGAGAAATTTATCGTGTAGAATTTCGTGCCTCGGGGGACAATAAACGGATGTTAACGTTAGTTTGAAATCAGTAAGATTTAAAGATGTGGCCTGGATACAATCTTCTTCAAACTCTGGCAATGGTAAGTGTCAGATGTGTTTGTGCACAATTATGGCTGTGCTACCACAAGCTTGTCCGCTGGGATGTTTTGTGTCATACGTAAGGTAACCATTTACCCTAAAGCAGTTTCTATGAGTAAAGTGTGTTTCAGAGACAAGAAGTACGTCGATTTCATGCCTATGAAGAAAGTTTGCAACTTCGTGTTTATGTTGGGATAACCCGTTTGCATTCCAGAAACATATTTTTAACTGGTTCATTTTTTGTTGAGTAGAACTTGCAGAAGCATGTTCTGGTTTCGCATCATTTCCTGAAACATGTTCTGCATAGTTTAAATTAAATTTTCAATTGAGGTAGGCATATTTCCAGAAGGCATTTGTAGACCTTCCCTAGGAACATTAGCGTGTGGAGGTTGCTTTGCGTTAGAAGTACTCGGGGGATTTTTCGCATTAGGGGTTCCTTTTAAGACTTGGGCATATTATTGGTTTTGATTCTTTGTTTGTGAAGTACTAGCAATAGAGCCAGCGGCTTGGCTGGGCGCATGTGACGGACCATATTGGGAGTGAGTATATTTTTGAACTAAAGCAGGTTTTTTTAAATGCAAGAAGACTCTACAACCCCTATAGTTTGCCGTGTGATTTTCGCCACAGTTGCTGCATTTCTTTATATTCGGGTCAGCTTTAGAACGATTACATTCGGCGGTTTTATGAGCGTCGCCACAAACCACACATACGTGAGGCAATTTACAATATGATTCCCATATTCCTGACAGTTTGTGCATTGGGAGGGACCCTTTCGTTTTAATGGCTCCCCAACAGTTATTCTCCTGTTGAGTAGGTAGCGCAAGTTGTATATGGGATGAACTGAATTTTTGGTTTTGAGAACCGATGAATCAAACGATATCTCAATGCAGTGGTTGAGGAACTTTATTCCTGTTCAAAATATTATGCACAGATTTTACCTCATACCCCTCTAGCTCTATGGCAGATTTTATTTCCTCTGTAGGAACAGAACTATCTATGCCTTTTATGACAATAATCAATCCCTCAGCACTTTTTAATTGATATGTTTAGTAACTTTTATTTTCTGCGTCCAGGTGTCTTGATATAATACGAAAGTTCGTTTCTGTACTGGCTTGAATTTTGGTCTCTTGAATTTGCCCGCGTCGTATAGAAACGACGTAGAAATTATTCTTACCTACCAGTTGAATCAACATGTTGACTATGCTGTTTGATGTTTGCTCCCGCAGATAGATAGGTGGCGGTTTAACTTCTTTAGTGGCTGTTCCATGTGCTGATTCTGCTTCTTCATCGTCAGGTATGGATAGTACAGAGAATCTGTTACCATTTGTTGGCAAAGAGACTACGTTAGAGCCTTTGTATTGTTTGGCCATGCGTTCCTGTTGGGTGGACCTAGGGCTAGCCTTTCTCTTAGTCATTGTAATATATCTGTCCATGCCTGTTTGCACTTTAGTACTTTTTGGCACAGCTCCTGTATTTATTAATGCAAATCGTGATGTTCCAGGTTTTTCGTTATTATTCCTCTGGTCAGACGACTTCACACTTTGAACCACATTTACGGTCGGATCAACACACTTGCTCAGGTTGGGCACACTTGCACTTAAATTGCTGTATGGAAAACCAGTTGCGCTGGCAATTTTTGCACTTAAATAATTTTTATTTAATTCTGGGTATCGAATGTTTTCATTGCTCACGCTAGGGGAGCTTACCACAATATACGCATTTCTGCTGGGCCTACTCTCCTTAATGGGAGTATTTGTGAGGCTCATTTACAAATCTCTTCGGGCACCTTAGTTACTGTTTTCAGCTATTACAAATATTTTTTTTTTCACTTCGATTTTTTTTTATTTTTTTTTATTTTTCTTACTCACTGATACACGTCCGTACTCGTCAAGAGCTGGCTCGAAACTGTTATGTGTTAATGTGTTAATTTTGACACTAATAATTTCTCAAACAGCTTTGACATAATTAATTGTCATTTGCCGTGATAAGACGTATTTTTGAGTGCTCCGCAGTTGTAATATTTTTATCGCAATAAAATAAACTTATAAACTAGTGATAAACTGTCTAAATAAAACTTTTTAAGTTCTACATTTCATTAGTACAAAACTGATTTATATTTTTATAAAAACTTCTTTTTAATTTAAAACGCAATTTGTTTAACAATAACCATAGATTACAACAAAAACAACAACGAAAATTAAATAACGTAAACAACTCTCAAAAATTCACATATTAAAACAATAACAAAACTCAGTATATTTTTTTTATTTTTTGCTCTTTCTAAACAAAACCTTAAAACAATATTGAAACCAACAACAACAAATAACAACAACAGTTACTAACATAAAAACAAAAGTAAAACATCATTAAAGAATTATATATATGAATTATTCGAACTTTTGCAATTTTTAATAAAATTTTTTAAGTAACAAAAATAAAAACAAAGAACACTCCATAATAAATAAAATACAAACAAAAAAAAAAAAAAAAACAAAAAAGACAACTAACTTTTTTTTCTTCATACAATAATAATTAAACCTGCTGCCTAGCTGTACTACAGTTTTAAAGTCATTGGTGCATATTGTTTTGGTTTAGTATTGCCATAACAAATAAATCCGTTATTTTGAAACTAAAGTTATCCCAGCGAGCATTTTGTAAAACTTAACTATTTACGTATCTGAAACTGATTTAAATTGAAATGGATTGCTTGGTGAAAAGTTGTTCGATTAAAGGCGATGATGAAAGAATGATTGTTTGCTGGCTGTGTCATGAATGTTGCCACTTCAAATGTAGTGGACTTTCAGGGTTAGTTGCTGAAGCTATAACTAAAAACAAAGGTCTTCATTGGTGTTGTGAAAATTGTAGAAAGTTTGGTGTAAGTTACTATCGTTTTTTTTTCAAGATACTAAAAAAAAAATTTCTTGAGTTACAAGATGAAGCAGCCAAACTAAATTATCGTATTTCTGCTTATGGAAAATTATTTGATGAGTTTAAATCTTTAGATAATTTGAAATCTCCACCTATGCCTTCCCAAAACGTCGTAAGTCAGCAAGAAATAATAAAGAAAAACGTAATAATTGCCCTACAACTTCTGTAACCACACATAACCCAGCTCCTAACTATGCGTCCGATAATTGTAATATTGAGTCTTCTAATGAAATGGATTTTGAAACGAACGGTACCAATTCAAATGTTGATGAAAATCTTCCAATGAGTAATAATCCGTCACACTCCGATACTAATGACATACTACATAATCCGCTACGGGCTGTACCTCCAAAAAAAACTATTTTCGTTTCCCGTTTAACAAGTGATACTACAACTGATGCGATTAACTTTTTTATTAAGAATAAAATTGGCAAAAATGCTGATATTTCAATTCAAAAGTTAAATTTTTCTCAACCAAGATCTATATCTTCTTTTAAAATTTCGGTTTCTGCTGATATTTTCGCAACACTTCTCGATCCAAGCTTCTGGCCAAAGAATAGTCTAGTTCGAGAATATATATACAGGGTAAGATCACAGAATATCGGTATTCTTCCACAACTTGAATTTTCAGCTTCAAAAAACTAAAGTTGGCTGATGATAACATTTCAATCATCTACCAAAATGTTCGTGGCTTAAGAACTAAACTATCAACTTTATATATTGAAAGCTTCAACATGGATCATCATGTCCTTGTACTTACTGAAACATGGTTAAATAATAATTTTTTAAATACTGAAATTTTATGCGTGAAGTTTAATATTTATCGCCGAGATCGAGGTAATAGAACTGCTGGTGGTGGAGTCCTTATTTCGGTTTCTTGGAATTTTGCATCTGAACTTATGGAAGTTGATTCTTCATCTAATATTGAATTTATAGCCGTGTTAATAAAACTTAATGGGATACGCATATTTGTCACATGTTCGTACACACAGAAAAAATTATTTTTCCAATTCAAACAAAAAATTTGTAGAATCAAAAAATTTTTTGTCTGAAATCGGTCCTACAAACAAATTCGCATATTCAAACAATTTATTTGCATTTTGTTTATTAAAAAAAAAACGCCGATTTTATCAAACAAATAATTTTACAGAATCAAACAAAAAGTTTACTGAAATTCATATAAATTTCAAACAAATAATTTTGCACAAGCAATGACGCGCACACAAGCAAGCACTGTTGATGAAGCAGAGCAGAGCGGCCGGCTGGCTTTGAGACACATTTTTTTGTTGGAATAATTTTTGAACGAAGTCTTATTTATACTCACAGTGTTTTTCTTCATCACTCCCTGTTGCTGCATCCTTTTCTTTGCTAATGAAGAAGAAATGTAACCAAAAACGGCGGCAGACCGACTCAATATGTTTTTCGTCATCATTCTATTTTTGTATTTGATGTATTTAAACAAACTGTTTGAAAAAATTTAATACGGGATTTTGTTTTTTTTACCAACTTTGAAACCAACCAAAATTTTATTTTGTTTCTTATAATGTTTTTATTTCTGTTGTTTAAAAAAAATGAAACGTTTTTTTTTTTACCTGCTATTGTTTTTGTTGTTTTTTTTCTACAAACCTCGTCACGCTATTTTATCATTTTTCTTGTTGCTGTACTTTTTTAAAGCGTCCAAAAATAGACTGCATGTGTTTTTTGTTATAGTTCTTATATTTTTCATAAAAAGAAGTGTGGCTTACAATCAATAAAAAAATGCAAAAAGACGACAACATTAAAGAGCGTTAAATATTTCATACAAAATTATGAAAACTTGAAACCAATAGCGCGTTTATTATATTTTTGAAGAGTTGTCTACATTTTTGTTGGTTAAATAAAAATCAAACAAAAATATTGATTGAATCAGTAAAAAAATTTGTAGAAATCAAAAAAAATTTTAAACAAGCGTTTGTTTGAAAATAATTCGGCAATAATTTTTTCTGTGCATTCCACCATCTTCTCCGCAAAATATATATACTGAACATGCCGAAGCTATCGCATCAGTTACTCGTTCTGCATGTAATGGCGATTCCGTTTATGTCTTTGGTGATTTTAACTTACCGTCAATAGCCTGGAAATATTTACCAGAAGATAAATATTTTATTCAAACCAAACAGTGTTCCAGTTTCGACGAGTTTTTCAATATTTTGTATGACACATGTCTCTTTCAAATTAATGGCGTTCTTAACAAGTATGATAAAATATTAGACTTAATATTTGTCAATGATGTGGCCGATTGTTTTATTAAGCGTTCATCACCGATTACATTGCCTGAAGACTGCTATCATCCTACAATTGAATTAGTTTCTTCTATTCCATCTAAAACTGCAAGTAAATCGCCGATTAATCATGAGAAAGTTTTTTCTTTTGAACGTACTGACTACAACACGTTAAATAAACTTTTCACCGACACGAATTGGTACGCTTTATTATCGTGCTATGCGGACGTAAATCAAATGTGTAAAGTATTTTACGATAAAGTTTATTCTTTTTTGAATTTAAGTATGGAGTAATAAACAGTTAACTCATGCCAAGAATAAAAAAAATAAATGTTATAAAAAATTTAAACTGTCTGGATCTGCTGTTGACTATCGGATGTATTCTATTAGCCGAGCTGAATACACATCACTAAATAAATCATTTTATGATAACTATATTAATACAATGAAATATAATTTAAAACGTAATCCAAAATCGTTTTACAAGTTTGTTAATTCTAAGAAAAGAGCAACAGGCTACCCTTCTTCTATGAAGTTTAGACAGAATGAATCCAGTGATCTTGCAACTATAAGCAACTTATTTGCGGATTTTTTCTCAACAACATATTCAGATTCTACTTGTGATGATTCTGTTAATTATCCATTCGAAATAAGAGCAAAGCAAACAATAAATATACCTTCTCTTGATATTGCTACAATATTTGTGGAACTAAAAAACCTTAAATTTTCGTACAACTATGGACCGGATAAAATTCCAAGCAATATTTTAATTAAATGTGCCGATGCTATTGCCATCCCTTTAGAAATTATATTCAATGCATCAATAAAATATGGTTATTTTCCAGACGATTGGAAAAATTCTTTCATAGTTCCTTTGTATAAATCAGGAAAAAAGTCTGAAGTGGAAAACTACCGTGGAATAGCTAAACTTAGTATTATACCTAAATTATTTGAAAAAATCATCACTGAATATTTATCCTATCGGGTGTCCAATTTAATATCCCCTTATCAGCATGGATTTCAAAAAAGGTGCTCTACTACGACAAACCTTCTTCAACTCACTACCGTTATAAATCGTGGATTTTTGGAACAAGAACAAACTGATGTTATATACACTGACTTCAGTAAAGCTTTCGATAAAGTTAACCATTTGCTCATCAAAAGGAAATTATATTTTTTGGGGTTCACAGACCTTAGTATTAAATGGATTTATTCATATTAAACAAATAGAAAACAAACCGTTCTTTTTAAAAAAACCTGTTCCAGACGAATTGGTGTTCTTTCTGGAGTACCACAGGGAAGCCACCATGGTCCGCTTCTTTTTTCACTGTTCATTAACGACTTGCCTGCCGCGATTTAATCTTCAAATATTTTAATGTTTGCTGATGATGTAAAAGTTTTTCTAAGTTATAGTCAAGCTTTTGACCAACAACGTCTCCAAAATGACTTAAACTCGTTTTATTCATGGTGCTTAATAAATCTTATGGAGATAAATCTTAATAAATGTAAATATATGCGATTTGTCAGAAAGAATCCGATACCTGCACAATATCATCTTGGTGGTAGTCAGCTGGAATTGGCCGTCAATTTCTTAGACCTTGGAATTCTGTTTGATCCAAAACTTAATTTTATTTCGCATATCACTATGATAGTAAATAAAGCTAGGGGTGTACTTGGTTTCGTCAAGCGCTGGGCTAAAGAGTTTAATGATCCATATGTCACAAAAACTTTGTATACTGCACTTGTAAGACCTATTCTAGAGTATGGATCTATAATATGGGACCCTATATATAACACACATTCCGATGCTATTGAATCCGTCCAAAAGCAATTCTTGCTCTTTTGTCTTCGTGGACTAAACTTTAATCCAGTAAACTTGCCTTCGTATACTTCTAGACTCTCTCTTATAAAGCTGCTACATTTTTTTACATTGGGGTCATTTTTAGACTTATCGCACTGGACTGTACCATGCAATTCACCACATACTACGCAAACAGGGGGTAAATAGCGTACGCCTTAGTATGGCCAAAGTTGAAACATTGAACGGGACCATTTCTTTTGTGCGGCTCCTCTATAGTTATTCTTCTGTAAATAATATATTTTACATTATAAATAGGATGCGTTTCATTTTTTTAAGCTTAACGTCGCACAGTGGCGCCCGTAGAGCAAACGAGGTTGCAAAAATCTAAAATTTCATGAGCGCCGACGAAGTTTTGAATAAACCCATGTTATAGGAAACTTTTCAACGATTTCATATATGCCACTCTTAACAATATCACATTTTTAGTTTAGAAGATATAACGCTTTAATGGCTCCTCAACAGTTATTCTCCTGTTGAGTAGGTAGCGCAAGTTGTATATGGGATGAACTGAATTTTTGGTTTTGAGAACCGATGAATCAAACGATATCTCAATGCAGTGGTTGAGGAACTTTATTCCTGTTCAAAATATTATGCACAGATTTTACCTCATACCCCTCTAGCTCTATGGCAGATTTTATTTCCTCTGTAGGAACAGAACTATCTATGCCTTTTATGACAATAATCAATCCCTTAGCACTTTTTAATTGATATGTTTAGTAACTTTTATTTTCTGCGTCCAGGTGTCTTGATATAATACGAAAGTTCGTTTCTGTACTGGCTTGAATTTTGGTCTCTTGAATTTGCCCGCGTCGTATAGAAACGACGTAGAAATTATTCTTACCTACCAGTTGAATCAACATGTTGACTATGCTATTTGATGTTTGCTCCCGCAGATAGATAGGTGGCGGTTTAACTTCTTTAGTGGCTGTTCCATGTGCTGATTCTGCTTCTTCATCGTCAGGTATGGATAGTACAGAGAATCTGTTACCATTTGTTGGCAAAGAGACTACGTTAGAGCCTTTGTATTGTTTGGCCATGCGTTCCTGTTGGGTGGACCTAGGGCTAGCCTTTCTCTTAGTCATTGTAATATATCTGTCCATGCCTGTTTGCACTTTAGTACTTTTTGGCACAGCTCCTGTATTTATTAATGCAAATCGTGATGTTCCAGGTTTTTCGTTATTATTCCTCTGGTCAGACGACTTCACACTTTGAACCACATTTACGGTCGGATCAACACACTTGCTCAGGTTGGACACACTTGCACTTAAATTGCTGTATGGAAAACCAGTTGCGCTGGCAATTTTTGCACTTAAATAATTTTTATTTAATTCTGGGTATCGAATGTTTTCATTGCTCACGCTAGGGGAGCTTACCACAATATACGCATTTCTGCTGGGCCTACTCTCCTTAATGGGAGTATTTGTGAGGCTCATTTACAAATCTCTTCGGGCACCTTAGTTACTGTTTTCAGCTATTACAAATATTTTTTTTTTCACTTCGATTTTTTTTTATTTTTTTTTATTTTTCTTACTCACTGATACACGTCCGTACTCGTCAAGAGCTGGCTCGAAACTGTTATGTGTTAATGTGTTAATTTTGACACTAATAATTTCTCAAACAGCTTTGACATAATTAATTGTCATTTGCCGTGATAAGACGTATTTTTGAGTGCTCCGCAGTTGTAATATTTTTATCGCAATAAAATAAACTTATAAACTAGTGATAAACTGTCTAGATAAAACTTTTTAAGTTCTACATTTCATTAGTACAAAACTGATTTATATTTTTATAAAAACTTCTTTTTAATTTAAAACACAATTTGTTTAACAATAACCATAGATTACAACAAAAACAACAACGAAAATTAAATAACGTAAACAACTCTCAAAAATTCACATATTAAAACAATAACAAAACTCAGTATATTTTTTTTATTTTTTGCTCTTTCTAAACAAAACCTTAAAACAATATTGAAACCAACAACAACAAATAACAACAACAGTTACTAACATAAAAACAAAAGTAAAACATCATTAAAGAATTATATATATGAATTATTCGAACTTTTGCAATTTTTAATAAAATTTTTTAAGTAACAAAAATAAAAACAAAGAACACTCCATAATAAATAAAATACAAACAAAAAAAAAAAAAAACAAAAAAGACAACTAACTTTTTTTTCTTCATACAATAATAATTAAACCTGCTGCCTAGCTGTACTACAGTTTTAAAGTCATTGGTGCATATTGTTTTGGTTTAGTATTGCCATAACAAATAAATCCGTTATTTTGAAACTAAAGTTATCCCAGCGAGCATTTTGTAAAACTTAACTATTTACGTATCTGAAACTGATTTAAATTGAAATGGATTGCTTGGTGAAAAGTTGTTCGATTAAAGGCGATGATGAAAGAATGATTGTTTGCTGGCTGTGTCATGAATGTTGCCACTTCAAATGTAGTGGACTTTCAGGGTTAGTTGCTGAAGCTATAACTAAAAACAAAGGTCTTCATTGGTGTTGTGAAAATTGTAGAAAGTTTGGTGTAAGTTACTATCGTTTTTTTTTCAAGATACTAAAAAAAAAATTTCTTGAGTTACAAGATGAAGCAGCCGAACTAAATTATCGTATTTCTGCTTATGGAAAATTATTTGATGAGTTTAAATCTTTAGATAATTTGAAATCTCCACCTATGCCTTCCCAAAACGTCGTAAGTCAGCAAGAAATAATAAAGAAAAACGTAATAATTGCCCTACAACTTCTGTAACCACACATAACCCAGCTCCTAACTATGCGTCCGATAATTGTAATATTGAGTCTTCTAATGAAATGGATTTTGAAACGAACGGTACCAATTCAAATGTTGATGAAAATCTTCCAATGAGTAATAATCCGTCACACTCCGATACTAATGACATACTACATAATCCGCTACGGGCTGTACCTCCAAAAAAAACTATTTTCGTTTCCCGTTTAACAAGTGATACTACAACTGATGCGATTAACTTTTTTATTAAGAATAAAATTGGCAAAAATGCTGATATTTCAATTCAAAAGTTAAATTTTTCTCAACCAAGATCTATATCTTCTTTTAAAATTTCGGTTTCTGCTGATATTTTCGCAACACTTCTCGATCCAAGCTTCTGGCCAAAGAATAGTCTAGTTCGAGAATATATATACAGGGTAAGATCACAGAATATCGGTATTCTTCCACAACTTGAATTTTCAGCTTCAAAAAACTAAAGTTGGCTGATGATAACATTTCAATCATCTACCAAAATGTTCGTGGCTTAAGAACTAAACTATCAACTTTATATATTGAAAGCTTCAACATGGATCATCATGTCCTTGTACTTACTGAAACATGGTTAAATAATAATTTTTTAAATACTGAAATTTTATGCGTGAAGTTTAATATTTATCGCCGAGATCGAGGTAATAGAACTGCTGGTGGTGGAGTCCTTATTTCGGTTTCTTGGAATTTTGCATCTGAACTTATGGAAGTTGATTCTTCATCTAATATTGAATTTATAGCCGTGTTAATAAAACTTAATGGGATACGCATATTTGTCACATGTTCGTACACACAGAAAAAATTATTTTTCCAATTCAAACAAAAAATTTGTAGAATCAAAAAATTTTTTGTCTGAAATCGGTCCTACAAACAAATTCGCATATTCAAACAATTTATTTGCATTTTGTTTATTAAAAAAAAACGCCGATTTTATCAAACAAATAATTTTACAGAATCAAACAAAAAGTTTACTGAAATTCATATAAATTTCAAACAAATAATTTTGCACAAGCAATGACGCGCACACAAGCAAGCACTGTTGATGAAGCAGAGCAGAGCGGCCGGCTGGCTTTGAGACACATTTTTTTGTTGGAATAATTTTTGAACGAAGTCTTATTTATACTCACAGTGTTTTTCTTCATCACTCCCTGTTGCTGCATCCTTTTCTTTGCTAATGAAGAAGAAATGTAACCAAAAACGGCGGCAGACCGACTCAATATGTTTTTCGTCATCATTCTATTTTTGTATTTGATGTATTTAAACAAACTGTTTGAAAAAATTTAATACGGGATTTTGTTTTTTTTTACCAACTTTGAAACCAACCAAAATTTTATTTTGTTTCTTATAATGTTGTTATTTCTGTTGTTTAAAAAAAATGAAACGTTTTTTTTTTACCTGCTATTGTTTTTGTTGTTTTTTTTCTACAAACCTCGTCACGCTATTTTATCATTTTTCTTGTTGCTGTACTTTTTTAAAGCGTCCAAAAATAGACTGCATGTGTTTTTTGTTATAGTTCTTATATTTTTCATAAAAAGAAGTGTGGCTTACAATCAATACAAAAATGCAAAAAGACGACAACATTAAAGAGCGTTAAATATTTCATACAAAATTATGAAAACTTGAAACCAATAGCGCGTTTATTATATTTTTGAAGAGTTGTCCACATTTTTGTTGGTTAAATAAAAATCAAACAAAAATATTGATTGAATCAGTAAAAAAATTTGTAGAAATCAAAAAAAATTTTAAACAAGCGTTTGTTTGAAAATAATTCGGCAATAATTTTTTCTGTGCATTCCACCATCTTCTCCGCAAAATATATATACTGAACATGCCGAAGCTATCGCATCAGTTACTCGTTCTGCATGTAATTGCGATTCCGTTTATGTCTTTGGTGATTTTAACTTACCGTCAATAGCCTGGAAATATTTACCAGAAGATAAATATTTTATTCAAACCAAACAGTGTTCCAGTTTCGACGAGTTTTTCAATATTTTGTATGACACATGTCTCTTTCAAATTAATGGCGTTCTTAACAAGTATGATAAAATATTAGACTTAATATTTGTCAATGATGTGGCCGATTGTTTTATTAAGCGTTCATCACCGATTACATTGCCTGAAGACTGCTATCATCCTACAATTGAATTAGTTTCTTCTATTCCATCTAAAACTGCAAGTAAATCGCCGATTAATCATGAGAAAGTTTTTTCTTTTGAACGTACTGACTACAACACGTTAAATAAACTTTTCACCGACACGAATTGGTACGCTTTATTATCGTGCTATGCGGACGTAAATCAAATGTGTAAAGTATTTTACGATAAAGTTTATTCTTTTTTGAATTTAAGTATGGAGTAATAAACAGTTAACTCATGCCAAGAATAAAAAAAATAAATGTTATAAAAAATTTAAACTGTCTGGATCTGCTGTTGACTATCGGATGTATTCTATTAGCCCAGCTGAATACACATCACTAAATAAATCATTTTATGATAACTATATTAATACAATGAAATATAATTTAAAACGTAATCCAAAATCGTTTTACAAGTTTGTTAATTCTAAGAAAAGAGCAACAGGCTACCCTTCTTCTATGAAGTTTAGACAGAATGAATCCAGTGATCTTGCAACTATAAGCAACTTATTTGCGGATTTTTTCTCAACAACATATTCAGATTCTACTTATGATGATTCTGTTAATTATCCATTCGAAATAACAGCAAAGCAAACAATAAATATACCTTCTCTTGATATTGCTACAATATTTGTGGAACTAAAAAACCTTAAATTTTCGTACAACTATGGACCGGATAAAATTCCAAGCAATATTTTAATTAAATGTGCCGATGCTATTGCCATCCCTTTAGAAATTATATTCAATGCATCAATAAAATATGGTTATTTTCCAGACGTTTGGAAAAATTCTTTCATAGTTCCTTTGTATAAATCAGGAAAAAAGTCTGAAGTGGAAAACTACCGTGGAATAGCTAAACTTAGTATTATACCTAAATTATTTGAAAAAATCATCACTGAATATTTATCCTATCGGGTGTCCAATTTAATATCCCCTTATCAGCATGGATTTCAAAAAAGGTGCTCTACTACGACAAACCTTCTTCAACTCACTACCGTTATAAATCGTGGATTTTTGGAACAAGAACAAACTGATGTTATATACACTGACTTCAGTAAAGCTTTCGATAAAGTTAACCATTTGCTCATCAAAAGGAAATTATATTTTTTGGGGTTCACAGACCTTAGTATTAAATGGATTTATTCATATTTAACAAATAGAAAACAAACCGTTCTTTTTAAAAAAAACTGTTCCAGACGAATTGGTGTTCTTTCTGGAGTACCACAGGGAAGCCACCATGGTCCGCTTCTTTTTTCACTGTTCATTAACGACTTGCCTGCCGCGATTTAATCTTCAAATATTTTAATGTTTGCTGATGATGTAAAAGTTTTTTTAAGTTATAGTCAAGCTTTTGACCAACAACGTCTCCAAAATGACTTAAACTCGTTTTATTCATGGTGCTTAATAAATCTTATGGAGATAAATCTTAATAAATGTAAATATATGCGATTTGTCAGAAAGAATCCGATACCTGCACAATATCATCTTGGTGGTAGTCAGCTGGAATTGGCCGTCAATTTCTTAGACCTTGGAATTCTGTTTGATCCAAAACTTAATTTTATTTCGCATATCACTATGATAGTAAATAAAGCTAGGGGTGTACTTGGTTTCGTCAAGCGCTGGGCTAAAGAGTTTAATGATCCATATGTCACAAAAACTTTGTATACTGCACTTGTAAGACCTATTCTAGAGTATGGATCTATAATATGGGACCCTATATATAACACACATTCCGATCCTATTGAATCCGTCCAAAAGCAATTCTTGCTCTTTTGTCTTCGTGGACTAAACTTTAATCCAGTAAACTTGCCTTCGTATACTTCTAGACTCTCTCTTATAAAGCTGCTACATTTTTTTACATTGGGGTCATTTTTAGACTTATCGCACTGGACTGTACCATGCAATTCACCACATACTACGCAAACAGGGGGTAAATAGCGTACGCCTTAGTATGGCCAAAGTTGAAACATTGAACGGGACCATTTCTTTTGTGCGGCTCCTCTATAGTTATTCTTCTGTAAATAATATATTTTACATTATAAATAGGATGCGTTTCATTTTTTTTAAGCTTAACGTCGCACAGTGGCGCCCGTAGAGCAAACGAGGTTGCAAAAATCTAAAATTTCATGAGCGCCGACGAAGTTTTGAATAAACCCATGTTATAGGAAACTTTTCAACGATTTCATATATGCCACTCTTAACAATATCATATTTTTAGTTTAGAAGATATAACCGTTCAAATTTGACCGACTTTCGGTTTTCAAAAAAGCACACAATTTTTAGTCAATTTGTTGCGATTTTAGGTGTAATATCACGAAAAATAGGTAACGAATCGCCTTATTTTTTGTTTGTATTGATTGATGTATTTATTAAATGTATAATGATAAAAAAATAATTAACTGTTTGCTTTGTGTTTCTCCTGGTAAATCACTATTTAAAACTATCCGTTTTTCACTATTTTTCAACTTTGAAATAAAATAAAAAAAATCTATATTTTTCTATATTTGCCATATTTGCAAATCCTGTTCTTTGATTATTTCTTTACATAATTCAAAAGGTTTTATCTGTCCGTACGTGCCCGTTTGGCTTCTAGAGGTAAAATGGTTAAAAGACATGGTTGCAGAAATTGTATGGCGTCCATCCCTTATATGTTTTGACTGACAGTAGTTTGATCTAATAGTTTGAAAAAAACTACTCATTGAAATAAGCAGGTACGTACCTCACTCAAACAATACTTTGGCGTACAAATGGTCAAGAACAATATTGACTTATGGTCCCTACAGGTAGGCACAAATCTTATTTGGACACGTGCATAATATCAAAATTGTATTATTCAGCCTAAATCCATATGTATGCAGGGAACAGGTAAATTTTTAGGCATGGTAGCATAAGCCTATATATTGCAAAATAAGCATAATGCCTGGGTTAGTCTACGACTGAAAGTTGGCGCAACAATTCCTGAAACCATTAAACAATTTAAGTACTGAAAACATGGCGTTGAACAATTTAAAATTATTTGAACTGTTTAGAAAGTCAACCACACCAAAGTTTTTCACGGAAGCTGCTTTAGAAGAACTTGATAGCTTATACGGAAAAATTGAGAGAAGCGAAATTATAAAAAATAATTTTTATCTGATATATGCAAATATTAAGGCAAAATGGGTGAAATCTAATCGAACCATTCAGAACTTCAACTCCAAATACGAGGACTGGCTTAATGAAGACACCATCCTGGATATATTGGCAATAGATAAAGCCACCACATCAACCAGAGGAGCAAAAGGAAGGCCAAAAAAAAGTATTGAGGAGTTTAAAATTTTCACAAGAAAGAGGAAACTTGCCGATGCCACCAATAACTTGACCACGAAGCATTTATCGGACGCGCTGTCTAGTAAATATACAAAGGATAGTGAAAGAGTTAGGTCGCAGATAACCAAATCTGTTGCTGATGCAAGCTCACTGCGACTAAAAAAGATTAAGGATAGCATTCCCACGCCCACAAACGCACACATTTAAAAGTATGGTTCCGAAGAAGCCTTGGCCTTGTTTATGGACTTAGAACTTTCCAAAGAGAAATATGAGAAACTACGGGCATCTTTAACGCGACACGGCGCTGACGTTTTACCCGGATACAAGCATATTACGCAAGCCAAAATAAATTCACGACCACTGCATACGGAGTTTACGGAAGTCTCTGCGAAAGCCAATCTGCAGGATCTCATGGGCCATACAGCAAAACGGTTGTTGGAGAGTCTTCCTGAAAATGAGGTGAAAATTCTTCCTGAGAAGTTGACATTGATCAGCAAATGGGGCTGCGATGGATCATCCGGACAAAGCGTTTATAAGCAAAGGATATCTTCCGATGACGCTACAATATCGGACGGAAATATGTTTATGGCATCTGTTGTTCCTTTGCGGCTAAAATCTGATGTTTCCCTACACTGGAAAAATCCACGTCCGTCATCAGTGCGACCAATAATGTTTCAGCTTGCAAGGGAATCGGCAGAACCCATAAGGACCACGGTCAAGGACATTGAAGAACAAATAAGCAAGATTAAGCCCACAAAGCTGCAAATTGGAGAAGGAAAATATATTGAATGCAATTACGAGTTCCACCTGACCATGGTTGACGGAAAAGTCGTAAACGAACTGACAGGAACAACCTCAACAATGTCATGCCCGATTTGCAAAAAGAGTCAGAAGAACTTTGGTAACTTAAACGATTCTACAACTGAGGAGAATTACGAATATGGAATGTTACCATTGCACACAAGGATAAAGTGTATGTAATTATTGCTAAGACTGGCGTATACCCTACCACAAGAGGAGGAAAACTTCGATGAAAATACATCAATAAAGGATAAGGAAAAGATCAGAAAGAAGCAAATACAGGATCCTTTTTTTAAACAAGTTGGACTAAAAGTAGACTGTCCCAAGCACGGATACGGTAACTCAAACGATGGAAACACTTCTAGGAGATTTTTTGAAAATGATGAGGCAGTTACTAGAATCACTGGAATTGACAATCAAATCGTTAAAAGATTGGGAACGATCTTGGATGTTTTAAACTGCAAACAAAATGTCAATTCTACAAAATATGGAGAATATGCGTCGAAAACTGCATCTCTTTTAGCAGAAATGTATCCACAGCAGAAGTTGACCCCGACCGTCCATTAAATATTGGCGCATGGCAAAGATAAAATTGAGTACCAGTCTTTGCCATTTGAAGAGCTTTCTAAAGAAGCACAGGAGTCCCTTAACAAATTTTATAAAAAATATAGATTGCAGAACACATTCAAAGCATCAAGGGTAAAGCAAAATAAGGACCTCTTCAACATGTTGGCAGTATCTTCCGATCCACTTATTTTATCCTGCGGCATGTGAAGTCACGAATAGAGTTAGAAAATAATTATAGTTTAGAAATGGTTAGACTTTTAGATATACCTTCTCTTACGAATTGTGATGAATATTTTACAGAGAATTGAAAAAATAAATTTAAACAATCTAAAAATGTAAAAATAATTTTTTTTAGTTACCATAAAATTTTTTCTACTAATTTTAACTTTGATAACCCATAAGTAGGCCCCTACAAAGCGTAGCACCCTTTCCAAACGCTCATTTCATAGGCTGACCAGTTATCTATCATATGCTGTATAAACTGTTCGGTTCAAAAGATGTGATTTTAAAGCCTTTCTCTTCCAAAAAGGTTTTAATATCTTCAGGGTCCACGCACGAGTCTATGCCCTTGATCACTACCTGAAGACCTTTTCTGCTCTTCAGCTAATACGTATAAAAGCTTTTTTTAAGGGCTTCGAATTTGTTTGTTAGTTTACGAAAATCATTCTCATGATTAACCTGTATTTTTGTCTCGTTTATATTACCACGCTTGATTGCCGCTACGTAAAACGAATTTTCACCTATTACCGAGATCATGCTTTTTATAAACTCACTTGAGTTTTACTCACTAAGATTTTATGACGTTTGGCGTTTCTGAGGATTCGTCCTCAAGAATTGCAAAACGATTTTGTGAATTTATTCTATCAAAAGATGGTACTTTTGAGGCCGAAGCAACTGCTGAAGAGGTAGGGCTGCGACCCCGTTTAAGCACTATTATATACCTGTCCATACCAACTTGTCCTTGAGGCTTTTGACAACTTTTTACTAAAGGGTTCTCCATTGCGTCTGTATTTGGGTTCATGGTATCATTTCTTACTAAGATTGTTTTTGCCGCCGCGGTAATACTTGCGTGCGCGGCAACACTTGTCCCCAAAGACAGATTTATATTTTTTAATGTATCACTATTCTTCTAAATCCGAATTGATGGTTTGGAATACAACTATTTTCATTTAAAATCGGTGTTAATTTTGACACTAATAATTTCTCAAACAGCTTTGACATAAGTAATTGTCATTTGCCGTGATATGACGTATTTTTGAGTGCTCCGCAGTTGTAATATTTTTATCGCAATAAAATAAACTTATAAACTAGTGATAAACTGTCTAAATAAAACTTTTTAAGTTCTACATTTCATTAGTACAAAACTGATTTATATTTTTATAAAAACTTCTTTTTAATCTAAAACACAATTTGTTTAACAATAACCATAGTTTACAACAAAAACAACAACGAAAATTAAATAACGTAAACAACTCTCAAAAATTCACATATTAAAACAATAACAAAACTCAGTATATTTTTTTATTTTTTGCTCTTTCTTAACAAAACCTTAAAACAATATTGAAACCAACAACAACAACAGTTACTAACATAAAAACAAAAGTAAAACATCATTAAAGAATTAAATATATGAATTATTCGAACTTTTGCAATTTTTAATAAAATTTTTTAAGTAACAAAAATAAAAACAAAGAACACTCCATAATAAATAAAATACAAACAAAAAAAAAAAAAAAATACAAAAAGACAACTAACTTTTTTTTTCTTCATACAATAATAATTAAACCTGCTGCCTAGCTGTACTACAGTTTTAAAGTCATTGGTGCATATTGTTTTGGTTTAGTATTGCCATAACAAATAAATCCGTTATTTTGAAACTAAAGTTATCCCAGCGAGCATTTTGTATCATTACGTATCTGAAACTGATTTAAATTGAAATGGATTGCTTGGTGAAAAGTTGTTCGATTAAAGGCGATGATGAAAGAATGATTGTTTGCTGGCTGTGTCATGAATGTTGCCACTTCAAATGTAGTGGACTTTCAGGGTTAGTTGCTGAAGCTATAACTAAAAACAAAGGTCTTCATTGGTGTTGTGAAAATTGTAGAAAGTTTGGTGTAAGTTACTATCGTTTTTTTTTCAAGATACTAAAAAAAAAAAATTCTTGAGTTACAAGATGAAGCAGCCAAACTAAATTATCGTATTTCTGCTTATGGAAAATTATTTGATGAGTTTAAATCTTTAGATAATTTGAAATCTCCACCTATGCCTTCCCCAAAACGTCGTAAGTCAGCAAGAAATAATAAAAAAAAAACGTAATAATTGCCCTACAACTTCTGTAACCACACATAACCCAGCTCCTAACTATGCGTCCGATAATTGTAATATTGAGTCTTCTAATGAAATGGATTTTGAAACGAACGGTACCAATTCAAATGTTGATGAAAATCTTCCAATGAGTAATAATCCGTCACACTCCGATACTAATGACATACTACATAATCCGCTACGGGCTGTACCTCCAAAAAAAACTATTTTCGTTTCCCGTTTAACAAGTGATACTACAACTGATGCGATTAACTTTTTTATTAAGAATAAAATTTGCAAAAATGCTGATATTTCAATTCAAAAGTTTAATTTTTCTCAACCAAGATCTATATCTTCTTTTAAAATTTCGGTTTCTGCTGATATTTTCGCAACACTTCTCGATCCAAGCTTCTGGCCAAAGAATAGTCTAGTTCGAGAATATATATACAGGGTAAGATCACAGAATATCGGTATTCTTCCACAACTTGAATTTTCAGCTTCAAAAAACTAAAGTTGGCTGATGATAACATTTCAATCATCTACCAAAATGTTCGTGGCTTAAGAACTAAACTATCAACTTTATATATTGAAAGCTTCAACATGATTCATCATGTCCTTGTACTTACTGAAACATGGTTAAATAATAATTTTTTAAATACTGAAATTTTATGCGTGAAGTTTAATATTTATCGCCGAGATCGAGGTAATAGAACTGCTGGTGGTGGAGTCCTTATTTCGGTTTCTTGGAATTTTGCATCTGAACTTATGGAAGTTGATTCTTCATCTAATATTGAATTTATAGCCGTGTTAATAAAACTTAATGGGAAACGCATATTTGTCACATGTTCGTACACACAGAAAAAATTATTTTTCCAATTCAAACAAAAAATTTGTAGAATCAAAAAATTTTTGTCTGAAATCGGTCCTACAAACAAATTCGCATATTCAAACAATTTATTTGCATTTTGTTTATTAAAAAAAAAAACGCCGATTTTATCAAACAAATAATTTTACAGAATCAAACAAAAAGTTTACTGAAATTCATATAAATTTCAAACAAATAATTTTGCACAAGCAATGACGCGCACACAAGTAAGCACTGTTGATGAAGCAGAGCAGAGCGGCCGGCTGGCTTTGAGACACATTTTTTTGTTGGAATAATTTTTGAACGAAGTCTTATTTATACTCACAGTGTTTTTCTTCATCACTCCCTGTTGCTGCATCCTTTTCTTTGCTAATGAAGAAGAAATGTAACCAAAAACGGCGGCAGACCGACTCAATATGTTTTTCGCCATCATTCTATTTTTGTATTTGATGTATTTAAACAAACTGTTTGAAAAAATTGAATACGGGATTTTGTTTTTTTTTTACCAACTTTGAAACCAACCAAAAATTTATTTTGTTTCTTATAATGTTGTTGTTTCTGTTGTTTAAAAAAAATTAAACGTTTTTTTTACCTGCTATTGTTTTTGTTGTTTTTTTTTCTACATACCTCGTCACGCTATTTTATCATTTTTCTTATTGCTGTACTTTTTTAAAGCGTCCAAAAATAGACTGCATGTGTTTTTTGTTATAGTTCTTATATATTTCATAAAAAGAAGTGTTGCTTACAATCAATAAAAAAATGCAAAAAGACGACAACATTAAAGAGCGTTAAATATTTCATACAAAATTATGAAAACTTGAAACCAATAGCGCGTTTATTATATTTTTGAAGAGTTGTCCATATTTTTAATGGTTAAATAAAAATCAAACAAAAATATTGATTGAATCAGTAAAAAATTTTGTAGAAATCAAAAAAAATTTTAAACAAGCGTTTGTTTGAAAATAATTCGGCAATAATTTTTTCTGTGCATTCCACCATCTTCTCCGCAAAATATATATACTGAACATGCCGAAGCTATCGCATCAGTTACTCGTTCTGCATGTAATGGCGATTCCGTTTATGTCTTTGGTGATTTTAACTTACCGTCAATAGCCTGGAAATATTTACCAGAAGATAAATATTTTATTCAAACCAAACAGTGTTCCAGTTTCGACGAGTTTTTCAATATTTTGTATGACACATGTCTCTTTCAAATTAATGGCGTTCTTAACAAGTATGATAAAATATTAGACTTAATATTTGTCAATGATGTGGCCGATTGTTTTATTAAGCGTTCATCACCGATTACATTGCCTGAAGACTGCTATCATCCTACAATTGAATTAGTTTCTTCTATTCCATCTAAAACTGCAAGTAAATCGCCGATTAATCATGAGAAAGTTTTTTCTTTTGAACGTACTGACTACAACACGTTAAATAAACTTTTCACCGACACGAATTGGTACGCTTTATTATCGTGCTATGCGGACGTAAATCAAATGTGTAAAGCATTTTACGATAAAGTTTATTCTTTTTTGAATTTAAGTATTCCCAAAAAAATATCTAAACCATTGTCTGGTCCACCATGGAGTAATAAACAGTTAACTCATGCCAAGAATAAAAAAAATAAATGTTATAAAAAATTTAAACTGTCTGAATCTGCTGTTGACTATCGGATGTATTCTATTAGCCGAGCTGAATACACATCACTAAATAAATCATTTTATGATAACTATATTAATACAATGAAATATAATTTAAAACGTAATCCAAAACCGTTTTACAAGTTTGTTAATTCTAAGAAAAGAGCAACAGGCTACCCTTCTTCTATGAAGTTTAGACAGAATGAATCCAGTGATCATGCAACTATAAGCAACTTATTTGCGGATTTTTTCTCAACAACATATTCAGATTCTACTTATGATGATTCTGTTAATTATCCATATACCTTCTCTTGATATTTCTTCAATATCTGTGGAACTAAAAAACCTTAAATTTTCGTACAACTATGGACCGGATAAAATTCCAAGCAATATTTTAATTAAATGTGCCGATGCTATTGCCATCCCTTTAGAAATTATATTCAATGCATCAATAAAATATGATTATTTTCCAAACGTTTGGAAAAATTCTTTCATAGTTCCTTTGTATAAATCAGGAAAAAAGTCTGAAGTGGAAAACTACCGTGGAATAGCTAAACTTAGTATTATACCTAAATTATTTGAAAAAATCATCACTGAATATTTATCCTATCGGGTGTCCAATTTAATATCCCCTTATCAGCATGGATTTCAAAAAAGGTGCTCTACTACGACAAACCTTCTTCAACTCACTACCGTTATAAATCGTGGATTTTTGGAACAGGAACAAACTGATGTTATATACACTGACTTCAGTAAAGCTTTCGATAAAGTTAACCATTTGCTCATTCAAAGGAAATTATATTTTTTGGGGTTCACAGACCTTAGTATTAAATGGATTTATTCATATTTAACTAATAGAAAACAAACCGTTCTTTTAAAAAAAACCTGTTCCAGACGAATTGGTGTTCTTTCTGGAGTACCACAGGGAAGCCACCTTGGTCCGCTTCTTTTTTCACTGTTCATTAACGACTTGCCTGCCGCGATTCAATCTTCAAATATTTTAATGTTTGCTGATGATGTAAAAGTTTTTCTAAGTTATTGTCAAGCTTCTGACCAACAACGTCTCCAAAATGACTTAAACTCGTTTTATTCATGGTGCTTAATAAATCTTATGGAGATAAATCTTAATAAATGTAAATATATGCGATTTGTCAGAAAGAATCCGATACCTGCACAATATCATCTTGGTGGTAGTCAGCTGGAATTGGCCGTCAATTTCTTAGACCTTGGAATTCTGTTTGATCCGAAACTTAATTTTATTTCGCATATCACTATGATAGTAAATAAAGCTAGGGGTGTACTTGGTTTCGTCAAGCGCTGGGCTAAAGAGTTTAATGATCCATATGTCACAAAAACTTTGTATACTGCACTTGCAAGACCTATTCTAGAGTATGGATCTATAATATGGGACCCTATATATAACACACATTCCGATGCTATTGAATCCGTCCAAAAGCAATTCTTGCTCTTTTGTCTTCGTGGACTAAACTTTAATCCAGTAAACTTGCCTTCGTATACTTCTAGACTCTCTCTTATAAAGCTGCCCACCCTGAAAAGTCGTAGGAGAATGTTAAACATATCGTTTATTTTCAACATAATTACTGGTGAAGTATGCTCTGGATTTTTAATACACAATATTTCGTTTAATGTTCCTCAACGCCCATCACGTCATTTTATCCCATTATCAGTTCGATGTTTTAGAGCTAATTATGCTAATGCTGATCCTCTTATTAGAATGTGCAATGAATTTAACAAATTCTATAGTTTTATTGATTTTTCTTCAAGTTCAAATGTCATTAAGAATAAAATTATTATTTCATTTAATTCATAGTTTTTATTTTTTATTGTTTTAAATAATCATTTTATTTATTTTGTATTGTATTTTATGTTTAATGTACACTAAATTAAGAATATTAAATTTAAAATGTCTGTAAGGATAATCTTCCTTAGACAATTAAATAAATAAATAAATAAATAAATAAATATTTGATAATAATCTAAGAGGCCTATATGACTCAACTTTTGTATGATTTTTACCTGGCTATGGTATCATGGTAACTAAGGAAACCTTCCACTTTTGAGGATAGTAATCCAGAAGTAATATAGCATTAAAGATAAGAATAATTTTCTTTGCTATGCGAGGTAGCTCTAAAAGCATTTTATTATTGATCTTATCAATACCAGGTGCCTTCTTAATGTTTAAGTCACAAATAGCCTTTTCGATTTCTCAAATCTTAGGGGTATAGCTGCTCTAGCAGCAACAGGTGGTAACTCGACCGCAATATCGTGAGATCGCAATATCGTGAGATACTACTTACAAACAGATTTCCCTTCTCAACATCGTTTCTTGCCCAACTACCATTCAAGCTTCTTAATGGTGGCTTAGAGACAACTGGTCTTTTGAGATTTCTAGCTGCACGCAGGGGTGCCAGATAATTTTGATAAAAAATCGGCATATTTAATATTTTTTCGGTTTGTGCTTTGTTGTGATACAGACGTGTATTTTTAGCCCCGCATACGATTTGAACTATTAATTAATCACATTTGATTTTGTAATCTAAGCAGCTAATGGACGCTTAAAAAAAAACAAAATAATATATTTTGTTAATCAAATTATTTAACATAATAGTGAACAATTTAAAACGATAAAATTAAATAAAATAAATCAGTAAAAATATATATGTACGTATGAATGTTCATACATGTGTATACATATTCTGAACAAAACATTTAAATTCTTGTTTTTCTTTTGTTGTTGTAAAATACAATAAATAATAAAAATATTAAAGCAAAGCAAAACGGTGAAAAACAAAAACAACTCTTTGCATGAGTACAAACAGTGAAACAACACTAAGACAAAATGAAAGAAACGTTTACGTTTTAGTTAATGCAAATGAAAATAATGCAGAAATAAATAAAACAAAACAAAACAATATAAACTATTTAACGGCTAAGCCAATTACTCGAACACGTTCCCTCTCACCCTCGGTATTTACACAAACGTTGGATAGTGACTCATTAAAAAAACTACAACAAGATTTGGTGACAAGTGTTGCCAGGCCAGCAAGTATTGCCGTGAAGTCAAAAACAAATTTAGTGGGAAATGATACCATGAACTTAAACACAAATGCAATGGAAAGCCCCCCTGTAAAAAGTTGTCAAAAGCCTACAGTACAAGTTGGTATGGACAGGTACATAACAGTGCTTAAACGGGGACGCAGCCCTACGTCTGCAGCAGTTGCTTCGGCCTCAAAAGTACCATCTTTTGAAAAAATAAATACACAAAATAGTTTCGCGATTCTGGAGGATGAATCCTCTGAAGCACCAAACGTCATTAAGTCGTCTAAGCCACCCCCGATATACCTTAGAGAGCAAAACTCTAATGAGTTAATAAAAAGTTTAATTTCGGTGATAGGTTAAAATTCCTTTTATGTAGCTGCAATAAAGCGCGGTATCATTAACGAGACTAAAATACAGGTGAATCACGAGGATGATTTTCAAAAGGTAATTACAAGATTTGAGACTCTGAATAAAAACTTTTATACGTATCAACTGAAGAGCAGTAAAGGTCTTCAGGTAGTAATCAAGGGCATAGACTCATGCGTATACCCAGGGGAAATTAAAGCTTTTTTGGAAGAGAAGGGCTTTAAAATCAAAAACGTAACAAATATCAAAAATAGGGAAAAAAATCCCCAACCACTATTTCGAGTGGAACTTGAACCGACGTTAAGCTCAAAAAAAATGAAACGCATCCAATTTATAATTTAAAATATATTCTGTACAGAAGCGTAACTATTGAGGAGCCGCACAAAAGAAATGGTCCTGTTCAATGTCTAAACTGCCAGGAATTTGGCCATACTAAGGCATACTGCTACTTACCCCCTGTTTGCGTAGTATGTGGTGAATAACATGGACCAGTTCTTTGCGACAAGTCTAAAACCGACCCCAACGTAAAAAACAGTAGCAACTGTGGCGGTAATCACACTGCCAATTATAGAGGATGCCCTGTATATACTATCGTCAAGCAGTCGGTCGGACCGAAAACTAATCCCCCTCAAATGCAGGTAACAAATCAGGTTAACACAAATGCAATTCAAGCCCCCCAGCCTAGCAATAACAGAACCTCTTACGCTAACGTCCTAAAATCAAACCATGAGCCAATGCAAGGTGCCTCGCCAAGTAATGATGAAACTCAATTTTCTAATTTAAGTCGTTTAGAAAAAACCATGGAAACATTAGTGCAAACGGTAAATAATTTTACGAACACAATGGGTAATATGATGCAGGAAATGCTTAGAATGCAATCGATGTTATTGCAAGCTGTACTTAACAAACCATGAACTGTTTAAAAATTTGTTTTTGGAACGCAAACGGCATCCGCCAACATAAAAATGAATTAGAATACTTTCTTAAAAATAAACAAATTGATGTCATGATGATTTCTGAAACTCATTTGACCTCAAGAAATACGTTTAAAATAAATGGTTATATACTATATGATACCAAGGACCCTCGAGATAGAGCTTGTGGAGGTTCTGCCATTTTAATAAAGGCCCGAGTCAAACACTACCTAATGTGTGATCATCGTGAAGGTTATCTCCAGGCAACGAACATTTGCGTTGAGGAATTAAATAGAAACCTAATAATTTCATCGTTATACTCCCCGCCTAGATTTTCAATATCGGAGGACCAATATTGTAAATATTTTAAATCATTAGGACCGTGTTTCCTAGCCGCTGGCGATTATAGCGCTAAACATACCCTCTGGGGGTCGCGACTTATAACACCAAAGGGTCGTGTTTTATTTAACATAATTTCTAAAATGGATTTAAATGTGGTAGCGAGCGGACAACCAACATATTGGCCCACTGATCAACAAAAAATTCCAGATGTCATAGATTTCGGCGTGGTTAAAAACATTCCCATAGAAACGATTCAAGCTGAAGCCTCCCTAGATTTATCTTCCGACCACACACCTACAATTGTTACAATAATGAACCCCAATAGAATTGTACCTCCGACGACAGCTACGCAGATTAATTGGTTAAAATATAAAAAATATCTCCGTACCCATTGCACAGAAAATATTCCGCTCAGTACACCGGATTATGTAGATCGCTCTTTTGACAATTTTGAAAGTTTTCTGAAACTAGCTGTTGAACATTCCAATATTGCCCCCAAAAAAACAAAAACTATTAAAATATATTCCACAGATGTCGAGCATCTTTTGTCTGAAAAAAGGAGGGCTCGAAGAGAGTGGCAATTGCACAGATCCCCTCAACTTAAGAACTTACTTAAAGAGTGTACAAAAAGACTAAGAAAGTTACTGCAGACTAAGAAAACGGCTTCTCTGGAAAAATATCTTAAGGAACTTGATGCAACCCCACAATCAGACTACTCATTATGGCGTGCAGCTAGAAATCTCAAAAGGCCAGTTGTCTCTAAACCACCATTATGAAACTTGAATGGAAGTTGGGCAAGAAATGATGTTGAAAAAGGAAATCTGTTTGTCAATCATTTAAAAAACGTATTTACCCCAAATATATCTCACGATATTGCGGTCGAGTTACCACCTGTTGCTGCTAGAGCAGCTGTTCCGCTAAGATTTGAGATAAGAGAAATCGAAAAGGCTATTTGTGATTTAAACCCCAAGAAGGCTCCTGGTTTTGACAAGATCAGCAACAAAATGCTTTTGGAGCTACCCAGCATAGCAAAGAAAATTATTCTTTTAATTTTTAATGCTATTTTACGCCTTGAATACTATCCTCAAAAGTGGAAGGTCTCCTTAGTCACCATGATACCTAAACCTGGAAAGGATCACACAAAAGTTGAGTCATCTAGGCCTATAAGCTTACTTTCTAATATATCAAAGCTGTTTGAGAAGCTGTTAGCGTCAAAATTAACCCCAATTTTAAATGAAAATAGATGTATTCCTAACCACCAATTCGGATTTAGAAGAGAACACAGCACAATTGAGCAAACTCATCGTATAGTAAACGCAATAAGAAAAGCCTTTGAAGAAAAAAAAAATATTGTTCCGCTCTCTTCATCGATGTTTCTCAAGCTTTCGATAAAGTCTGGCATGAAGGCTTATTACATAAATTGAAGCTAAACTTACCAGTAAACACACACAAGCTGTTAGAAAGCTACTTAGTCGGTCGAAAGTTTATTATTAAAGAAGGTGATTATTTAAGCTCTCCTCAGCAAATTGACGCTGGAGTCCCTCAGGGAAGCATCCTGGGCCCACTTTTATACTTAATATATACCTCGGATATGCCAACAAACAACTACACACAAACTTCAACATTTGCTGATGATACAGCTTTTTTGAGCGTGCACGAAAACCGTCAAGAAGCATCTCGATACCTACAGGATCATATATTTCAACTCGAACTATGGTTAAAGCAATGGAGGATAGAGGTCAATGAGCAAAAATGCGTACATATAACATTCACCTTGCGTCGGGAATCATGCCCCCCTATTAAAATCAATAATCAAATAATACCTCAAAATTCGCATGTAAAATACCTCGGTATTCATCTAGATCGCCGTTTAACGTGGAAAAGCCACATAGAGGCAAAATTAACTCAAATGAAACTAAAAGCCATCCAAATTCATTGGCTTATTGGAAGAAACTCTGTCCTTAGTCTCGACTGCAAACTTCTTCTTTACAACTCCATCTTAAAGCCAATCTGGTGCTATGGTATTCAGTTATGGGGCACTGCCTCGGCCTCTAATATCGAAAAAATTCAATGGCGCTAAAATAAACTACTTTGAATAATCACAGCTGCCCCTTGGTATGTTAAAAACTCAAATATTCACAAGGATCTCAATGTTCCATTAGTTAAAACTATGATTACGAAATATGCAGGAAAATACTTAAAAAGGCCCGAATTGCACCCGAAACCACTAGCACGAAATATTTTAAATGATAGCGGTCACACTCGCTTAAGAAGAAGAGACACTGCAGCACTTATCCAATTAGATGAGCGATAAACACCTATAAAAGTGAACAGAACCCGCGATGAAGAAAATTTTTGTCTGGCACTGGCAGGACAAAAAATAATATTAGGTTAAGATTTGATATTTAATATATGAAGATTCAATAAATAAATAATGAAAAAAAAAAAAAAAAAAAAAAAAAATCGGCATTATCGGCACTTTAATATAAAAAAATCGGCAGAAAATCGGCAAATTAAAAATACCTATTTTAAATACAATAAAACATATTCTTACTTACAAATAAGAACAATTCAGAATTATCTAATGTTTATAACTTATGAAATTTCAAAAGAATCAATCAAAATAAACGTTTTACAAAGAAATTGTAGTTAAATATAAAGTTCTTTTTTATCTTTCTTATAATTAAGTATGTTCCATGTACAAATATTTGAGTTTGACATTTTTAATAAGTCCGTTTTAATATTAATATCAAAACAGTTTAATTTATTAATTTTTAAATAATCTTTAAAAAACGAATAACTTGCCAAGATAAATTTTCCAGTGAACACATCAACACTCTGTTACATTAAAAAATGCTTTCCACATTTGCGAAAGAATGTGGAAGGACCAAAAATTGTACCAAATGCTGCCATAAAATGATCACGTTATAAATCTGAAATTTTTTGCCAAAAAGTTTGCAAATTTATTTAATTTTCCTTACATAAGAATTGGCTATTTAATTTATGTACTAACATCGTCCACAATTGCGTTATAATCTTAAAAAAAAAAAAAATATTTAATTATCAAAGTAATTATTATTTAAATTATATTCATTGATAGTGAATATAAATTTATCTTACCTTTATTCTTTTGTAAGTATTTATCTATCCATTTTCAAACACAAATATAAAGTGTTGTATATTTTCCTAATAGAAAAAGAAATTTTAACTGAATTATTTCGGCACTATGCGCCCACGATTTGGCGTAAAAGCAACAAATAGTTATTATTATTATTTTAGGCTTAAAAATTATTTCTTTTTTAACTTTGGCCTTTAATTCTTCAAAGTGGAATATTTTTCAAATAAAAATGTATTAACCCAACGCACATTACAAACACTGCATTTAATATTGAATAAAACTAACCCCTTTTTCTTTAGTAGAAGCGCTGACTTAATAACAGTTGTCTCTTTTCAATGTTACAACTGTTTCAGTATCGCTTAAAGTTAGTGTATTATTATCAAACAAACAAAAAGTAATCGCCTTTTACGTGTTAGTTAAAAAATCGGCATTTTTGAAGCAAAAATCGGCAAATCGGCACTTTGATAATTGAGGGGCAAAAAATCGGCAAAATGCCGATAAATCGGCAAAAACGGCAGGCCTGGCTGCACGCCAGAATGAGTAGTCTGATTGTGGAGTTCCATCCAGTTCCTTAAGATATGTTTCTAGAGAAGCCGTTTTCTGAGTCTGCTGTAACATTTTAGCCTTTTTGTGCACTCTTTTAATAAATTTTAAAGTTGCGGGAATGTGTACAGTTGCCACTCCCTTCGAACTCTCCTTTTTTCATTCAAGAGCCGCTCGACATCTGAAGAATATATTTTATTATTTTTTATTTTTTTGGGGGTAACGCTGGAATGTTGAACAGCTAGTTTAAGATAGCTGTCAAAGTTAACAATAAAGAGATACACATTCTCCGGTGTACTAATACTTTCTGTGCAATGGGCACTGAGAAATTTTTTATATTTAAACCAATTTATTTGTGTGGCTGACGTCGCTAAGTAACCTAACGGAGATGCAATTATATTTGTGTTCGATAGAGTAACAATTGTAGGTGTGTGGTCGGATGATAATTCTAAGGAAGCTTCAACATGAATCTTTTCTGTGGGGATATTTTTAACCACGCCAAAGTCGACAACATCTGGAATTTTTAAAGATTGTGTTAAACAAAACACTACGTTTTCGTGTTTTAAGTCGTGACCCCCAGAAGGTATGTTTAGCGTTATAATCGCCAGGAAACAGGGTCCTAATTATATATAATATTAGCTTTCTGGTATGGAAAATCTAAGTGGAGAGTATAAAGAAGAAATTACTATGTTTCGATTTAGCTCTTCAACACAAATATTCGTTGCTTGCAGATAATCTTCACAATGATCAAACATTAAGTAGTGTTTTTTTCGGGCTTTTATCAAAATGGCAGAACCTCCACAAGCTCTATCTCTCAATGCCAGGGTTGGCTGCCCACTGGGTAACCCAGAAAACCCCACCCGGGTTTTAATGGGTATTTTGTTTTAAAAAACCCAAGTGGGTTTTTTTCTTTATATTCATTTATACAAAGATGGTATAATTTTTAAATTTTTTTTACAGAAAAATAAAAGAAAATAATTAAAAAAGGAATACAAACTATTTATATGCCCATTTGTACGTACATAAGTATGTTGATTTAACGTTAGTGGGCTTTTCTCTTTTTATTAATTATTTAAATCGAATTCCTTTTAAAAATCAAAATCAGGCTTTTTAAAATGAATTTGATTTGAAAAATGCGGAATATGATTTGTAAAATACTCAACTCAACTAGATACGAAAATTCTGAATTTGTATTTAAAAACCTGAATTTGATTTTGAAAAGGCCGAAATTAAAGTTAAAATCAGTGTTTAAATTGCTTGCTTTAAAATAGCAACAGCACCGAAATTTTTGCTTTGTTTAAATTTTTTGCTGCAAATTAAAAAACTGTATTTTTCAATGCCTTTTATTACTTTGATATTTGCAAAAGCAAAAAAGCAAAAGCAGAAAAAGAGAGAGTAAATAATGTTTTTTGTCTCGCTATGTGTATGTTCTTTGCTTAATCAGTCAGCAATGCAAGAACTAAAGTAAGTAATAAATTTTGTTCGTTTTTTTTGTTGCTTTTCATGCGCTTAAAGTCAGCAAGTTAACTTCTTTGCTGTTGCTGGCTGGCATTTAATACATATATTTTGAATTTCTTAGTATTTTTGCAGAGAGAATTTTTTAAAGATCATTACCGTTAGATATTTTTTTTTTTTGCGAAAAAACCAATTTTTGTTCTTTTATTTAATAAGTTACGCAAAACCATATTTTTAGGTACCTATTTCTTTAATGTTTTTAGTATTTCTTCTCAATAAATATGAAAATACATACATATGAAAATAAATAAAACTTCACATGTTAGATTAAAAACTCTATCACTTTTTGACAAAATATTTTTCAATTATTCTTCGATTTACACTCGGCGCCATAATTCATAGTTCTTACCGTCAAAGATTTTTTCAAAACTAATTTCTGCAACAGCAAGCAACAGCGATCAAGTCAAAAAATGTTTAAACAGCCAGCCAAGCAACTACATAAAAAAAAAACAAAAACATATTGCTTACAGCAACAGCATTTTTTTAGTGGTTGATTGGCTGAATGTTTAAACTTTAAGCTGAGAACATACACATAGTGATAGTATATAAAGAATTTACTCTCACTTTTTCTGCTTTTGCTTTTACTGTGTTCTTTTTCTTAAGTTAAGTTAAGCAATTACAAAAGCATTAAAAATAGTCAAGCATTTTTAAACACTGGTTAAAATCCTATTCATAAAAAGTGGCTAAGATTTTTAATGTCGATACATTTTAACAAGAGCTAATGCTTTTTTCAATCCAAGACGATTTCTATGGTTATTCTATATTAAACAATAAGGGCGAAAAAATGTTTTCTATAGATGCTGAACAAGCAAGACAATTTATTACTGAAGCAAAAAAATCGTAAAAGTTTGCTGGTAAAAATTTTTGACCATTGTTGTTCAGTTCTGATTTTTTTTGATTGCAAAGAAATTAAAATGGAAAATTGCGCTCATGTTGAATGTCTTTATTATACTTTAAAAGTGTGATTTTCGTCGTGTCAAATAAAGTAAAACAGCCTGTCATCTTATTATAACGTCTTTAATGGAAATAGATTAAAAATAGAAAATAATGTTAAATGGAAAAAACTGCAATGTTGCAACTTTTAAACCTGATTGTTTACACTTGGTTTAAGGCTGTTTAAATTGCAGCTTTTAGTGTAAATCTGAACTGAATACCGTTATTGTGAAAAATATTCTGCAACTTAAATTTTAAATGCCAAACAGGATGCAAGAAATGAGAGAATGCTTTTGACTTATCCTTTCTTCTGCTATCTACGTTTTCTTGACTAATTAGTTTGTATACATACATACTTATATACATATTTCGGATGCATCACATTCGCCAAACAATGAGTTGGAGTAAGTACGCGTTTCAGGAAAATTCCGTTTTGACCGTATTATATCATTGTTCAACAAATTACATCAATGGCAGTTGCAATTGTAGCGGAGTCACTTTGTACAGCATTTAAATCTTTTTGAACTTTGAGTAACATTTGTTGGAGATTCAAAGCTTTTTTATACAACTGAACGTTATCTAAAATTCTATGAATGTCATTGTCAAATTCATTTATATGTTCCGATCTTATTTGGGCATAAAAGTTCAAAAAGTAATCACTTGGCAGTTGAGGCATACATATACATATGTAAGGACTTATTTAAGCCTAGCATTTCTTTTAACCATCCATGCAGTTGATGATGGTGCCATAAAAAAAAATATTGAAGATTTGCTTGCTAAAGCTATACCGAAAAGAGCAGAGTTGGCAGCATTGCTCAGACCAATTATTATTATACCATTACACTAAAAACAACAAAACCAAAAAAAAATCCAATTAAACCCAATAAAACCCATGAAAAAGCCACTGGGTTGGGTTAAAAAAAAACCCCGGGTTTTTGCCAGCCCTGCACTGCGGCAACACTTGCAGTTAACAGATTTGGTATTTTATTACGATCTACCGTATTTGTTAGCAAAGAGAGTGAGAGGGAACGCGTTCGAGTAATTGGTTTAGCCGTTAAATATTTACTATCATCGATTCTTGTTTCGTCAACACTCACTGTGAACCAGCTCTTGACGAGTACGGACGTGTATCAGTGAGTAACAAAAATAAAATAAAAAAAAAAAAAAAAAAATAATAAAAAAAATTGGAAGTGAAAAAAAAATATTTGCCGTGGGTGCAAAAAAAAAATATTTGTAATAGGTGAAAACAAAAGAACAATAACTAGTGTGCCCGAAGAGATTTGTGAATGAGCCTCACAAATACTCCCAATAAGGAGAGTAGGCCCAGCACAAATAGCAGAAATGCGTATATTGTGGTAAGCTCCCCGAGCGTGAGCAATGAAAACATTCGATACCCAGAATTAAACAAAAATTATTTAAGTGCAAAAATTGCCAGCGCAACTGGTTTTCCATACAGCAATTTGAGTTCAAGTGTGCCCAACCTGAGCAAGTGTGTTGATCCGACCGTAAATGTGGTTCAAAGTGTGAAGTCGTCTGACCAGAGGAATAATAACGAAAAACCTGGAACATCACGATTTGCATTAATAAATACAGGAGCTGTGCCAAAAACTACTAAAGTGCAAACGGGCATAACAATAACAAAGAGAAAGGCTAGCCCTAGGTCCAACCAACAGGAACGCATGGCCAAACAATACAAAGGCTCTAACGTAGTCTCTTTGTCAACAAATGGTAACAGATTCTCTGTACTATCCATACCTGACGATGAAGAAGCAGAATCAGCCAATGGGACAGCCACTAAAGAAGTTAAACCGCCACCTATCTATCTGCGAGAGCAAACATCAAATAGCATAGTCATCATGTTGACTCAACTTGTAGGTAAGAATAATTTCTACGTCGTTTCTATACGACGCGGGCAAATTCAAGAGACCAAAATTCAAGCCAGTACAGAAACGAACTTTCGTATTATATCAAGACACCTGGACGCAGAAAATAAAAGTTACTATACATACCAATTAAAAAGTGCTAAGGGATTGATTATTGTCATAAAAGGCATAGATAGTTCTGTTCCTACAGAGGATATAAAATCTGCCGTTGAGCAAGAGGGGTATGAGGTAAAATCTGTGCATAATATTTTGAACAGGAATAAAGTTCCTCAACCACTGCACCGCATTGAGATATCGTTTGATTCATCGGTTCTCAAAACCAAAAATTCAGTTCATCCCATATACAAATTGCGCTACCTACTCAACAGAAGAATAACTGTTGAGGAGCCAATAAAACGAAAGGGTCCCTCCCAATGCACAAACTGTCAGGAATATGGGCATACAAAATCATATTGTAAATTGCCTAACGTATGTGTGGTTTGTGGCGACGCTCATAAAACCGCCGAATGTAATCGTTCTAAAGCTGACCCGAATGTTAAGAAATGCAGCAACTGTGGCGAAAATCACACGGCACACTATAGGGGTTGTAAAGTCTTCTTGCATTTATTAAAACCTGCTTTAGTTCAAAAATATACTCACTCCCAATATGGTCCGTCACATGCGCCCAGCCAAGCCGCTGGCTCAATTGCTAGTACTACACAAACAAACAAACAAAACCAATCATATGCCCAAGTCCTAAAAGGAAACCCTAATGCGAAAAATCCCCCGAGTACTTCCAACGCAAAGCAACCTCCGTACGCTAACGTTCCTAGGGAAGGTCTACAAATGCCTACCTCAATTGAAAATTTAATTCAAACTATGAATAACTTCATGGTCACTATGCAGAACATGTTTCAGGAAATGATGCGAAACCAGAACATGCTCCTGCAAGTTCTACTCAACAAAAAATGTACCAGTTAAAAATATGTTTCTGGAATGCAAACGGGTTATCCCAACATAAACACGAAGTTGCAAACTTTCTTCATAGGCATGAAATCGACGTACTTCTTGTCTCTGAAACACACTTTACTCATAAAAACTGCTTTAGGGTAAATGGTTACCTTACGTATGACACAAAACATCCCAGCGGACGAGCTTGTGGTGGCACAGCCATAATTGTGCACAAACACATCTGACACTTACCATTGCCAGAGTTCGAAGAAGATTGTATCCAGGCCACATCTATAAATCTTACTGATTTCAAACTAACGTTAACATCCGTTTATTGTCCCCCGAGGCACAAAATGCTACACGATAAATTTCTCAACTTCTTCTCCACATTGGGCCAGAAATTCATTGCTGCTGGCGACTACAACGCTAAACATACATATTGGGGCTCCAGACTTATTAGTCCTAGAGGTAATCAGCTATATAATACCGTAACTGCAAATAACTTTGATGTGGTATCGAGTGGTGAGCCTACCTATTGGCCAACCGACTTCAACAAGCTACCAGACCTTATTGACTTTGATGTAATCAAAAACATCATGCGCGATCAGGTACTAGTTAGTTCCTCCTATGATCTTTCGTCTGATCATTCACCTTCAATCCTCATTTTAAAAGGTAACTCTGACGCCGCAGCTGCAAACTGTATTTCCTATCCAAACAGAAACACAAATTGGTTAAAGTATAAAATGTATGTCAGCTCTCACCTATCACAGTGCATTCCCCTAAAAAATTCATCTGACATCCAAATAGCTGTCGACCGATTTACAGAAGTCTTAGATGCTGCAGCAAGAAATGCAACCCCAATCAAGCGGACAATTAAACGTGCTCCTTACAATATATTGACGGATATAGAGACCCTTATCAGAGAAAAAAGGAAGTTAAGAAGACAATGGCAAAACAGTCGTTCCCCAACCACTAAGGCCCAACTACAATTATGCCTGACAACTCTTCGCAACAAATTGAGACAGAACCACGAGTCTGCAATAGAAGGCTATCTAAACAGCCTAGATGCCACAAAAAACTCCAATTATAGCTTATGGAAGGCTGTACGGCATATGAAATGCCCTATAACCCAAGAATCTCCATTAAGACTGGAAAACCGCACTTGTGCCAAAAACACAGATGAAAAATTAAACGCTTTCGCGGGCCACCTTGAGAAAGTTTTCACGCCACATGATTCACATAATTGTTCCTGTCGTCCAATCATTCCTGATAAGGTAAACCATCTATTAAAATTTAACATTACTCAAGTAAAATCTGCAATAGAAAAAGTGAATACTAGAAAATCCCCCGGACTTGACCGTATCACAGGGTCAATGATAAGAAACTTACCATCGTCTGCTTCCAGAATCTTACTACTCATTTTTAACGCTATATTGAGAGTCGGATACTTCCCATCCTCATGGAAGAGGTCTATAATTGTTATGATTCCCAAGCCAGGAAAAGATGCTAGCCAGGTTGCGTCGTACAGACCGATAAGCTTATTATCAATCCTATCGAAGCTTTTCGAAAAAATATTCATTTTAAGTATAACTCCTCATCTAAATGAACACGACATTATCCCGGATCACCAGTTCGGATTCAGAGCGAAACATGGTACACTAGAACAAGTGCATAGAATTGTCACCCTTATTAGATCGGGGTTTGAGGAAAAGCAATACTGCTCAGCCCTGTTTATAGACATTTCCCAAGCATTTGACAAAGTTTGGCATGATGGGCTACTCATAAAAATAACACGAATGCTTCCTCAAAACACTCACAAGCTTCTGGAGAGCTATCTAACAGGCAGAACATTCATAGTAAGGTCGCAAGATAAATACTTCCCCCTCAAAAAAATTACTGCTGGTGTTCCCCAAGGCAGCATATTAGGACAGCTTCTATATATAATATACACAGCGGATATGCCAACAAACCTGAGCACGCATACCTCTACATTTGCAGACGACACAGCATTTATTAGCGTTAACCATGACCCAAAAGTCGCATCGCAAAATCTGCAGTCCCACATCAATGAACTAGAGGCATGGCTAGAAAAATGGAGAATAAAGGTTAACCCGGCTAAATGTGCTCACTTAACTTTCACGCTCAGAAGACAAACGTGCCCAGCAGTAAAAATAAATAACATCACTGTTCCGGTATAAAACCATGTAAAGTACTTGGGAATTTATATAGATAGACGCTTGACCTGGTCTCGTCATATTGAAGCGAAAATAACGGCTATGAAACTTAAAACAGCTCAACTACATTGGCTTCTCGGTGGAAACTCAAACTTGTCTTAATACAACAAAATTCTTCTATACAAGTCCATCATAAAACCAATATGGACATATGGCATCCAATTATGGGGTACTGCATGCGCATCTAACATCCAAAAGCTTCAAAGAAGACAGTCTAGAATATTACGACAAATTGTCTGCGCCCCATGGTATATACGTAATGATATTATCCACAGAGATCTCAACGTCCCCACTATCCAGGAGGAAATTAAAAAATATTCAATAAGCTACATCGATAAACTAATGGTCCACCCTAACTACCTCGCTCGGGGTTTGCTTCAGTTCGAAGGTCACCAGAGGCTAAAAAGAACCGATACTTTGAGCCTAACTAGAAGACAGTCTTAAAATTTGAATACAGCAGTTAGTGGTTACACTGGTAACAACTAACAAACAACAAGTAGAATTAAGATTTGAATACATATTGTAAATTTCTATAAGAAAGATTCAATAATAAAAAATAAATTAAAAAAAAAAAAAAAAACTCACTGTAACATAGGTATTTCTTTCATTATGTGTTATTGTTTTTGCATTATACGCATTCATAAGAGTTTTTTTTTTATATTACTGTTTGTTTAATTGTACTCTTCTTTTTATTTGTTGTTTAAAAACCCCGATTATAAATATACACTTATTTATTTTAAAAAAACCCTATGCCGAGTTAAAAAACACGTCTGCATTCAACGAGCTGTAATGTACACGAACAAATAACTGCGAAAAGAAAAACCCATTGAGTTTGCTTTGCAATAATTGCTTTTGCAATAAATGTAGCATTTTAGAATTTACATTCTGGATAAGGCACAAGATTAAAAGATCTGCGAGAGCCTATATCATAGCTAGCTATCAGTCGGATGGGGGGATTCGTGATCTTCTCATCTTTGCCTCAGTATCATTACAGGATTTTTATTTAAAGACTCCCTGTGGACAAGTAATTTAAATTAACTAGAAAGCATAGAAAACAAGCCCCTACTATGCTAAGGATTTAACTATGGAAAATATGATTGATTTGATTTCTGAATTCTTATTGTTTCTCAGATGACAATGGAGAAACCTCGCCTCATTACCCTCCCAAACCATTATCCTAGTGGCGTACTTTCGGATACTAGGAACCCTAATCTTACTACTTTTCAAGCCCTTAGAAAAACAGTTCATGATTGAAAACGGAACAAAATTATTTAGCAATTCATTTTTAAAAATATTCACGAATTTATTAAATTTTAATTTCAACATAGAAACTTTAAACTAATAGAAAAAAAGTTGTACTTAAATATAAAAACTATTGTTGCAAAATAAACATAAAAAATATCTAATCCTTGGACTTAGTAAATTCCAAATTTATGTAAAATTTTGCCAAAGAAAATTCGTTTATAAATTTGCAAACTAGATGTACTGAAAAAAACCTTCCAATACAATTGTTAAAAGTTATTTCATGATTTACATATCTTATAATCCTAAAAGTTAAACAAAATCTTATAATATTTCTATAATTCTAAGTTATAGATTATGTCGTGCAAAATACGGGATAATATTATTCCTAAAACATTTAATAATTGAAAAGATAAAAAAACTAACGATACGTTAAATAACAAACGATGCGATGTTTCTTATTTCTCTACTCTGGTTTTTTTAAACATGTGCTGGTTATATATTTTTTTTTTTGGTCATCATTAAGACAAAAATTTAATAGAAACTGGGAATTATTTCCTTCCGAAGGTTACTTTATATTATATTCAACATTTTTTATTTTTTTCGAATTTATTCTATGAGCTAAATTTCAGTTATGTATTTTATAAAGCTTTTTTTGTAAAAGTTCTATTCCTTCAATTTTTCAGAAATAACTTTATACACTACCAGACCATTATATTGTATTTTCTTGTTACATTTTACCTTAGCTTTCCTTTGGAAAGCAACGAGGTATATTTTATGTACAGAAAAATTTACAATTATTAGACACCAACAGAATGTAATGCATTTTCTGGCCCGCTACGGCCTTCGTCAGCATTCTTTGTGTCTCACTGGATAGTGTTACTTTATAAATTGAATGTATTTAACTCAACTATTTTAACAAATAGAAACTGGGAATTATTTCCTTCCGAAGGTTACTTTATATTATATTCAACATTTTTTTATTTTTTTTTCGAATTTATTCTATGAGCTAAATTTCAGTTATGTATTTTATAAAGCTTTTTTTGTAATAGTTCTATTCCTTCAATTTTTCAGAAATGACTTTATACACTACCAGACTATTATATTGTATTTTCTTGTTACATTTTACCTTAGCTTTCCTTTGGAAAGCAACGAGGTATATTTTATGTACAGAAAAATTTACAATTATTAGACACCAGCAGAATGTAATGCATTTTCTGGCCCGCGACGGCCTTCGTCAACATTCTTTGTGTCTCACTGGATAGTGTTACTTTATACATTGAATGTATTTAACTCAACTATTTTAACAAATAGAAACTTGGAATTATTTCCTTCCGAAGGTTACTTTATATTATATTCAACATTTTTTATTTTTTTTCGAATTTATTCTATGAGCAAAATTTTTCTGTACATAAAATATACTTCATTGCTTTCCAAAGGAAAGCTAAGGTAAAATGTAACAAGAAAATACAATATAATAGTCTGGTAGTGTATAAAGTCATTTCTGAAAAATTGAAGGAATAGAACTATTACAAAAAAGCTTTATAAAATACATAACTGAAATTTAGCTCATAGAATAAATTCGAAAAAAATAAAAAATGTTGACAAAAATTTAAGAAATTAAAAAACAATCAATGCGTAATTTCGTAATCATTCATTAATTAGTTGTTCTTTAGAGTTTCTTTTGTTTCTTTTTATTGTTTTGACTATGCACTTTTTTTTATTTTAACGATTTGGTAGTTTTTTTTTTTCAATTGTTCTCTTCTTCAACAATTTGGTGACAAAATTTGTAAATTTGGATTATTTTACAAATTTACTCTTGCTATGATTTTGTTTTAACTTTGTTTTTGTTTTATGTTTTCATTCGGGCTAATATTTTGTTTCTTTACAAAGCAAAATAAATCAGTGTTTTTAAAATATAGAAATATAGTGAAAATTTATCAATGAATAAGGTCAATTTTTGGACAGCATGGAAGGAATCTTAATTGTGCTTTTCTTTTCTTAATAATTAAAAACAGAGTTTGGAAGGAATAGTCGCATTTGATTTTGCTCCAGAATTTTTCTTAAAAAACTATTTAACTAAAGCAAATTATAAACTTTGAATTACATAAAAATAAAGTTAAAACAAATTACAACATTATTCTAAAAATAAAAAAATAAAAAATAGCTTTAAAAGTGCAGTTTTTAATAAAAACATTTCAGAAAAAATTTCTGTATTTATTTGCAATTTCTACTGTGCTGTATAACAATAATATACTTATAAAAAAAACAAACAAAGAATTAAAAGAGACAACAAACACAACAACACCTTCCATACATTTGCTAAAACCTGTTTTTAACATCCAACAGTGTATGACATACTTAAAAACACCTTTTAAAATTAACGGAATATAATAACATAATACTTAAAATAATAACAAATACACAACAAAATAAAATTTAAAAAAACATTTATAATTAACAGTGTGATTTCAGACTTCAATGTATTGTTCTAAGCTTAGAAGTCAAAACAATAACAAAAAAAGTTACAAACAACATAAGCAAAGAAAGCTACAACAAACATCAAATACCATGGATAATTCAACAGAAGTTCCTGTACCAAGACGTCTAAGAGAAATTACCCAAACACCTTTAATTGAGAATACACCGATTACTCGTAGTCGTTCAAACGCAGAATCTCTTCATTTGAATAATGTTAACTCTCCGCTCAAGCTCATGCAAACTATAGATAAACGTTTTGAAAAGTTAACATAACAATTACAAACATCCATACAAACAATGTTTCGCGAGTTCGAAGATCGTCTGCTAAGTGAGATAAATAAAAACTTTAAGAGTATTCAAAATGAACTGCATAGTGTTACCGAAAGAGTTGAAAAATTGGAAACAGTTGCGGTTAACATAAAAGTTATGCAAGATGAAATAAACGCTTTAAAATATAAAGTTAAACAACAAGAAAATGTGAACGTTGCCAGTGAACTAAGATTAAATGAAATTCCCTATAAGCCCAATGAAAATTTATTAAAAATTTTTGATCAAATCTGCAATACTATTAATACAACGGTTCCTGCAATTAAAACGATTTATCGGCTACAAAATCATAACAACAAACAAAAAACAGACTCGCGAGATGCGGTAATAATTGCAAAGTTTTGGTCCCCATATGACAAAAACTATTTTTTGAAAACCTTATCTAATTGGCGTAAAACTAATCCACGGTGTTTCTTTACGTTGAGAGATATTGGTGAAAATTCTGACAATAAGTTTTATGTCAATGAAAACCTTACGTCTACAAATTTCAAGATTCTACGTGCTGCTACTCGCCTTAAAAAGGAACATCGCATATATAGTGCTTTTACAATACGTGGCTTGGTTTATGTCAAAAAAAGACTTGCTGCTGGCGAATATCCGAACGTCTCTGATAATAACTACTCTTAATATAACATTCATAATTTTCTTTTATCTCTTGTCTTTGCCTTGTTACATGTTTTTCAATTCCTATAGCACCTCCTCGTTGTCAATTATTTTAGCTATATATAATTACTGGTTTGTTAATTATGTTACCAATTTTAGTAATAATATTTATATACTATTTGGAAATGAGAATATAATATACTCCTCGTGCGTTACTTCTTCTTTTTTAATTGTTAATGTTAATGAACAACTTAAATAATAATAGGGTTCGTTCTAGGGACGGAATTGGGACGATGATAAAAATTTTAGCCGCTCAAAGGAGTGGTATTAAGATCTGTCACATCAACGCACAGAGTTTGAGACCAAAAATGGAAGAGTTTAGGTTTATTTTCGAGCACTCTGGCGTTGATTTGATATGTGTATCTGAGACATGGCTTAAACCTGAGTTCAATGATCTGTCAATTTCTCTGCAAGGATACAATATTAGGAGAGTAGATAGAAATGGGTACGGAGGTGTGGCAGTTTATGCGAAAAAAGGGTTTGCAATTAAAGTTATCAGTTCATCTACGGATAATGTTGTGGTTACTGGTGCCGAAAATTCTGGAAATCTTGTAGAATATCTTTTTTTGGAAGTAGGCTTGGAGGGAAGGAAACTACTTTTAGGTTGTGTGTATAGACCTAATAATCGCATTTGTATGGAGAACTTTATGAACACCCTTGAAACATATACAGTCTTATACGAAGACGTTATCATTACAGGTCATTTCAACTCAAATATTTTAGTGAACCCTTATCTAACTGACAATATGCTAACACTTGGTCTTAATTCACCAAACACAAATATAGCTACGCATTATACAAGTACAAATAATACACTTCTTGATCTCTTCTTTGTTGCGGATATTTCGAAGGTGTTGCTTTATGATCAACTGTCTGCCTCTTGTTTCTCACACCATGACCTAATTTTCATGACGTATAATTTACAGTTCAATGTGCCACAGCAACTTGTTAGATACCGTGACTTTCAGAACATTGAGTATGTAAGATTAGAGGAAGAATTTCTCAGGATTGATTGGAGCGTGCTATACAACCTGATTTCAGTTGATGATCAGCTCTCTTTTCTACAACACAACTTAAACTATTTATATGATCTTGTGGTTCCTTTAAGAACAAAGAATTTAAACAGACATAATAAGCCCTGGTTCACGTCCTAAATAACTTGTTTTTAAATATCCCATATGTGGCTCCATCTGCTGCTTACTATTACCTCGCTAAAGACAGTGCACACAATCATTTCTATCCAGTTTATTATCAATAAAATCTAATGCAGTTGGTGTGGATGGAATTGATCCTAGGTTTTTGAAGATCTCATTCTTAAACGTCTTCCTTTTATAACTTTTGTTTTTAATAAGATTTTTACCACCAACCAGGGGGCAAATTATGGCAGTCGTGATCGAATACTTTTTCGATACGAAAGCAATTTTATTTCGGTCGATACTGAACGAATCGTTATTATTTTTTTAGTGTTGTGAAAACTCAAATAAGTGCTTACCAACACAAAAAATTATTTCGGTCCGTTCAGTATGGACAGAAAGAATTAGAAATAAAACTGCTTTCGAATCGAAAAAGTATTCGATCACGACTGCGATAATTTGCCCCCAGTATTCAAAAATATGGAAACTGGCGAAGATTATTCCTAAACCAAAATCCAATTCTGATTACAGGCCAATAGCAATCTTGCAATAGCAATCTTGACAACAGGTAGAATGCGGTAATGTTACATTTTTAGTTCTCCTGGATCATTCCAGGACATTTGACACGGTTGACCACAGCATTTTGTGTTATAAGCTTAAAAATATGGTTGGATTCGCATCAACTGCCACATGCTTATTAAACTCATATCTAACCGACAGATGTCAATATGTTGAAACACCTTCCTCCGTTTCGACCACATTACCATTTGTTATGGATCTGGCCTGCTTCAGAGTGGAGGGATACGGTGTAGTATTTCGACCGCACGCGTATGTGTGTACTTAAATGACTACCAGCTGCTTCAGCCATTGAGGGTTCGGAAAGTTCACGTTTGGCCTATCCCATATGCCAGATATAACAAGAAAATAAGAAGTACACACTTGAACAAAGACTTCACAACCTAACATGGATTCAAATGAGGGACCTTTCTGGTGAAATGTTGGTCAGCAGTACAAATTTTCTGTCTGCTCTGAACCCTACCCTAACCGTGTCCTCAAAGGTGTTTTCGAAGACCCAAAGAACAAATCAGAACAACTTAGTTTTTAAATAGGTTCGAACCGCCTTTTGTTTATTTACTCTAACATCTTATACTATATAATATGTTCAAATAAAAAAACTTAAGACAAGATATATACATAGCAAATAATAATGCAAACAAAATATTTAAGGTATAAAAAAAATAAATCCCGTAATATAAGGACTAGGTGTACTTTATTATTACGACATTTCTTTAATAAGAAAACTGTATGTTTTCTAGCAAATTTAGTTATTACTTGTAAATCAGTAATCAAAACAAACAAGTTTGCGATATACCAAAATCTTTCCCATTACAAAAAGCCCTACACTGAGGACAAGATGAACTGCGTTTAAGCCATGTTACTAGACAATTTTTATGAAACCGGTGACCACAGGTGGTCCTCAAAGCATTGGCGTCAGCATCGATATTTTCCCTACATATCGTACAAACACTAAGGTTTTCTGAACTATGACGAAGTGACATATTGAAAAAAAATAATTCTAAGTCTATATTCTATATTAAATATACAATGGGTATGTTTTCCCCCTTCCTTTTGTTAATATTTTCTACCAAAATCTATTAATTTGACTGGTTCTACTACCATTTAAAAACTTTGATGTTGCTCTGAAATATAATCTAAACATTTATCACCAGAAACTAATATGGTCGATGTTAAAAAAAATTGTTTCCTCACAGCACAATACAGATCTGGTTGAAATCAAAAGCATTAAGTACCATGAGCTTAAAATATTCTATCCATTACAAATGTTCAAATCTTAATATGTTGTAAGAAAAAGTTTGTGTAATTGAGACCATAAAAATATCTTAATCAAATCACTCACTTTTAACAATTCATTTCAATGAACGTAGATACCCAGCAAAAACTTTACTAACAATCCTTCTTTTAATGACTTCAAGAATTCATTACTTTGTAGCTTTATTCGCCACTTTTTGGATTATTAGTTATATATTAAATAATAACTTTATTATTATATCTTAAATATACAGAAAATTTTATATTTTCATTATGACAATAAAAATGTCATTATAGTCATTATAGTCAAAAAACATAGTTTTTTAATACAAAAACTACACTGCCCCGGTAGACTAGCTGGTAGAGAGCTAGTCTATCAGAACCGAGGTTGCGGGATCAAATCCCGCCAGAGACAGAAAAAAAAAATTAAATAAAGTGAAATAGAATAAGAAAAAATAAAAATAAAATAATTAAAAAATTAAAAAAAAAAAAATTAAAAAAAAAAATAAAAAAAATTTTACTTTATTGACTTTGTGTAACTATATATTTTTATAAAAATTTTAAGTATAAAAAAAAACATTATTTTTTAGATTATAATAGGCTAAATTATAAAGGATTACTTTTGGGACATCTCGAACAAAAATAAGTACTTTTTCTAGTAGAAAAGTAAGTAGACGGCTCGTCAAATTCTCATTATGTTTCTGCTTATTTTGTAAGCAAAGTTTTTGCTGGGTACACTCACATATAACCGGGTCAGCAAGTCTAACATAAAGCAAACTTACTGCATACCAAAAGTTATAAATACCTGCGAATATTATCGTTTGAAGCAAGGTTATATTGTTCAAATTATTAATTGAAGTTTTAGGACCCACGAATCCGTCGAGCCCCACGTTGGGCGCCATTCTGTTATGGATCTGGCCTGCTTCTGAGTGGAGGGATACGGTGTAGTATTTCGACCGCACGCGTATGTGTGTACTTAAATGACTACCAGCTGCTTCAGCCATCGAGGGTTCGGAAAGTTCACGTTTGGCCTATCCCATATGCCAGATATAACAAGAAAATAAGAAGTACACACTTGAACAAAGACTTCACAACCTAACATGGATTCAAATGAGGGACCTTTCTGGTGAAATGTTGGTCAGCAGTACAAATTTTCTGTCTGCTCTGAACCCTACCCTAACCATGTCCTCAAAGGTGTTTTCGAAGACCCAAAGAACAAATCAGAACAACTTAGTTTTTAAATAGGCTCGAACCGCCTTTTGTTTATTTACTCTAACATCTTAAACTATATAATATGTTCAAATAAAAAAACTTAAGACAAGATATATACATAGCAAATAATAATTCAAACAAAATATTTAAGGTATAAAAAAAATAAATCCCGTAATATAAGGACTAGGTGTACTTTATTATTACGACATTTCTTTAATAAGAAAACTGAATGTTTTCTAGCAAATTTAGTTATTACTTGTAAATCAGTAATCAAAACAAACAAGAGAGAAAAAAAATCTAAAATGGTAATAAAGGGAATAAAACTAAAAAAAAAAAATTAAGACTGCATATATGTAATATTAAATGTACGTAATAATTGATCTTACAAAAAAAAAGAATAAGTAATTATCCTCTTCACAACATAATAATGAAGATGAGTTCTTACTTTTCCTTTTTGGTTGTTTTTATAATAAAAATCAAAAAAAAAAAAAAAAACAACTTACATATTGTTTGATGTTATACTTTGTGCGGTTTTTTTTTTCTTCTTCTTCTTGCTCGAATCGGGATTGAAGGCCTTCTCCTCCGTCGATGAAACTATTTTGCCTTAGGAAATTTTTAGATTATTAATTACATACATATATGTATATCTTTATATTAATTACACTTTCATTACAAAATTTTCTGTTTTTTTTTTCTTTTGTTTTTTTCTATATTTAGTACAAATTATATTTAACAATTTAAATTTTTTTTTTCTTAACTCACTTTAATAAAATTTTTTTTTCTTTTTGTTTTTTTTTTTTTTTTTTTTTTTTCACTATTCACTTCTTTGTCTCTCTGATACCTATTCACAACTAAACCTTGATAATTCTGCTTATGCCGAATTACCCTGGTATAATATGTAACTAGGAACAGAAAACAGACTAAAGAGAACAGGGAATAAATAATAAGATCAAAACTACTTCTTTAAATTAAATAAGACGAAAATAATTATGAATGAAATTGTAATCCCGTGATGGAACTCAAATGTTTATACACCTAGCGACGAAACAATATATTTTTTGACTTTTAAGAATATAAAACTTATTTATATAATTAAAGTTCGTAAATTAGGACAACAAAACGAAGACACGTGTTAAACTAGAACAGCTTTACAAAATTTTCACAAGGCATCGTTGATACCAAAAGGTATGTATGTATACAAGCAGTAATATTCGTTCTTATCAACAATAGCTCCACCGGTATTAGTTCAGCTTTTGCACCAAGGGGTAATATATAGCCACACAATTTGGTTTTGATGGACCCTTCTAGCCTTGGTTAGGGTCTATTTAAAATTGTCTATATATAAAAAAATTAAATATACTAACTGACATTGCAATAAGCACTTGAGACCGACTTACCCTATTTTAAATAATCTAAATAATTCTCACCAACATATGCCTTTGCTTTATTTTTATAAAAACTGATATTCTGGGAGAATGAAGAAGTCTGCTTGCCAAAGCTTTATATAAAAGGGCCGGAAATGATCTTAGATTTTAAGATGTCAATTAAACAGTGGAGATTTTATCAACTGCCTCGTTTAGTGTGACATTACGAAGCCGTATCTACACTCTTTATCAGAGTTCGCAAACTGACTTTTATTATTCTTGAAGATGAGTAATCGAATTATAAATTTTCCCAATGTTGGTTGAATCTTTTTGTCTTTCAATAATGTTTAGCATAATGTTTAGCATAATGTTTGGTAAAATTAAATTAAGCGTTTAAAATAAAAATACCTTTGTCTAGGGATAAAGAGAATATTATTTTCAACCCAGCACACATTAACCCGGGGTGTTCCGCAAGGCTCGATCTTAGGTCCTCTTCTCTTTTCATTATACGTAAATGATCTTTAGAGTAAACTCGAATACTGCAGGGTTAGATTGTATGCTGACGACGTCCAGCTTTACATTAGTTGCAGCAATACTGCTGTTGATGCATGTGTGAGGACACTAAACCAGGAGTTAGGTCGTGTTAATGATTGGGCTACTGCTAATGGTCTGGCAATAAATCCTATTAAGTCGAAAGCGTTAATAATTAAAAAGAGGTTATTGAAACTTGATTTTAATCCTATATTGTCCTTAAACAACCATTCCATTGATATAGTAAACTCGGTCAAAAATCTTGGTGTATATTTTAACAACACTCACCTGGTCTAACCACGTTAATTTTGTATGTGGTCGAACGTATTCAAAGTTAAGAAATCTCTGGCAAACTCAGTATTGTACTCCAATTAAAATTAGAACTCTCCTTGCTAAATCTTACCTAATACCGATTTTATTGTATGGCTGTGAACTATTTGCCAGTTGTGATAATAAAAGTAAAAGAAAAATAAATGTGACATTTAATAACATTATTCGGTATATGTATATATGGCCTTAAAAGATCTGATCATATCTCCCCTTATTCAACATTGCTCTATGGTATTAGCTTTGATAATTATTTAAAGGTGCACATTTTGCTGTTCATGCATAAAATTATATATACACATCAACCGGAGCATCATTATGAACGTCTAAGTTTTTCAACGCTTCCCAGAGGTAAACGAATTATTGCATTAGCTTATCAAACTCTGATCTCCAAGTATTAATTCTTTATTCATGCCATCAGTCTCTGGAACGGAATTCCCTATAGATTACAGACCATTAGTAACGCACGACAATTCAGGAAATATATTTTTTCGCATTTTTCACGTTGAATTTATATTTTTGCATGCTTTATATTGATTTTTACTAAGATTGTCTTATAAAACTAAATTATAATTAATCCTATTTTCATTTTTTAATTACTTAATAATATATAATACAGTTTTGTTATCTGATTCATTGTATTTATGTAAGCTCAGTTCCATACTGCAATATAAGACTTAAGTCTTGTGTATGGGACATCGAAAAGAAATAAATAAAAAAAAAAAAAAATTAAATAAATAAAAATTTTGTTTTTGGAAAACAAGTTAATCAAGGAATGGAAGAAAAAGTTCTTGCAATATTCATTGATAAACCTTCATTATATTTAGTATATTTTGTATGTGTTTTTTTTCCGAAGATATGCAAGATACTATGATACACTTAAAAAAAAATAATTTATAAACTTAACTCCCCCAATGAAGCAGCGATGACGTTGAGGCCTCCTCGTTTTCGTTGCAAGTTGGTTGATGATGCTATCTAGGGTTATAAAGTAGAAATTTGAAATTTGCATATTTTATGTAATTTTATATTTTTTTAAATACTTTCCGGATCAAGATTTATTGTTGAAAAATAGAATAAAGAAAAAAAATAAAAGTGAAGATCACGTTGATTAAATTGATTTAATTAAGTAAATTGCTGAAGGTGTTGTTATCCTCCTATTATGGAGGTGCTCGCACATATGCTATTATTTTGCCAGAAATTCCGCAATTTTTTGCATCTATAACCTTTAACACTAACAGCTTTTGATGTTTGTAGAGTTGAAAGATTAACAATGTACAGGTCCTCAGCAAACTTTTGTGGTCTACCAAAATATCTAGGGAAACGTTGCCCCTTCAGGGATATACTAGAAAATATTGTTTTAACTGGGCTGTAAAATGTAATACCGCCGAGGCCGGGTTATAGCACGTTCTTCCTCAATAATATTTGTGCGCCTCAAAGGCAACACCTAATGGTGCCTTCAAACCAATATTTCGACCTACAATTCTTCGTCACACGCGGTTCGAGTTTTCTTATTTCGTTTTGATTTTTTTGAAAGTGACAAATTTTTGCTTGTTTTAGAGATGTTGATATACTGCAAGTTTGATCAGAAATGAAGTTCCTAAATCTCGTGGCTTACCACGTGTGCTTAATGAAATTAATCACAACGAATAGAACGAAGAAACTCGCTACAGATTGTAATAGAATCGCATAGTTGGTTGACATGTAATAGATTTTCTTAAGAAGACCCACCAAATTTTTAATTAATTTAAATAAAGCTAATTTAGCACTAATAAAATTGTCTCTTGTCTTATATCACTGATTAAGGCGGCTATGATTAAACAAATTTCTATTGCTCTTTTCACTCTTAATCTATATACATAGATATACATATGTGTAACTTAAAAAAATCATTCGACTAATTGTATATTGAGTTCATGTTGCCAGCAACATTGTCTATACATATATCCTATATACATTGCTATGCATTCTGTTATTTGAATTGTAAACATGCTTTACCAAGTTTTGCCATTAACAAACAGCTGTAAGTAAGACAGGTATTAGGTTACTTTCGAAGTTTTTGGACACCAAATTTAAAAAACACATATAACAGCAAGCAACATAGTAAATAAAATCATGTAAATTGAGGTATAAACTAAAAATTAGAAAAAAATACAATTAAAACTTAATTTCTAATATTCGTCCACTGGTTAAAGATTGATGTTTGACTGTTGGTTGGCAGTCATCGCAGTGGTGCAGAGGTTAGAACTCAAACAATTCTGATGAAAGAATGTGGTCATTCTTGAAACATGTAAATTCAACCCAGGTTCGAGCCCCAGCTCAGCGAAGAAAATTATCAATAAATTTTAATAAAAAATTTTCATGTTGTAAAAATTCCTTCCTTCATTAAAAATTATTAATGAAAATCATAAATATAAAAATATCAAAAATTTAATTTAAGAATTTCGTAAAACGCAATATTTGTTTGAGAGCTCCCCTAAGGGCAAGAATGCCTCGAGAAAATGGTAAGGACAAAAAACTAATTGAGTTTGGTCATAAAACCCCACTTTATTTTTCATCCCCATCATTTATTTCTAACATACCTACCCGCTATCTCCATTAAGGGTGCTCCCATACAACATTTTCAATACAGACTAGAAATATATTGAAGAAAAAAACGGATAACTGCCTTGAGCTGCAAAACTATCGATAGTTTTATTTTTTGATGACTTTCAATAGTTTTTTTACTATCGGCAAGATGTTGCCAATATCACATTTGTAACAACTTATTTTAAGTAGGTTCATAGCCGCTTTTAAATTTTTATAGTAACATTCGAATTGCAAATAGAAATAAGTTATTTGTATTTGCTTAATGTATGTTAAAGTAAATTTGCCACTTTTTTCAAAAAAGTCAAAAAATAACTGTTATTTTTTAACTGATATTATTTTAGTCAAAAATAAAAGTTAAAATTTTACCTATACATATTTTTATAGTCAAATGTAAAAAAAACTACGTAGGTAAAAAGGCTGGTGTGAGGTGTCCTTCACACATTCACCCAGAGACCAATATGGTCCATTGTGACGTCCTGTTTAGAGATAAATATATAAAGATGGAAAGTAGGTGAAATAAAGAGCGAAAGCATAAGACAGATAAAAAAGATAGATAAGAAAAGAAAGTATTGGACCAAATCAAATTCGCCCTACGTCCAGCACCCAATCTCCTGTCGCGCAGCCAGGCCATCCCCATTACGGATCCTATAAGACTTGAGTCCACAGCCCGAGACATACCCTAAGTCACCTAGGAATCTACTACCCAGCCACCTTAGCCTGCTGCCCCGTAGCCTGGGACAGTGGCACAGAATGTGCTCAATTGTCTCCAACTCCTCGGGGTCCTCACACAATCCGCACAAATCCGACAAGTCGGATCCCATCCTCATCGCCATCCTGCCGATTGTACACGATTTCCCTTTTTCCGAATCATACCTTTATGGGACAGTGCTACCTATAATTAACCGGCAGTGCTCGTCGTTGGGGTGTGTTCTTCCCCCTATAAGGTATGTGCTTATCTCGCTACAATAAACTTTAAATTTAGGTAGCTTATTTCAACGAAATGAAGATGGTAGTATGGAAAGAGTATAGATGAATATTGTTGATTAACGTTGGTAATAATAAGGTGAAATTCATATTCCCTCCTCAACCCACCCACCATACTGGCCTAGCTAATACTGACAAGTGCCAGCCCTTAAATAATTACTAATTTAACTTTATGACTCCACCCTTCGTAAACTTATAATAATTAAAAGCTTAAAATTCCATTTCAAAACAATCTAAAAAACCTTAATCATTTTATTTTATTTTATTTATATTATCAAAATTTGACTCATATAAATAGCTATTTTGATTCAAGAGAAATAAATTATACTTTAAGATTTTAAACGAAATATGCTTTTCACTTTTCTTATTTTGAAAATATTTTAAATTTCTTGTTTTTAAAATAAAACAAAATAAAAATCTTAATATGAAAATAAAAAAAAAAAATGATAAATATGAATATCTTTTAGGATGAGTTTAAGGGGTTCCCTTAAAAAAATAAATAAATAAGTCGTTAAAAGTTTAAGTTATTTAATAAACGATATTCATGCTTATAAAATGAAAAAAAAAAAAAAAATAGAAATTTAATAATTTAAGTTAAAAAAATAAAAATAAATTAGATTATTACTTTCCACTAAGTCTGCAAGCGCTACGGCTGAGAAATTTGCTGTTAGTTAGGACTTTAAAAGTGATTTTTGATTAAAAATTTAGTGTTAAAAGTGGTGTTCAGTAAAGATTTGGTTTTCCTAACTCTATGTTAATACAAAAAGAAGAGATGTTAAAAATAAATTTAATTAATCTATTTAAAGTTGGCAGAAATTAAATTTAAGATTTGGCTCTAAGAACAATAACAAAAAAACTAAATTTCTTGTATGTAATTAAAGGAATAAAAAGATTACTTCAAATTAACGTTAATAAACGATTTCTTGTTATTAACTTGAGTGAACGAAGTCCAATAATAAAAAAAAAACAAATTGCAAAATACGGTAGGTGTGGTGAAAATTAATTCTCCCTCAAAAGAGGTGGATGATGTATATCCTCCCTTCTTGAGTAAACGAATTGAATGGCCACCCTAATAAAAAAAAACAGCTACTTCCTGTTAAATATCGCACGTCAATCACGTTAGGTGGTTTCGTTTTCCCTTCCTTTCTTTTTCTCCGCTGAGGAGAAATTTTTATTTTTTTCTGAAACTTTCGCCAGTTACACGAAACTGTTGTAGTTTCTCCAGAAAAAATAAAACCGAGCAAAATACATATAATTAACTTTAACAAGAAAAATTCCCTTTATTCGATAAAGTAGGTTAATTCCTTACCAAATTTCACAAAATCCTTTTGCTGTTATTTATAAACTATAGTTGCCTTTCTTTCCACAAATTATTTAAATATACGTAATTAATTCCCGGCTTTTATAAACAAAGCTTTTTTCTTGTGCAATTTTCAACAGAAAATGAAAATATATTTGTAAACCCAAAATTCAAAAACCAACTTGCCTAAATAAATTGCAAAATAAACAAGTTAATTATATTTAAAATATATTCTCTAAAAAAAATTAAACAAAAGAAATTACAATAGGCGCGACGAAATTGACGTCACTATCATACAGTGATAATTCCTTTCATGGTCCTTACGCTGACCCTACTTCTGCCCAGCAGCGACTCCGAATCGGACTTCCTAAACAGCGGCCACAGCGTCCTCGATACCCAGCAATCCATTCGGTGTCCCCAGGCCCGATTGGTCGCGCTTAGAATCTATTCCCTGATCCTTCCAAAATAGAAGCCTATTGGAGGCCTAACCGCTTCCACACAGTTAGGATCCTCCATTTCTGATCCCTGTCTCGCCAACTCATCAGCCACCTCATTGCCGTTTATGTGGCAGTGACCCGGCACCCAGCACAACCTTAACACTGAAAAAAACTGCAGTCGTCAGGAAGCCTATATGACATTCTGATGCCCAGATCCTTAATGTAGACCCCCGCACCCGTGCCCCTAATCTTCGAGCCATCAGTGAAAATAGCAAATCCACTAAATAATCTGCCCATACCAGGGGGCTACTCTCTATTGCGATGCCAAAGAAAAACGGTCGCAAATCGAGTGATTGGTACTCTTTAATCCGTTTGCGCATCTGTCTTTCGCATCAATTTTTTGTCGTTCGCAAATCTGGCATCACCGCACTCTAATTCAAAACCTTATGTCAAAATCGTTCGTTAAGCGCAAATAGCTTGCGCTTACAAAATATCAAACGCAAAGGAAACGCACCATGTAAGTAAGCACAAATAAATGATTATAATTATATCTAAATTGTAATTTTTTTTGGAAAAAGCCGAAAAAATTACAGACTCAGCAGAGGCAGTTCGAAATCTTAGTAGATTTTATGGTGCAACACAGTGATTTGGCCAAGGGACAGTTGCAGTGCGGAAATGCCAAACAACGCTCCAGCAATTTGTGGACGAACTGGCGGACGACCTTAATTCTAATGGACCTCCTGTAAGGGATGTGGCTGGTTGGAAAAAAGTAATGTCTTATGATATTTTTATATAAAATGTGATACTAACACCGAGTTAATATTTATGCATTGTAGGTTTGGTCTGACCTAAAAATCCACACGAAGGTTAAGATTTTTTTTTTTTATTGAATCTTTCTTGTCGAAAATTACAATATGCATTCAAAGCTTAATCCTAATTCTTATTTGTATTTATTAGCCATTACCAATGTAACTTCTAAATAATTTCATTCAAGTGTCAAAAAAACCTGCAAGGCTCAAAGTGTCGGAATTTTTCGGCCTCTGGTGGCCTTCGAACTTTATTAGATCCCGAGCGAGGTAGTTGGGATGGACCATTAGTTTATCTATGTATTTGACCGAATACTTCTTAATTTCTTCCTGGATGGTAGCGATGTTAAGATATCTGTGGATATTGTCATTACGTATATACCATGGGGCGCAGACAATTTGCCGTAATATCCTAGACTGTCTTCTTTGTAGCTTCTGGATGTTTGATGCGCATGCAGTACCCCATAATTGGATGCCCTAAGTCCATATTGGTTTTATGATACACCTGTATAAGAGAACTTTGTTGTCTAAGGATAAGTTTGACTTTCGACCGATTAGCCAATGTAGTTGAGCTGCTTTAAGTTTCTTACCCGTTATTTTCGCTTCAATATGACGAGACAAGGTCAGTCGTCTATCTATATGAATTCCCAAGTACTTAACATGGTTTTCTACCGGAACAGTGATGTTATGTATTTTTACAGCTGGGCACGTTTGTCTTCTGAGCGTGAAAGTTAAGTGAGCACATTTAGCCGGGTTAGCCTTTATTTTCCATTTTTCTAGCCAGGCTTCTAGCTCATTGATATGGGACTGTAAATGCTGTAAAACTTTTGGGTCCTGATTAACACTAATAAATGCTGTGTCGTCTGCAAACGTAGAAATATGTGTGCTCGGGCTTGTTGGCATATCAGCTGTATATATTATATACAGTAACGGCCCTAATATGCTGCCTTGAGGGACACCAGCAGATATTCAAATGTCTAAAAACAGTGCTGAGCAATATTCCTTTCTCTCAAATGTGATCTAATTTGGGTAACAATTCTATGCACTTGTTCTATTGTACAATGCCTTGCTCGGAATCCGAACTGATGACCCGGAATGATTGAATGTTCATTAAGATAGGGAGTTATACTTAAAAGGAATATTTTTTCGAATAGCTTTGATAATATTGATAGTAGGCTGATTGGTCTGTATGACGTAATTTGTCTAGCGTCTTTTCCTGACTTAGGAATCATAACAATTGTAGAGGTCTTCCAAGAGGATGGGAAGTAGCCAACTCGTAATATCGCATTAAAGATGAGCAGCAAGATTCTTGAAGCAGACGTAGGTAAGTTTCTCATCATTGAGCCTGTAATGCGGTCAGGACCGGGAGATTTTTTAATGTTGGCATTTTCTATCGCTGACTTTACTTGAGTTATTTTAAATTTTGTTGGATCGTTAACTGTATCAGGAATAATTGGACGACAGGAACAAGTATGAGCATCATGGGGCGTGAACACTGTCTCCAAGTGGCTTGTAAAGGCGTTTATTTTTTCATTTGTGTTTTTGGCCCAGTAGCTCGTTTCTGTATTTCTCGCATCTTAAAATTTCTTACATGAAGTGTGAAACAAAAAATTCCATCGTTTCTCGATTTGTGAGAAAAAAAGTGTTTCTGTATTTGAATGCGAAAACAGACAACACAGCTTCTGTTTTAACTGGAATACTTCCAGTAATTAAGTGTCAAATAAAAGTGAAACGTCAACAAAAGAAATAAATATAATAAAAACAGGGCTGCCAGATTTGACGATTTATCGTCATTTTGACGATATTTGTTCCGAAATTAACAAAATCACGTTTTGATAATTTTTTTCTAAAAAAGTGACGAAAGACAAATATTTTATAATTTTATTGTTACTTTCTATAGAAATTCATATTGAATTTTTAAATTTCAAACACTTCTATTTTGTGGCGTTGAAAAATTAAAAAAACAATATGAATGTCTGTAGAAAGCAACAACAAATTTATAAAATATTTTTGATTTTGTTTTTGCTTTTAATGAAATTGTTGGCGTTGCATTGCGTTTAACACTATAATGGCCATTTTCTCATTAGGCGATTATCTTTTTTTCCAACGAAAAACTGCACATTGAAGAAATTTGGTTTTCTCAATGTCTCATTTCTTCGTTTTTATCGCGAAGCTAACCGGCACTCATCTGCCAATTATTTATTTTCCTTTTATTTGCCGTACAGATAAATTCAATCAGCTGACTCCCAACTTTTACATGTAGTTTGAGTGGCGTTGCCAGCTGAAAACAATGTTTTTTGTCGATGTATTGAGAAACCCAAAATCGTTAACGGACTGTTTATCGGTCCAATAAATTTATGTTGACATTAAGTAACAGACAGTTTGTCGATACATTGAGAAAATGGCCATAAGCCCCTTAGTCTTCATAATAAAATAATTTTAATTTTTTTTTAAATGTTTGTTTATTAGGCACCACAGAAAAAAGATATCTTTAGAAACAAGGCATCTTAAATTTTTATTTTATCCCTATTGTGAAAATTGTCCTCGAAATTGAAAAATGTATCGGCAAAACCTAAATTTCGAGGGAAAGTAATGGACCGACTTGGCTTATTTTGAACATTTAATATTTCTTATATACATATACAAAATATGATTAATATTTGATATATTTATCTTATATGTACACTTTTGTGCCAAAGCCATTATTCCGGCAAGAAAAAAATTTGTTTGTCTACCAGTAAAAACTTTTTCAAAATGGATAGCTTCTTTCACTCGTTATTTAGTAGCTTTCTTTTATAACAACTTCGATAACTACTGTATTCTGGATGTATTTAGATAAAAAAATAATTACTTACTTTTAAATTAGTTCATTTTGGCACAACCCTTGTAAAATTCATTGTTTTTTTCAGTAGAATTGTAAGTAGTGCTTTTATGTGTTTCTGATTACTTAACATATTATTTTGTAGGCGAAGTTTTTACTGGGTCTTTAACCCGTTCATTTATGAACCGATTTTTTTAATTTTAACTACCAGCTATTCTTCTAAGTCTATTTCAGGTAAAAAAGAAAAAGATTATAGGAATAGGTAAATTAAAGATTTATATCTCAGCCATTTGTAAACCGATATAGTTAAATTTCAGTAATATACTATTTCGGACTACATACATTATAATACTGTTATCAAAGCTGATTTAAATTAAAAATTTTCCATTTTGATCTCGGTATTTGTAAATATATATATTTTAAAAAAGGATGTATGTTTATTTTAATATGATATTTTCTCATGCCTTTGTGTAACTTCTCCAGAGAAAAACAACAATTTTAAATTGTTATCGGATTAAAGAAAATAAATAATTTTATAAATATAATCCTCCATCTTTTTAATATATTTAATTAGGTCTGAGTGCATACGGCTCATGTCTTATTGACAAGATTCTTCCTTTTTCTTCTTTGAACATGAATTGACGTTCAAATGAATCATGAAAACAAAAACAAAATTAAACAACGAATAAGAAAGCAAAACGTAAGGACAGTACATATAAAGTAGCAATCTTGTCAATAAAACATGAGCCGTATGAACACAGACTAGGCGCAAGGTCATCAAATTTAATTTTCATTAAATTATTTTTATGAACCACGGCCACGGTCAAGAATGAAAGATTATCAACACAAATTTTAATTAATTTTCATGTTGTAAAATTCCTTTCTTCATAAAAATAATTTAATGAAAATTAAATTTGATAAGTTCATCCTAATTAAAAATATTAAAAATTTGGATTAAAAACCATAAATAGCCCAACAAAATAACCACAATACTAATTATAATCCTACATCTTAACAAAATAAATATACATTTAAAAAAATTATTAAATACCCATAAACTTTAACTATGCTTTTGTTTGATAATGTTTAAAAAAAATCGAACAAAATTTGTTTAAAATTAATTTTAATTATTTTAAACAAAAAAGACGATCTTATTATTTTTTTCAGGAATTTGACTTTCTTTACACAAATTTATCTGGCAGCACTAAATCAAACCAAAACAAGGAAAGGCTAAAAAAAATATAAAATAACAAAATATAATAATTATGTTTGGTTTATTTTCATCATATAAATTATGCATTCATCATTTAAATTACTTCTATTTTTTATTTATTTTAAAAAAATAGTATATAAACATATTTTAAATTGCAAATATCTACATTTTGTTTTTTCCGCACCAATTTCAAATGTGACTTTTTTGACAGTTCTTGTAAGAAACTTTTCGCAAAATATTGTTACAGAAACACTTTTTCTCACATCCTTCCAATAATTGCTGGAAAATTATTTAAATGACAGATACAGAAACACTTGTGAGAAAAACCATTTTTTGTTTCATTTCACACTATTTTTGTTGCAATTCACACGTTTCATGCGAAAAGTTTTACGATGTGAGAAATACAGAAACAGGCTACAGGTACGGTTTTCCAGTCTAAGTGCAGATTCGTGAGTTATAGGGCATTGCGTATGTCTTATAGACTTCCATAAGCTGTAATTGGAGTTTTTTTGTGGCACCTAGCCTGTTTAGATAGCTGTCTCAGTTTGTTGCGAAGAGTTGCCTGGCATAACCGCAGTTGGGCCTTGATGGTTGGGGACCGATTATTTTGCCATTGTCTTCTCAACTTCCTTTTTTCCCTGACAAGGGTCCCTATATCCACAGATGTGAATTGCGGACCACGCTTTATTGTACGCTTGATTGGGGTTTCATTTCTTACAGCAGAATCCAAGACATCTGTCGACAGCTGTTTTGATGTCAGATGAATTTTTTAGGGAAATGCTCTGAGATTGATGAGAGCTCACATACATTTGATACTTCAACCAATTTGTGTTTTTGTTTGGATAGGAAATAAAGTTTTCAGCTGCGTTATCAAAGTTGCGTTTTAGAATAAGGATTGAAGGTGAATGATCAGACGATAAATCGTGTGAGGAACTAATTAGTAATTGATCGCGCCTTATGTTTTTAATTACAACAAAGTCGATAAGGTATGGTAGCTTGTTGAAGTTGTGAGGCTGCTATTGAGAAATATATTTTCTTTTTACTTCAAATATTTTCACTTTAGTAATCATTTTATTTGAATCAATTTTGTTTAGAAATTTTCAAAAATTTTTTCTTTTGAATTTTATTATTTGAAAAAATTTAAATTTGTTAAGAAGCTTAATTTATATAATCATTTAAAAAAAAAAAATAAAAAAAATGCAGATTTTAATTTTGTGATTTTATCTAATTGAATTGATGTAAATGGTAAATATTTTATTCATTGGTACATACACATGTATTTTAATAAATATATTGTTTTGTGTTTGTTGTTGATATAAGTTTAACATCAACGATCTTCAATCCAAGTATCCATATTTCAAAGCCGTCTTAAGTCACCTCTACTAATCATTGGAAATAAGATTCTGTGGTCTGAGGAGAGGAAACTAAAAGCTATATTTTTTTTGTACAAATTTGCAAATGTGGTTCCTTTGGCTTATTATAAGGACTTTTATTTATAGCGAAGCTTAATAAATTTTTCTTCGTTATGATCATCAATCCTAGCCGCATTTGTAGATCATATAAATTCACATAATTACCAAATTTTCGAATCAACTAGCCAAATATTTCAATAACCCCTATATGCCATCTTAAAACTGAATTTTTTTTTGCACGGTCTACAATGTTAACAGTTGTTATTTTTTTTTTTTTTTGTTATGGGCACATTATGCAGAAATTTTGAACGTCTGAAGGAAGTATAATCAAAAGAAATCATAGATACGCTGATAAGTACCATTTCGTTATAAAGTATTGTTTAAATTATATAAAAAAAAAACTTTTAATTAATTAAGCTTTAATTTTCATTTTCTATATATGTACATAATTTATTACCTATGTATGTAAGAACAAATAAGACCTCATTTATACACAACATCACCAAGTGGAAATTAAATTAGATTCATCAGTTCGAAAATTTTCAAGACAACAGGCCTGCGGTCTTCGTAATGAATTAAGTGGTGAGTTTTGGTGTTTTAATAATTTATTTGTTTATTTTGTTTTTAATTTTCACTTAATTCACAAATACAAAAATATTATTTAAATTTCAATACAACTTTTAACTTTATTATTATAATATAAACAATTCAACTTTTACTATTAATTTGGACATAACTGTTCATTTTATTTCATTAATGTTTTTTAACATTGTCTTAAATATTTAAATAACATTCTCTATATTTAAAACTATTAAATCATACATTAATTTATAGTTCAAATCATGTTAAATTTTAATTTTTTTCCCCTTTTTTGAAGAATAATAAATAATGTTAATATACATCATGAAAGATTAAACGTTTGAATTATAAACTCATGAAACATTAGGGTCAGTATTAGTTAAATCAATAACGGGCTATCTTAAACCTAGACTTCTGTTAGATAGCAAGGTATGGGAGGGTAAAGAATACAAAAGAGGAACCAACACCTAAACCTCTTTGACTATGTTGTTTTTGTTTTTGTTTATGTTTTGTTTAATTTTAAATTCTTTTAATTTTGTGGTCGATTTTGCAAATAGCTAATTGTGTAATAAACCTTAGTCTTTCTTAAAAGGGATAAGATCCACCCCAATTTCTATGAGCACGGCTGGTATCAAAGGTAGCATTGTCCCTTTCGAGATAGAGCCAACAGGGTTCGGTTCGTTACAAAGTCAGTGGGCCAGTATGTAGGTTCTCCACTCGATACGACATCAAGATTTTTTGCAGTGATGGTGTTATATAGCTGGTTACCTCTATGACTTATAAGTCTGGAGCCGCAATACATATGCTTAGCGTTGTAGTCGCCTGCTGTAATAAATTTTTGTCCAAATGTGGAGAAGCAGCTTAGGAATTTATCCTGTGCAATTGTTTGTCTAGGGGGACAATATTCGGATAATAACGTGATTATAAAATCTGTAAGATTTGTAAATGTAGCCTGGATACAATCTTCCTTCTACTCCGGCATTGAAAAATATCTGACTTGTTTGTGCACAATTATGACTGTGCCACCACAATCCCGTCCGCTCGGATGTTTTAGGTCGTATGTGAGGTACCCATTTACCCTCAGCAGTTTTTTAGAGTAAAGTGGGTTTCAGAGACGAAGAATAAAATTAGTATTTCCAGCACTCGTGGTGGTGTCTCACAATATTTCCCGCATTCCTCTATGGAGGAACAGATCGTAAATCTTCTTCATATTGAAGAAGCGGTCAACGGGCTGCCAACATCAACAGGCTTTGGCACAATTAGTAATGCTTGTCACGATGCTTCAGCAAACAAAGAGCATGCAGAAGAAGTTTTGTTATCTTCCCAAAACTAAAATAGCAGTTTAAATGAATTAGCGCCAGCTGCCAAACGTAGCTGTTTGCATGAAAGTTTTCCAAACAGCTGCTAAAAACACAAGTAGAAACCCAATTAATATTTTACAAGGAATCCACCAAAGTTTTGGGTGATAATCTCTTTGAAACGATAAGGTCGTGCTTAATGGCGTTCAATACATACATAAACGCATCTTTATTTAGTCGAAAATTTTGAATTAAAAATTCTTCTTGTAATTCGTTCCACATGTTAATTTTCTTCCGCAAACCATAACGACACCGATCACTATTTATTTTTTTATAAAATTATTTTAAAAAACACTTACTGCACAAACAATTTGTTTAAAATGTTTTTATATACAAGTTTTGACATTTCATCATTCTTCGCTATTGTTTATTTTGCGCTGCCCGTGTTGCTTCTTTTCCAACATATTTTGCGAAAGCGTTTCCGTAAGCGATACAGAGTATCAAATTGTACTCTTATCGCATTTACCTTTCGCATTGCAATACAGAGTAACCCCCTAACTCTTCCTAGAAGGCATTATTACTTCCGGCAACCGTTAAAATCTACCCTAGTGCCCACATTATCAGTGGAGCTGGGCGATCCCAGGCAATAGCCACCAGCCTCAATCTTACCAGGATCCGCGAGTTACCCTGCGTGACATTTCCTATCAATCCTAACTCCCTCAATCAAATAATTCTCCTGGCTGCCATTCCCATCACAGACTGCTCAATGGGCAGAAGATGTAGAATGACAAATGTCATCCAGGGCCGCTTGAGGAGTACTTCTCATAGCACCTGTCATGCGAATTGAAGCACAAATCTGAGCCTTAGGCAGAAGGTTCCATCGACAAGCCAATCTCAATTCCTCCCACCAAACACAGTCGAAGTTTACAGCCATCCCACTACTGACGGTCGGAGTCCCCAGCTCCTACCTATCGATGATCTGCAAGCATAGTAGGCATTGAGACCTCTCTTTAGTCTTTCCTGAGTATTCCTTCCCAATGACAGCTTGCTGTCCAGAAAAACTCCTGGATACTACCCACTATCAGATAGTCTAAGCTCTACTCCTTCCAGTACCGGAAGCCAAAAATTATCTACCCTGTATCTCCTAGTAAAAAGAACCAACTCCTTCTTCTTCTCCGGATTAACTCGAAGTCCCTTATCACTCGCCTATGCCGTCAGTTCGCCCAGCGCCCCTTGCATGACTTCGTTTATTGTCGGCAGAAACTTGCCCGATACCAATATAAGTACATCATCCGCGTAGGCAACGACTTTATGACCCATTCTTTTAAAAAGTCCCAGAACGACATTGACGGCCAAGAGCCATAATAAGGGAGAGAACTCCCCCCTGTGGGGTCCGCCTAGTCACCAGTTTCCTTAACGTTCGTTTCCCCAGTCCGAGTGAATATATCTGCTGCTTAGCATCATAGTTATCCATTCGAACTTTGCAATCCCCGCTCCACATAACCAACCACATCATGAAGCGCACTCTCAACAGATCTACCCTTAAGATAGGCGTGTTGAGCGCCACTGATGATGCTGGCGACAATCTTCGTCCTCATATGTAGATCAATCAGTCTTTCCAACGTCTTCAAAAGAAAAGACGATAAGCTGATTGGTCTAAAATCCTGGGGTTTAGAGTGACCGGTCTTACACGCCTTGGGTATAAAAACTACCCTGACCTCCTTCCACCCTCCAGGAATGTACCCGTTCAGCACACATACCCTAAACAGTTGAACCCACAACAGGAGTGATGATTTTCCGATATTCTGTAGCATCGCCGGAAAGATACCGTCTGGTCCTGCCGATTTGTAAGACCCAAAGGAATTAACCGCCCATGTTACCTTATCCAAGGTGATCATATCCCCCACCGTCCTCCTTTCCTCACTGCCCGAGCCCGACCCAGAGAAGGAATCACCACATTCAACCTGTTCCCCCGACCCAGGATGCACACACCCCGGAAAGTGAGTCTCCATAAGCAGACATAGAGATTCAAAGCAAGATTCCGTCCATGGATAAAATTCTTCTGAATCTGGACATCTCATTTACAGATTTAACTGACTCGCTAAACCGAATCCACGAGTCCCTTTTCGCCTTTCTAATATCTCCCTTATACCTCCTGTAACTCAATCTAAAGTTACTTCAGTCCTCTTTCCTACGCGTGTACTTCGCCCTCTTAAACAACCATCTGACAGTGGACCTTTGAGTCCTCAACTCGTCTGCCCACCATCTTGGTTGTGAGCGCTTGCTCGAAAAGTTTAACCGACAGGATCACTCATAGCTACTGGTCAATATTGTAAACTAAAACAATTTCTTTTGTGTTCTTTCTATAGAAGGTGCAATTGACTAGCACTCTTCCCTGTGTTTATTTTTAATTGTTTTTAAATTAAAAATTATTCTAGCTTATATACTACTTATGAGAATTTAGCTTAGCCTAATAATAATACATGTTTGTGTGTATTTTACATATTTCCCACGTTGGAAACAAATGGGTTTCAAATAACTTTTCACAATTAAGCATGAGTGCATTTAGTGTGACATACGATATTTGGATGTCAGTCACTTAAAGTAATGAATTCATCATTACTAAAATAATGCAATCATGCTACACCTCCGTTTTCATAAGAATGTTCATATAACAAAATGTTGTTCTATGGACATTCTTTTACAACAATTTGAGGTTTTTATTAGTAGTTTTAAAAATTTATTTTAATTGTTTTATTACAATATATTATTTTATTAACTTTTTTTTTTTTTTAAATTTTTTTATTTTAGCCAGTAAGATATAACTTAATTCTATTTTTATGAACTATTTGTTCCTTTTTTGTTTTATTATCTACTATGGTTATATTATTTCTTATATCTATTTTCTTAATTTTATATGGTCCCTTATATTGGTTATCTAACTTATGTCCTGCTTAATTTATTAGTAAAACTAAATCTCCTATTTTAAAATTATGGTCTATTATTTTCCTATCATAATTAAGTTTTTGCTTATTGTTTGTTAATTTTGTTCGGCATAAGGTCATGAGTTAAAACAAATTTTTAAATAAAAAATATAAACATATTTTGTTTTAAAAATTCTATTTTATTTTATTTTATATCCCAATATTTCGGTCAACTTTGTTGACCATCTTCAGGGTTTCTATATAAAAAATACAAAAATATATGTATTACAAAAATTACACAAATCATTTCAAAACAAATACAATATAATTACATTTAAAAAATAAATAAACGAAAACAAAAAATGTAAACAACAAATAAATTCACTCGAGCTGTTGTTCAACCGTAAGCTTTTGTCAACTAATGTTTTCCACATTCTATTTTGGTTTCTTTCTGTTCTTGTGTATCGTGTGTTTGTATGTGTGAGCTGAGATGTTTTCTGTATCAAGTTTGTAGTTTAATCTCTCATTTGTGTCTAAGTTAAGTATGTGTAGCATCTCCAAAGTAAATCTCCTATAATAATTGCTCTCCTCTACTAATATTTTAACATCATCGAAGTTTGGTGTATGTCCAGTCATTGCACAGTGAGCCGCGAGTGCTGTTTTTTGCTCCAATGGTTTGTAAATTGCTTTTAAATCCGATTTATGTGATGAGAGTCTGGTTTTTAGTTTCGTTTTAGTTGTACCTACGTATGCCTTCTGACATATGTTGGTATTGTCACCCTTACAATTGATTTTGTATACTACGTTTGGTCTTTCCTCAGTTTTCAATTTTGATTTGGTTTTGCTGAATAATTTATTAACAGTATTGTTACATTTAAAGGCCAACTGGAACTTGTCCTTATTATATATATTAGAATTTTTCATTCTTTCAGAAAAGTTCGGTATATAACTGATTGATTTAAAGATTTTGTCGTCTGATTCTCTAGTATTGACCATGGGACGCTTATTTCTTACGCGTTTTATCAAATCGTTAATCGTCTTTTTAGGGAAGTCATTCATTCTTAAAGTTTTCTTGATTTTATAAAAATTTTTTCCTTGTGAAACTGATTGTCACTTATATCTATAACCCTGTTGATGAAATTGGTTGCCGTATTTATAATAATTCGTTTTGGATGTTTCGAATAGAAATTTATTAATCTACCCGACGACGGTGGTTTCTGGTACCAATCCAGTTTTAGCAGATTTCCTTGTCTTATTATTATTGAGTCCAAGTACGGTAGTTTACTGTCACATTCTTTCTCCATGGTAAATTGAATTTGTCGGTTATATGAGTTTAAGATTTTTAGTGTTTCATCAACTTTGTCCTTTTTTATGATTCCAAATAAATCGTCAACATATTTGGTAAGACATCTGGGCTTTGCATCCATTAGCTCCATAGTCGTGTCCAATAGCTCCTCCATAACTATGTCTGCAATCACGGGTGATGCCGGAGATCCCATTGGCATTCCTTTTAATTGTTCATAAAATTGTTCTTCAAATTTAAAATATCTGGTGTCCTTTATACAAAAACTAAGTATTTGAATAAATAAATCTTTAGGTATTGTTGTATGTTTCTCCAGTATGTCCCATTTTCTTTCAATCGTCCTTAAAGCTAAGTTAACTGGTATGCTGGGAAACAGCGAAATTACGTCAAAAGATATGAGAATTTCATCGTTTTCTATGGGCGTATTGTTTATTTTAGATTTGAATTCCTTAGCGTCTTTAACATTGTATTGTGAGTCAGTAGTCAAATTCTTCAGAATATTGATAATATATTTACATAGTCCATACGATGGTGAATTTATTGACGAACAAATTGGTCGTAAAGGCATTTCAGCCTTATGGATTTTTGGAAGTCCATAAATCCGTGGTGAAGTGGCTATTCTATTAATCATTCTATTTTTCTCTGCTTCGGTTATGAGGTTTTGATTAAATAATTTGTCTATTAAAATATTGTTTTTTGTTTGTAACCCTGAGGTTGGGTCTTTCTTCATTCTTTTATACGTGCAAAAGTCCTTTAATATATCCTTCATTTTTATATCATAGTCACTTTTGTTCATTGCAACCGTTTTATTCCCCTTATCGGCACTAAGTATGAGTATGTCATTATTTTCTTTCAAAAAATTTTTTTTTTTCTTGTTTGTCCCACTGTGTCCAGTATTATTTTCTCTCTTTGGTTTAATTTTGTTTTGTTCAAGTGATCGTCTATTAATGTTATAAGTTTTGTTCTTGATGTTTCCTGTTGTTCCTTGTTCTCGAATGTTTGTATACAGTCTTCTCCCTCCGCTATACAATTGAAAAGTGGGAATGCAGTTCTTGTGATAGGCAGAGCATATTTGGGACCCAATGATAAAAGCCACTGTGAGTTTGTTGGAATGTTTTTGTTGGTTTTATTCACAAACCACTCGTTGTCATTATTAATGTTTATTTCGTTGCTTTGTTTTGTTTTGAGTGTTTGTAGTTTCTTAATATGTTTATTGTTGTTCTTTATCATTAGACTTTTGTAAATAATTTGTTCGCTGTTAATAAGTAAATCTCTATCTTGTTCATTTAAGAGTATTTCAATAATTTCTTTTGATTTATTTAATTCTTCTTCGTTTTTATTAATGCGTGTATGTTTTTGTTGTATTAATAATTTTAGTATTTTTACGTGAAAGTTATATATGTACTTCTGTAGTCTTTTTTCAATATTTGGAGGGATTTTGTTGTTGATTTCAAATATGTTGTTTATGTTTCTTGTGGAGTTTTTAATAAAATTTGGTATTGTTCCAATTTGTTTACATTTAATAAGGAAAGTTGTTGATGATTTTAAATGAGCTAATTGTTTGTTATGTTTCGAATAGTTTTTGATGATGTTTTTCGTATCATTGTTGTATTTTTGTCTAATAGTTGTGTATATCGTCATGATGACTATATGTTGCGGTGTGCCTCCCGTTAAATATGTTTAAAGTTATAAATTGTTGACCTTTAGTTTTGTTGTTTGTTAATTTTGTTCGGCATAAGGTCATGAGTTAAAACAAATTTTTAAATAAAAAATATAAACATATTTTGTTTTAAAAATTCTATTTTATTTTATTTTATATCCCAATATTTCGGTCAACTTTGTTGACCATCTTCAGGGTTTCTATATAAAAAATACAAAAATATATGTATTACAAAAATTACACAAATCATTTCAAAACAAATACAATATAATTACATTTAAAAAATAAATAAACGAAAACAAAAAATGTAAACAATAAATAAATTCACTCGAGCTGTTGTTCAACCGTAAGCTTTTGTCAACTAATGTTTTCCACATTCTATTTTGGTTTCTTTCTGTTCTTGTGTATCGTGTGTTTGTATGTGTGAGCTGAGATGTTTTCTGTATCAAGTTTGTAGTTTAATCTCTCATTTGTGTCTAAGTTAAGTATGTGTAGCATCTCCAAAGTAAATCTCCTATAATAATTGCTCTCCTCTACTAATATTTTAACATCATCGAAGTTTGGTGTATGTCCAGTCATTGCACAGTGAGCCGCGAGTGCTGTTTTTTGCTCCAATGGTTTGTAAATTGCTTTTAAATCCGATTTATGTGATGAGAGTCTGGTTTTTAGTTTCGTTTTAGTTGTACCTACGTATGCCTTCTGACATATGTTGGTATTGTCACCCTTACAATTGATTTTGTATACTACGTTTGGTCTTTCCTCAGTTTTCAATTTTGATTTGGTTTTGCTGAATAATTTATTAACAGTATTGTTACATTTAAAGGCCAACTGGAACTTGTCCTTATTATATATATTAGAATTTTTCATTCTTTCAGAAAAGTTCGGTATATAACTGATTGATTTAAAGATTTTGTCGTCTGATTCTCTAGTATTGACCATGGGACGCTTATTTCTTACGCGTTTTATCAAATCGTTAATCGTCTTTTTAGGGAAGTCATTCATTCTTAAAGTTTTCTTGATTTTATAAAAATTTTTTCCTTGTGAAACTGATTGTCACTTATATCTATAACCCTGTTGATGAAATTGGTTGCCGTATTTATAATAATTCGTTTTGGATGTTTCGAATAGAAATTTATTAATCTACCCGACGACGGTGGTTTCTGGTACCAATCCAGTTTTAGCAGATTTCCTTGTCTTATTATTATTGAGTCCAAGTACGGTAGTTTACTGTCACATTCTTTCTCCATGGTAAATTGAATTTGTCGGTTATATGAGTTTAAGATTTTTAGTGTTTCATCAACTTTGTCCTTTTTTATGATTCCAAATAAATCGTCAACATATTTGGTAAGACATCTGGGCTTTGCATCCATTAGCTCCATAGTCGTGTCCAATAGCTCCTCCATAACTATGTCTGCAATCACGGGTGATGCCGGAGATCCCATTGGCATTCCTTTTAATTGTTCATAAAATTGTTCTTCAAATTTAAAATATCTGGTGTCCTTTATACAAAAACTAAGTATTTGAATAAATAAATCTTTAGGTATTGTTGTATGTTTCTCCAGTATGTCCCATTTTCTTTCAATCGTCCTTAAAGCTAAGTTAACTGGTATGCTGGGAAACAGCGAAATTACGTCAAAAGATATGAGAATTTCATCGTTTTCTATGGGCGTATTGTTTATTTTAGATTTGAATTCCTTAGCGTCTTTAACATTGTATTGTGAGTCAGTAGTCAAATTCTTCAGAATATTGATAATATATTTACATAGTCCATACGATGGTGAATTTATTGACGAACAAATTGGTCGTTAAGGCATTTCAGCCTTATGGATTTTTGGAAGTCCATAAATCCGTGGTGAAGTGGCTATTCTATTAATCATTCTATTTTTCTCTGCTTCGGTCATGAGGTTTTGATTAAATAATTTGTCTATTAAAATATTGTTTTTTGTTTGTAACCCTGAGGTTGGGTCTTTCTTCATTCTTCTATACGTGCAAAAGTCCTTTAATATATCCTTCATTTTTATATCATAGTCACTTTTATTCATTGCAACCGTTTTATTCCCCTTATCGGCACTAAGTATGAGTATGTCATTATTTTCTTTCAAAAATTTTTTTTTTTTCTTGTTTGTCCCACTGTGTCCAGTATTATTTTCTCTCTTTGGTTTAATTTTGTTTTGTTCAAGTGATCGTCTATTAATGTTATAAGTTTTGTTCTTGATGTTTCCTGTTGTTCCTTGTTCTCGAATGTTTGTATACAGTCTTCTCCCTCCGCTATACAATTGAAAAGTGGGAATGCAGTTCTTGTGATAGGCAGAGCATATTTGGGACCCAATGATAAAAGCCACTGTGAGTTTGTTGGAATGTTTTTGTTGGTTTTATTCACAAACCACTCGTTGTCATTATTAATGTTTATTTCGTTGCTTTGTTTTGTTTTGAGTGTTTGTAGTTTCTTAATATGTTTATTGTTGTTCTTTATCATTAGACTTTTGTAAATAATTTGTTCGCTGTTAATAAGTAAATCTCTATCTTGTTCATTTAAGAGTATTTCAATAATTTCTTTTGATTTATTTAATTCTTCTTCGTTTTTATTAATGCGTGTATGTTTTTGTTGTATTAATAATTTTAGTATTTTTACGTGAAAGTTATATATGTACTTCTGTAGTCTTTTTTCAATATTTGGAGGGATTTTGTTGTTGATTTCAAATATGTTGTTTATGTTTCTTGTGGAGTTTTTAATAAAATTTGGTATTGTTCCAATTTGTTTACATTTAATAAGGAAAGTTGTTGATGATTTTAAATTAGCTAATTGTTTGTTATGTTTCGAATAGTTTTTGATGATGTTTTTCGTATCATTGTTGTATTTTTGTCTAATAGTTGTGTATATCGTCATGATGACTATATGTTGCGGTGTGCCTCCCGTTAAATATGTTTAAAGTTATAAATTGTTGACCTTTAGTTTTGTTGTTTGTTAATTTTGTTCGGCATAAGGTCATGAGTTAAAACAAATTTTTAAATAAAAAATATAAACATATTTTGTTTTAAAAATTCTATTTTATTTTATTTTATATCCCAATATTTCGGTCAACTTTGTTGACCATCTTCAGGGTTTCTATATAAAAAATACAAAAATATATGTATTACAAAAATTACACAAATCATTTCAAAACAAATACAATATAATTACATTTAAAAAATAAATAAACGAAAACAAAAAATGTAAACAATAAATAAATTCACTCGAGCTGTTGTTCAACCGTAAGCTTTTGTCAACTAATGTTTTCCACATTCTATTTTGGTTTCTTTCTGTTCTTGTGTATCGTGTGTTTGTATGTGTGAGCTGAGATGTTTTCTGTATCAAGTTTGTAGTTTAATCTCTCATTTGTGTCTAAGTTAAGTATGTGTAGCATCTCCAAAGTAAATCTCCTATAATAATTGCTCTCCTCTACTAATATTTTAACATCATCGAAGTTTGGTGTATGTCCAGTCATTGCACAGTGAGCCGCGAGTGCTGTTTTTTGCTCCAATGGTTTGTAAATTGCTTTTAAATCCGATTTATGTGATGAGAGTCTGGTTTTTAGTTTCGTTTTAGTTGTACCTACGTATGCCTTCTGACATATGTTGGTATTGTCACCCTTACAATTGATTTTGTATACTACGTTTGGTCTTTCCTCAGTTTTCAATTTTGATTTGGTTTTGCTGAATAATTTATTAACAGTATTGTTACATTTAAAGGCCAACTGGAACTTGTCCTTATTATATATATTAGAATTTTTCATTCTTTCAGAAAAGTTCGGTATATAACTGATTGATTTAAAGATTTTGTCGTCTGATTCTCTAGTATTGACCATGGGACGCTTATTTCTTACGCGTTTTATCAAATCGTTAATCGTCTTTTTAGGGAAGTCATTCATTCTTAAAGTTTTCTTGATTTTATAAAAATTTTTTCCTTGTGAAACTGATTGTCACTTATATCTATAACCCTGTTGATGAAATTGGTTGCCGTATTTATAATAATTCGTTTTGGATGTTTCGAATAGAAATTTATTAATCTACCCGACGACGGTGGTTTCTGGTACCAATCCAGTTTTAGCAGATTTCCTTGTCTTATTATTATTGAGTCCAAGTACGGTAGTTTACTGTCACATTCTTTCTCCATGGTAAATTGAATTTGTCGGTTATATGAGTTTAAGATTTTTAGTGTTTCATCAACTTTGTCCTTTTTTATGATTCCAAATAAATCGTCAACATATTTGGTAAGACATCTGGGCTTTGCATCCATTAGCTCCATAGTCGTGTCCAATAGCTCCTCCATAACTATGTCTGCAATCACGGGTGATGCCGGAGATCCCATTGGCATTCCTTTTAATTGTTCATAAAATTGTTCTTCAAATTTAAAATATCTGGTGTCCTTTATACAAAAACTAAGTATTTGAATAAATAAATCTTTAGGTATTGTTGTATGTTTCTCCAGTATGTCCCATTTTCTTTCAATCGTCCTTAAAGCTAAGTTAACTGGTATGCTGGGAAACAGCGAAATTACGTCAAAAGATATGAGAATTTCATCGTTTTCTATGGGCGTATTGTTTATTTTAGATTTGAATTCCTTAGCGTCTTTAACATTGTATTGTGAGTCAGTAGTCAAATTCTTCAGAATATTGATAATATATTTACATAGTCCATACGATGGTGAATTTATTGACGAACAAATTGGTCGTTAAGGCATTTCAGCCTTATGGATTTTTGGAAGTCCATAAATCCGTGGTGAAGTGGCTATTCTATTAATCATTCTATTTTTCTCTGCTTCGGTCATGAGGTTTTGATTAAATAATTTGTCTATTAAAATATTGTTTTTTGTTTGTAACCCTGAGGTTGGGTCTTTCTTCATTCTTCTATACGTGCAAAAGTCCTTTAATATATCCTTCATTTTTATATCATAGTCACTTTTATTCATTGCAACCGTTTTATTCCCCTTATCGGCACTAAGTATGAGTATGTCATTATTTTCTTTCAAAAATTTTTTTTTTTTCTTGTTTGTCCCACTGTGTCCAGTATTATTTTCTCTCTTTGGTTTAATTTTGTTTTGTTCAAGTGATCGTCTATTAATGTTATAAGTTTTGTTCTTGATGTTTCCTGTTGTTCCTTGTTCTCGAATGTTTGTATACAGTCTTCTCCCTCCGCTATACAATTGAAAAGTGGGAATGCAGTTCTTGTGATAGGCAGAGCATATTTGGGACCCAATGATAAAAGCCACTGTGAGTTTGTTGGAATGTTTTTGTTGGTTTTATTCACAAACCACTCGTTGTCATTATTAATGTTTATTTCGTTGCTTTGTTTTGTTTTGAGTGTTTGTAGTTTCTTAATATGTTTATTGTTGTTCTTTATCATTAGACTTTTGTAAATAATTTGTTCGCTGTTAATAAGTAAATCTCTATCTTGTTCATTTAAGAGTATTTCAATAATTTCTTTTGATTTATTTAATTCTTCTTCGTTTTTATTAATGCGTGTATGTTTTTGTTGTATTAATAATTTTAGTATTTTTACGTGAAAGTTATATATGTACTTCTGTAGTCTTTTTTCAATATTTGGAGGGATTTTGTTGTTGATTTCAAATATGTTGTTTATGTTTCTTGTGGAGTTTTTAATAAAATTTGGTATTGTTCCAATTTGTTTACATTTAATAAGGAAAGTTGTTGATGATTTTAAATTAGCTAATTGTTTGTTATGTTTCGAATAGTTTTTGATGATGTTTTTCGTATCATTGTTGTATTTTTGTCTAATAGTTGTGTATATCGTCATGATGACTATATGTTGCGGTGTGCCTCCCGTTAAATATGTTTAAAGTTATAAATTGTTGACCTTTAGTTTTGTTGTTTGTTAATTTTGTTCGGCATAAGGTCATGAGTTAAAACAAATTTTTAAATAAAAAATATAAACATATTTTGTTTTAAAAATTCTATTTTATTTTATTTTATATCCCAATATTTCGGTCAACTTTGTTGACCATCTTCAGGGGTTCTATATAAAAAATACAAAAATATATGTATTACAAAAATTACACAAATCATTTCAAAACAAATACAATATAATTACATTTAAAAAATAAATAAACGAAAACAAAAAATGTAAACAATAAATAAATTCACTCGAGCTGTTGTTCAACCGTAAGCTTTTGTCAACTAATGTTTTCCACATTCTATTTTGGTTTCTTTCTGTTCTTGTGTATCGTGTGTTTGTATGTGTGAGCTGAGATGTTTTCTGTATCAAGTTTGTAGTTTAATCTCTCATTTGTGTCTAAGTTAAGTATGTGTAGCATCTCCAAAGTAAATCTCCTATAATAATTGCTCTCCTCTACTAATATTTTAACATCATCGAAGTTTGCTTATTTTTATTTCTGTCTAATAATATTTGGGCCCTCTTATACGCTATTTCTAACGTAAATTTTGCCTCTTTGGCAAAGTCGTCTATATTATATAGTGGAGAAATTCTATCTACTTTATCAAATTGTTGAAGTTTATTTGGAAGTTTTGACAAAAACTAATTCATATGGACAGTAATTATGCACTGTTGAAGATGTTGTGTTAAAACAGTATGTGAAGTATTTTAACCATTCATCCCAGTCTGTTTTGTCCACTGAAATATAAGAACGAACATATTCATTAAAAGTCCTATGACTTCTTTCTATTGTTCCTAATGTTTGATGATGGTAAGCTGTTGAAGTTAGTTTTTCAATTTTTAATAAATCACAAATTTCCGATAGGATAGAATTTTAATATTCTGTTCCCATGTCCGAAATGAACGTCTTCATCGGACCATAGGTAAGTATAAAATTAGCAAATATAGCCTTAGCTATTGTTTTAGCGCTTTTGTCTGGTATTGGTATAGTTACTAAGAATTTAGTTAAATCACATATTATCGTGATTGCATATTCATTTCCGTAAATTGATTTTGGAAATGGACCTATTGTGTCTACGTACACCGTGTCAAATGGTTTGTTTGGTGTTTCTGTAATGGTCATTGGACTTTTCAAGTGTTTAGTTGTCTTAGTTGTTTGACATTTATGACATGATTTTACATATTTAGATATGTCTTTCGACATATTTTTCCAGTAGTAGTATCTTTTAATTTTCTGTGTTGTTCTATATGTTCCACAATGTCCACCTTCTATGGGATCATCGTGATATTTCAGCATTATATCGAGAATTGCCTTGGCATTCTTCCTATCTAGTTGGGTCAACTCATTTAGTAGCGCTACTTTAATTTTATTCAAAAATTTATTGCCCATATTTTTGAATTCATTTATAGAGATAAATTCAAAAATTTTCTCACTAGGTGCCACTTGTAAATTATAAACATTATGTTTACTGGCCACATTTTCGAGCCTAGAGAAAAATTGACCTAAGTCAAAGTTCTCGTTAGTAAACAAATCTTTAATTTGTATATATTAGATTTTCCTCGTTTGATATAACATCTCCCGGGGGAAATCTTTAGTTTATAGTATTTTCTGACGTCAGAGTTTGTTAAAGGTACATATATACTGGGCTTATCTTTATTAGAATTATTTTTATGCTGTTTATTAGAACTACTGATTTTTTCTCCTTTATTGGCCATCGATCGAGTCGTGACTCTTAATACTGAAGAAACTTTTTGATTCATGTCTTTGAAATCATTTATAGTTATACGCGATAGTGCGTCTGCAACGTAATTATCTTTTCCCCTAAGATATTACACTGTAAAATCATACTCCTCCAAGTCGAGTCTCATCCTCGTTAATTTTGAGCTTGGATTTTTCATTGAAAATAAATAAGAAAGTGGTCTGTGATCACTGCGAACCAAAAACTTTTTCCCATAAATGTATGGTTTGAAATGCGTTATGGCCCAATGTATGGCAGTTAGTTCTTGTTCAATGGTTGACTTATTGCTCTCGCCCTTGGTAAACGTTTTTGATGCATATGCAACTGGTAAATATTTTCCTTCATGTTCTTGTGTTAGAACTGCGCCGCAGGCATATTTGCTTGCATCTGTTATTATACAAAATTCCTTTGTGAAGTCTGGGTATTGTAGAAGTGTTTGGCTCATTAATGCTTTCTTTAAATGTTTAAACGCGATATCACAATCATTACTCCATTCGAAGGGTACACCTTTCTTGGACAATCTTGTTATATGCCTCGAGTGTTCTGAGAAGTTTGGAATAAACCTTCGATAATAATTACAAAAAGCTACACATCTTTTATCACTATCAGCATCTTTTGGTGCTGGATAATTTTTAATTATCGAATATTTACTATCATCTGGGAGTATTCCCTTGTTAGTACACTTATGTCCAAGGAAGGTTACTTCCTTCATAAAGAATGAGCATTTTTCGGGGTGTAATTTAAGATTGTGCTTCTTGCATAATTCGAAAACATTTTTTAAATTCGAAAGCATGTGCTTTTCTGAGCAACCTAACACAACCAAGTCATCCATATAAAGGAATTCCTGGTCTGGTCGCAAACCACTAAAAGCGAGTGTCATCATTCTTTGAAAAGAATTAGGGGCTATTTTTAAACCATAGGGCAATCTAGTAAACCTATAAGATCCATTTGTTGTTGAAAATGAAGTCAGATCTCTAGAGTTCATCTCCAATCCAATTTGGTGAAATCCAGACATCAGATCCAGACATGAGAAATTCTTTGCTCTGCCGAGTTGGTCTAGAATGTCATCTATTCTCAGTAATGGAAATTTGTCTGCCATTAATTTCTTATTTAGCTGTCTATAGTCTACTACTAGTCTCCATCTTTTTGTCCCTGAATTTGGAAGTGACTTTTTTGGTACCAACAGAATTGGGCTGTTGTACTCAGAATTTGATGGTTCAACTATTTTATCGTCTATTAGGTTTTTAACCTGCCTTTCTATTTCCTCTTTGTGTGCATGCGGTATACGGTAGTTCTTGATGTACACCGGTTGTAAATCCTTTACTCTCAATTTTTGTTCATAAAAATGTTAGTTGTGATTGTTTCTGATTCTAAACCGAAAATATCGTTGCATGAGGCACAAAGCTTAGTTAATGTATTTTTAAATTGTTCGGGAAAATTTTCCTGCAAAATTTTTAATATTTCTGATTTTCTGTCTAGATTTTTAGTTGGATTTCTTTCTATTATATCATATTCGAAAAGGTTTTGGGTTTTTATTTTACTTTTATTAACTGTTGTTATAGTGTTATTTGTATTTAGAATACGAATAAATGCTTTATTAGATTTTACCAATGTGTTTGCAATGAAAACACCTGGCTCAAGCTCTTGATTTGGAATTAGTATTTCCTTATCGCAGTTAATAAAATTAACTTGCCGTATTACTTCGGATCTTGGTGGTAAAATAATATCATCGCAGTTATTCGTAATCGGTATTTCTATTGATTGTGGTATATTAAAGGGGCGTAGGACAAGGTAATCATTATTTTCATTGAAATTTAATATACAATTGTATTTTTTAATGAAATCCATTCCAATGATTCCGTCACAGGGTATTGGAAAATCATTTTGTACGACTTGGAAGTTATGGGGTATCAAGAAATTCTTAAATTTTAAATCGAAAAATGTATTACCTATTGATTTAATTTTACCTTGTCCTATTCCAGTCAATGTGGTTGTTTTGTTAGTATTTATTTGGTTTAGTTTGAAATGTGTTTTTTTATTAGTGAAATGTCAGCTCCTGTGTCAATTAGTAGTTTTACTGTGGTGTTAGTTTTATCTATTTGAATATTAATGAAGAAACAAAAACTGAGGTTCAGATTATATACATTATTATCTACTGAGTTTCTCTTAGGGGATGATTCGAGTTTTCCGAATCATTTTCAATTGAGTCTGTTGCTCTGACGTAGTTTCTAGTTCTAGGATTGTTATTGTACCTTTGTTGGCTTCTGTTGTTGAAGTTATTCCTATTAGTATTATTACTATTGTTGGTGTTATTACTGTCGTTATTATATCGTGGATAATTTTTTCTTTTATTGAATTTTACGTAATTTCCTCCGAAATTGTGGTTTGGTTTCTGTCCAAAATATAATATGGTATTTTGTTGCCCAGTTGCCTCTGTGCAACTATTTATAAATTTACCAACAGCTTCATTCAAACTGTTAAATTGTCCTGCCTCCATGATAAGTTTTACTTTATCAAGGGTGCAGTTTTTAGTAAGTGCTTTGACAGCAACTTGCGTCGAGTATTTGGTTGCTAATTGGCATGGCAAACCATCTGAGATATATGCATTTTCTAAGGATTTCGCTAGGTTTTCTATTTCGTTACAATAAGCGTTTGGTGTTTTATTGAATTGTTTTGTACTCATTATTTTTGCAGAAGGGACTTCAACAGATTCGCCTTTCACGCTAACTTTGAGTTTGGTTATTATATCTGATATGTTTGATTCATTAATTATTAAATTTCTAGCCATTCCTTTTAATTTGGTTTTTATTAAGGATACTGCAGCTAAATCATGTTGACCCTTTATTGTATCAACTAAATTAATTGAATCGATAAAGGATGTCAGATTTTCAGGCTTCCCATCGAAGTCTGTAATTAGCTTGGAAGCTGTATTGAGAAATTCAACGATTGTTTGGGTCATTGTGTCTGTTGTCGATGGTATAGTGAAGTTGTAAGGTTCACTTTCGTGTATTGAATTAGGTAATTCTATTGTTATAGCCTTTTTTGCTGCTATTTTTGTAATTTTTATTTTTTAAATCTAAAAAAAAATGCATCTGCTGCAGCTTGATGTGATAATGTAAGTATTGTTATAATAAACGTTAAATAAAACTCGTATTTTCTCGAGATTTTTAAAAAGGTTTTTAAAATGAAGTCTTATTGTTTCTTCTCTGATAGGTCTATCAACATTTAGGCATTTGTATGTACGTTCGAATTCTTCCTTAATTAATCTGGCTTTGTTTACAATTTGGTTCCATTCCATTTAAATGCTTTATTTATTATTTTTTATTATTATATATTTATATTTTCTTTGATTTTTTTTTCTTTCCTATACTTTATCTAAGTCATTTGCTCGACTTACATATTTTCTCTTAAGGGATTTCTTATGAAGTAGGTAAAATTTTAAAAGTAAGTCTACTGTACTAATAATTATATCTATAAGGAAAAGTGTCCACAACGAATCAATTTGTTCGGTATGATCTATAATTTCTACATTACTCACTACATTTGCGTTTGGTTTTTCTATCTTAGAGTTAGGTTTTCCCATTGCAATATTTTCTATATTTATATCTATATCTAATTTAATTTTTTGTTTTTATTTTCTACCTTATTGAGCGTATTGTTTCCTCTTCTATTCTAGGAGCTGTAGCTAAATCTTCTTCTCATATCAGTTTCCAGTATTTGATGATGAAAAATTTTGCATATATTTAAGTTTATATTGGTATATTTTTATTTATTTCTAAGTTGTCATTACTTGAGACATATAAATAATTATATATTTTTTTTTTAATTGGTAAAAGAGAAAAAAAAAATTTTGTCAACGGCGGTTAACGCCTACCGACCTATGAGTTCACTCTAGGTGCACTTCATTTAATTTTAAAGTTAGTTATTTTTAATTTAATCAGCTGCTCCAGAGTTTTGTGGCGTCTTTCCAGCTGGGTGTTGGTTGTCTGTTTACTTCCATAATTGGCAAATGATTCCTTAGATGAGCTTGGATACTCTTCAAAAATTTATCTTGAAGGGTCTTCTTGTTAATTGTTGTTTTTCTTCCATTCCAAGGTCAATGGCTGTGGACCTTCTTCGGACATCTGGCGGAGACTTGGCTGTCCGCCAGGAATTGGTAAATATTTTCCCACTTTGGGTGCTTTATAATGTAGCACTCCAAAGGACTGGTAGATAAATTTAATAATTTTGCTTTGGGTGCTTTATATTTGAGCACTCCAAAAGCCTGGCAGGATCGCCATGTAAATTAAAACAATTTCTTTTGTGTTCTTTCTATAGAAGGTGCAATTGACTAGCACTCTTCCCTGTGTTTATTTTTAATTGTTTTTAAATTAAAAATTATTCTAGCTTATATACTACTTATGAGAATTTAGCTTAGCCTAATAATAATACATGTTTGTGTGTATTTTACATATTTCCCACGTTGGAAACAAATGGGTTTCAAATAACTTTTCACAATTAAGCATGAGTGCATTTAGTGTGACATACGATATTTGGATGTCAGTCACTTAAAGTAATGAATTCATCATTACTAAAATAATGCAATCATGCTACAATATCCCCGTGAAGGTGCTCAACAGCTGCTCCGCACCGGTCGGGGTCGACCTCCAGTCTTGTGTAACTCTAAGGTTACTTTGCACTAATCCCGAAAAAGAATCCCAATCAGTCCTTCTCGTATTCCTATACGGATACCTTTGCGACCTCGCAAACATTAGATTAAAGGACAGGCGACGATCAGAGTAGGGAACTCCCGAATCCACCCCCAATCCTCCACTAATACCCCGTCACCTTATATCCAACTACTCGGTTTTTGTTAATCCAGGGCTCTTGGTTTAAAGCCACATCCACGTTGTTATCGATGAGGAGGCTTGCTAATTTGGTTGAGACTGCTTCACAGAGTAAAGTAACTTTCTTTATTTTTCGGTTGAAAACAAAAACTAAAATTAATTCGCTATCAGTGCTTCATTCTTTTCTCTGCACTTGCTTCGCTTATCACTTCACATTGCATTTGTATCCAATAATTGAAAAAATTAATTAAAACAGGGTCGCAAGCAAAATATTAACATTCATGAATATTTTAACGAACCATTAGGTGACACCACATTCAAAATCTGCAGCAATGTTGTTAATATCGGCAGCAATACCAATTAAAACACACATATCATCAGGTCAGAATTGGTTTGAGCTACCGACCATTTTAAAAAAAAATTGAGTAAGGTATGGATATATATTTTGAATACCCCCTTTTTGAATTCAAAATCTGTTTCACGAAATTTTTTGTGGCATCTGAGATATAAAGCATTCATTCGGGACATTGCATGTTGAATTTTATGTTTTGAGGTCAAATATTAACGATAATTAAAAAATACCAGTTGTAGAATCAAAAAGCTGAAGAAAGATATTAAATTGCACGTATTTCCCATTTTAGTACTATTTTTTCCCCCCATTATAGTATCAAAAATTGCAAAATGTTTTGTAAAAAAGTTTTGAGAAATCTTCATTTAAATCTTCTTTGTCGTTTTTCTCCACTCCGACTTTTTGGCATATGCGCCAACCAATTCTGGGCTGACGATATGCAGAACAACCATGAGGTGATGTTAACTGAGTGCGAAAAACAGTAGAGAATGACGATAAACGGCTAAAATTTACAGTGGAAATGTCTCGAAATGAGGTTATAGATGCTTGCATTGCTATTATCACTTTTTGGACTCTAAAGCTTTAAAAACATTAACCAGTCCAATTATTTATGGTTTGGAAATGGATTCAATAGGATCAAGAAACATTATGAATTTCAATAACGACAAATTTGATAAAATTAAACAATAGACATCAAATAACTTAAAAAGAAGGATAATTAGCTAAAAATTGGAGACGGCTTCGCGAAATGATCGTTCTGTATTAGGAGTAAATGCTCAAGTCGTAATAAATCAAGAGCTCGTAATATGTACTCTCGCCATGGTTGAACTTAAAAAAAAAACATACTGCTCAAAATTTGAAGTCAGAAATTGAAATTATAGTCAATAATTTCCATATAAACATTAAACAAATATATTCAATTACAACTGATAATGCTAAAAATTTATGAATATATGTGGAATTATTGTCTCAAAATGAAAGAAAATGAAGAAAGCGAGGACGATGAAAGTGCTCATAATTAAGCAGGAAGTATTACGGATGGAAAAAATATATGAAAACGTAGTATCAATAAAATTATGCCCACACGCTTCAATTGGCTGTAATACTGTTTAGCTGACCAAAATCAAAGCAAAACTGAGATCTGCCTCATTTCGGTAAATAATAAGAATTCAAATGTCATCTCTTTTTAATTGATTATGTTTTAAATCTTATAGCTACACAATCGCAAACCTCAACTGTATGTTCTTACAATGTTGACGGGTCTTTTAGAATATAAAGAATTCTGCCTAGATAAAAACAGTATGTACGTACAACTTAGAAACTTGAAATTTAAGTGGTGTACCATTGTGCGTGTGGGTGCAAAAAACCAAAGGAGAAGTCGATCAACAAACTGACTTATATGTACACACAAAAAATAATCTTGGTAATTTTACCAAGGCGCGCATAGGTAATTTATTTTTATATAAAAACAAAAAGCTAAGTTTAATTGCCTAAGATAATTGGCATATTATAAAATAAGTATTGCCTTAAATGTTTGTTATTATTACTAATAAAGTTAGGTATCTTCTTCGATTTTTTTTAAAATACATACACATACATACATAGTTTTATTTTATTGTCAATTAAATATTTTTTGTGAAAAAAAGTTTAAATTTAAATATAATTAAGAAAAAAAAATAATAAAACGTTATATACTTATATATAAAACAAACCACGGGTAAAGAAATATAAATGGTATGTATTATATCTATATTTACTATAAATAAACATTTCTTAATTTCAAATCACATTTGTATGTTAAATAAAAAATATATTTAGAGGAAATGGACACAGACCTAGTAATCAAGATGATTCTGAAACACATTTAAAGATAGAAGCACTTAAACTTAAGCAAAACGAAATTCTTATAAAGAAATCTTTGCCCGATATCGAAGCTATTAAAACTAAAATAAAATATGAAAGCAAAAATGACGGCGCACAGTGGTATTTTTTTGGCAAAAAGTCTATTTTTTTACAGTTATTTTTTAGAAATCTTATGATGCAATTCTGTAGAGAAATGTTTCATTAGTAGAAAACCATGATTTGTTTTCGAAAAAAATAAAATTTTGTATAAAAAAGAGTGTGGTAAAGTTATCTAAATATTATACAACGAAAACTGATGAAAATTTTACTACATTTCAGTTGTTTATACAATAAATATGGTTTAACTACGAATAGTTTTAGAGCATTCTTATTAAAATATAGTATTTTAAATTAAATAGGAAAGAAAAATTATTTAAATTACATATATAGTTTAAGAGATCTGAGCAAATCAAAATGACTCCAAAAAATTTAGCATTTGCAGTTTTCATTAGAAAAAAAATAAGTTAGCTCGGTCTACCTCCGTGTTAGTACTACTACTAAATTAAAGTTTGGAATGTTTTCTTTCATTTTATGTAAAAAAATTCTGCGACTTTTTGCGATCGCTGAACAAACTTATAAATTTTGTGATAAAACCCACGTATTTTTTGTGAATATTTACAATAAATTGCAATGCATATTTACAGTAAAATGCTTTGTATACTTTTAGGCTTTTACTTTTTAATAACTGATTGACAGCAATATCGAAAAAGTGCATAACAAAAAAAGAAAAACAAAACCATATGATTATTTGAAATAATAATATTTGCCAAAAAAAAGTTTAAGAAAACTATTAAACCTAACTAATTTTTAAAATGGGTTCCTTTTGTGTTTCATATAGTGAATTGTGCAAGAAACTTATAAATTGCAATAATAATGTGTATTTATTAACTGATTTCATTTTGGGTTCTATGGGCGGTGGGTGGAGGGCGTGGCCAATAGTAGTGTGTTTATGTATGTACCAAATATGATTTCCCATACAAAAGTTGGGTGCATGGTGTAAGTGTTGCCAAGTTTTTATTATATTGGCCATTTTAGTGCTTTTTTTTAAATAAAAAAACGCTTAAAATATTTATAATAGGAATAGGAATTAAAAAACCGGGAAAGCAAAATACCAACAAAATGGGTATTTTGACGGGATTTTAGCGTCGACTTGAATATTAATTTAGGATTTTTAGATAGGCAAATGGTTTGAAGGTTATCTATTTTGATTACGCTGCATCGGCTTTCTAGCTACTTTTTCCATACAAAAGTGAGAAGAATACTGGCAGAATTGCCAAGTTTTTATTATTGCATTTTAGCGCTTTTTTTCAGTACTATTATTATGGAAAAATAAAAAAACGCTACAAATTTTTAAAAATACTGTTTAGATGCAAATACGAATATGAGTGTAAAAGGGAAATGACGTGTAAAGAAAGTTGTTTATTTAGGAGGTGTGATATTTTTGTTTATTGTATAATTTCTTCGTGTACGTGTCAGTCTTGAAGATTTTAAAAATTTTGTGAGGGATGATAATTTTACTTGTGCATAAGATTTTGTGGGAAAATTTTTTTTTTATTTATTTAGTAGCAGGTGTTAAATTTCTTCGTGTACGTGTCTTGAAGATTTTAAAATTTTGTGAGGGATGATAATTTTACTTGTGCGTTTTCGTATTAACGATAAAACTGATCGTGGAATAATTATTTTTAGTTTTTCAGTTATTGTGTGTGTGTTTAGAATAGTTAATGACTTTGTTGCATAGGTTTTCTAGTGACTTTTTATATACATACCTCGGTAGGCTTGTGGGATAGTGAGCTAATCTCAGTATAAGGGTTGCATATTTGATTATCACCAGAGACTCTGGTCTGTTTCACTACAACGGACTAATGGGTTAAGTAACTATTTAGATTCATGCTTTTGACATTATTTATAAAAATATTTAACCATATTAAAATATCCCTACAGTAGCAAATACGAATAGGATAAAAGGGACATGACGTGTAAAGAAAGTTGTTTATTTAGGAGGTATGACATTTTTGTTAGTTGTGAAATTTCTTCGTGTACGTGTCAGTCTTGAAGATTTTAAAAATTTTGTGAGGGATGAAAATTTTACTTGTGCGTTTTCCTATTAAAGATAAAACTGATCGTGGAATAATTATTTTTTTAGTTTTTTTCAGTTATTGTGTATGTGTTTAGAATAGTTAATGACTTTGTTGCATAGGTTTTCTAGTGACTTTTTGCTTTGAATGCCTCGGTAGGCTTGTGGGATCAACCACTTTTTTTTATATCAACAGCAACCGGCTGCACATCACTTTTAATTACATTTAACAAATAGAAGGAGTTGTCATTTTTGGGTTTTGTTAATCTTAAATAGAATTATATATATATATATTTTTTTTGCGCAGATTTAATTATCACAAGAGACTCTGGTCTGTTTTACTATAGCAGACTAAGGATCTAAGTAACTATTGATCGGTTGTGTATGTGTATGTGTGTGTGTGTGTGTGTGTGTGTGTGTGTGTGTGTGTGTGTGTGTGTGTGTGTGTGTGTGGGTATGATTGATAACGATTATTCATGTGAAAAGTAGGATTCCATCCACTTTTTTTTATATCAACAGCAACTAATATTTCAATTCTATTTTATAGTTTACAAGAATTTTCTTAAATCGTGGGAGGAATATGAAAATATTGTTGATAAACCTTTTTTGGACAGTATTTATAAAAATATTTAACCATATTAAAATATCCCTACAGTAGCAAATACGAACATGAGTGTAAAAGGGAAATGACGTGTAAAGAAAGTTGATTATTTAGCAGGTGTGACATTTTTATTAGTTGTAAAATTTCTTCTTGTACGTGTCTTGAAGATTTTAAAATTTTGTGAGGGATGATAATTTTACTTGTGCGTTTTCATATTAAAGATAAAACTGATCGTGGAATAAGTATTTTTTTATAGCAGACTAAGGATCTTAGTAACTATTGATCGGTTGTGTATGTGTATATGTGTGTGTGTGTGTGTGTGTGTGGGTATGATTGATAACGATTATTCATGTGAAAAGTAGGATTCCATCCACTTTTTTTTTATATCAACAGCAACTAATATTTCAATTCTATTTTATAGTTTACAAGAATTTTCTTAAATCGTGGGAGGAATATGAAAATATTGTTGATGAACCTTTTTTGGACAGTATTTATAAAAATATTTAACCATATTAAAATATCCCTACAGTAGCAAATACGAACATGGGTGTAAAAGGGAAATGACGTCAGCGTTTAAAAAGCTGCAGTTGAGATAGTAAAAGTCATAAGATTGTGCTGTAACTTCGACATCTTCATTTGTCATTGGACAAAAATAAACCGTTGACTTTACTTCTGATTCATTAAATGAAAACAGTCGCAGTGAAGGCAAAAGCAAAAAACGAAATGTTGTGCACAACAAAGAACATCGGCAGTCAACATGTTCGGAAGTGTTTTGTTTGACCGACTGAAACTTTTAAAAAATCCCGTAGTTAACGAAGATGGGACGTTGCATTTGTGTTTTTGTTTCCATATTTTTTTTTAAATAATACATGCGTACATAAATACATAAATATGTACATACATATTTATTTATTTTAAAGCTTAACAAATCTTTTTAATTTTTTGAAATTAAATAAAACTTTAAATAACATTATCGCTTTCATATACATACAATGAACACAACGTCCCATCTTCGTTAACCTCGGTATTTATTAAAAGTTTCAGTCTGTCAAACCAAACACTTTCGAACATGTCGGCTGCCGATGTTCTTTGTTGTGTTCAACTTTTCGTTTTTTGCTTTTGCCTTCACTGCGACTGTTTTCATTTAATGAATCAGAAGTAAAAGCAACGGTTTATTTTTGTCTAATGAAAAATCAGAAAGTGGAAGAAAAAGCAATTTTTTGATTTTGACTGCAGCTTTTTAAACCCTGAATGACGTGTAAAGAAAGTTGATTATTTAGCAGGTGTGACATTTTTATTAGTTGTAAAATTTCTTCTTGTACGTGTCTTGAAGATTTTAAAATTTTGTGAGGGATGATAATTTTACTTGTGCGTTTTCATATTAAAGATAAAACTGATCGTGGAATAAGTATTTTTTTAGTTTTTTTTTTCAGTTATTGTGTATGTGTTTAGAATAGTTAATGACTGTGTTGCATAGGTTTTCTAGTGACTTTTTGCATTGAATGCCTCGGTAGGCTTGTGGGATCAACCACTTTTTTTATATCAACAGCAACCGGCTGCACATCACTTTTAATTACATTTAACAATTAGAAGGAGTTGTCATTTTTGGGTTTTGTTAATCTTAAATAGAATTATATACAAATATTTTTTTTTTGCGCAGATTTAATTATCACAAGAGACTCTGGTCTGTTTCACTACAACGGACTAAAGGTCAAAGTAACTTTTAATCGGTTAATTAAGTTAGCATATAATTTTGGTGATAACACTTAATAAGCATTTTCTAAAAACATTTGCAGATAATTTCACTATTACTCAATGTTTATAACCTTTTATTTATTTTTTTTCTAGTTTGATACTCTATAATATAAGTTTAATGAAGAATTTTTCTATGGTTTGATACTCTTCAATGACAGTATAGTTAAGAATTTAGTTCAATCCATGGATACACTTCATTCAGTTAATAATTATACATTATACATACAAATACAATAAAATTTCCATTTTATTAACCATAGTACATGGTTTATTAATTGTTTTGATAATATTTAGTAAAAGTTTATATATAGTATAAACTTGAAGTCGATTATACCAATAGAATATTAAATGTTAATGAAAAAAGGAAATCATATTACAAAATCAATTAAGATGATCTAAAAAAGAGTATTACATAGGAGTTTTGAATATTTAATAAGGAAATATCTATTATATCTGCTTATAATTATCAGTTAGGAATTTAAAGATAACAAATTTGTTTTATAATTAGTACAGCTTTATATGTTTTTTTTCTAGTTTATTAACCATACATTATCATACCATACCATTATAATCCATAGAATATAAAACAATTTAAAATAGTTAAATCCGCAAAAGAAAATCACAAACTTTATTTATTTATGTAAAACCTTACTCCATTAATCATTTATTTATACTTTATATATACTAATACCATGAAATGAATAGTTCAATAACCATATTATATGGTTTATTTAATGTTTTGTATACCGTTTTGTAATTCCTATAATTTGTTTTCCTATTATTTCCCTTATATATTTAATATTTATACACTTCCATACATCCTTAAATATACATTCTGTTTTAAGCATTTCTACTATACATATATAAAAATTTTTTTTCTTATACTAACATTCTATATTTAATCTTAGTATTATAATCTTACTCTTGATTTAAATCTTAGTCTTAGTGTTAATCTTAGTAGTAGTCTTTTGATCTTGGTTTTATAGTTTCGGATTTCGATCTTTTTTTTTTTTTTTTTGTTTATAGACTTGCAACAGTACTCTTGTATTACTCTTGCGTGCTGCTTTGTTTACGTTTTCTTAGACTGAATACATATCTGGAAATTTAAAATTTCTTTAATTACATATAAAATATCTATCTACTGTTATACGAATGCTTTGAACTTAGTGTTTTAAATTGAAATATTAAACTTCGATTTTAAACAGACATTTACATATTTTATTTTATATAGGAAATTAATACTCGGTACTAGCGACAACCTCGAAGCTTGCACCGACCCCAGTTTTCATTACGTGCAAGAACCGAGTTTCTACTATACTTCATTCTCATCAAACTAATCACACAAGGCGATTTTAAGAAAATCCATACTAATCCTTTCCATTTTATCAAATCTATCCATTATATTATTATTTTAATTTAAACAATTCTTATAAATTCTATTCAGTTCTCACATAATTTAATTCATTCTATATACAACCTTAACGAGTAACTCATATTTATGTATACAGTTTTTTCAAACCACTTTTAAAAACATATTTTGATTTTTACTTGTCTACTATATTAAAAAATAATCTATAAACTTAAATGAAAATTTAGGTTTATATTAAGTAATTTAATTATACGCTGAGATACGCTGATGGTTTTTCTACCTTAAATATATATGTTGGATAGAAAGTTAAATCTGAATGTAGTGTTTCGGTAAGAATGTCTCTATATTACTTTAAATCAGGTTTCTTATAATATAAAGTTTTTGAATGAAATATTAACAATCCTAATGTTAGTTTCAATCTAATTTCATTTAAATCATATATATATACATATATGTATATATTAATTTGTTAGAATCAAACCATCAATTACCATCATGATCTTATTAATGTCATATATTTTTTTTTTTTTTTTCATTATTTTTATTATTCGTTAAAAACTTTATATTCTTATATATAGGAGATGCATATGATTTTGGATTTCTTCTTCATTTTAAAATTGTTTGATTTTACAATTTTCATATTAGCTATTTCAGCCTTTTCATTTTCATTATGATCATTATCATAATCATCATAATTAAAATCAGTTATATTCTTTGCTCATTAAAAACAACAATTCTATTATCTTATGTTTTTTTTCTAGTTTGCTACTCTATAATATTAGTTTAATGAAGAGTTTTTCTTTACCACGAAATGAATAGTTTAATAACCATATAATATGGTTTATTTAATGTTTTTGCATACAGTTTTGTAATTCCTATAATTTGTTTTCCTTTTATTTCCCCTTCTATACTTAATATTTATATACCTCCATACATCCTTAAATATACATTCTGTTTTAAGCATTTCTATACTATACATATATATAAATTTTTTCCTTTACTAACATTCCTATATTTAGTCTTAATCTTATGATCTTAGTCTTGATTTTAATCTTAATCTTAGTGTTAATCTTGATAGTAGCCTTTTGGTCTTGGTTTTATAGTTTCGGATCTCAATCTTAGTTTTTGTATAGACATCTCATTTACAAACCTATAACTTCAATCTCATCAAACCTATCACACAAGACGATTGTCTTCTGTTTTTCAAGAAAATCCATACTAATCCTTTCCATTTTATCAACTCTATCCATTATATTATTATTTTAATTTTAACAAATCTTATAAATTCTATTCAGTTCTCACATAAAGTTATTCATTGTATATACAACCTTAACCATTATCTCATATTTATATATACAGTTTTTCAAACCACTTTTAAAAACATAGTTTGATTTTTACTTGTCTACTATATTAAAAAATAATCCATAAACTTAAATGAAAATTTAGATTTATATAAAGTAATTTGATTATACACTGAGATACGCTGATAGTTTTTCTACCTTAAATTTATATATTGGATAGAAAGTTACTGTTGAAGCGACTTCAGTTTTATTTTATTTTATTTTATTTCTTCAATTTTCTTATATTTTGTTAATTTTCTTTATTTTGCTAAATTTCTTTAATTTTCAATTTTCTTTGATTTTTGTTATTTTTTACTTAAATTCCGTTTTCTAAAATCTTAATTTTGATTTGTTTAACATTTTCATTTTATTCAATTTTTAATTTAATCAAATTTGCATTTTTTACTTTTTTTTTTGTACTTAACTTTTTCTTTGAGTGTAGAGTACTCGTTAGTTTTTTCATTATTCTCTTTCTTTTTTTTCCATATTATACCTACAAATCTAGTTAGTTACATTTATGTTCTCAATAAGGCAAGAAGCCAAATAAAATTGTTTTAAATTTAAATTTGAAAAAAACCAATCGTGTTTTTTTTTGGCTTTTGGAAAACTGGGAACAGGCTAGGAAGCATATCGAGCGAACATTTTGGTCCTTCGAAAAATCCTAGAGGAGCTAGGATTGGAATAACCAGTGGCAAACCTGTACTCTGAATGCCTTCAGCAGTTGTTCTACCGTAACAACTGCGGCAAATTTCTTCAGTCGTCAAAAGTTGTTCTACCGCAACAACTACGACATCACCAATAGAGAGGTAACAGTTCCCAATTGTGCTAAGCAGTCCAAGAAGGAAGAAAAGTCGACAAGACGATTGATTTTCGAGAGGGAAAATCAAGAAGGTAAACACTTATTATCAACAAAAGGATTAGATTGGGTAAGTGCAGTGTTTTAATTATATTTAGTGCGATTGTGTGTTTTATAAAAAAGTGCAAAAAAAAATTAATTAATTAAATTACTGCATAATCATATCCAACAAGTAATCGAACATAACCTTAAAATTTAATAAAAGTGCCATCACTGATATAAAAAATCCCCAGCGTGCCAACATTGTTAAAAAGTGCCACCACTGGTATATAAGAAAAAACAACGGGTTTTTTTATTATATATCTACATAATTGCCATACTCGTCACACTCATTACAAAGTGTTTCGATTCCTACACGTTCCCCAACTTTGTTATTTACAATTGAATTTTGACCGGCAACTGCACACATAAAAGTAAAAAGATCAAAAGGTTAACGCGCTCGGGAAAAAAGTAATGAAGTGTTAAAATAATAAATTAAAATTTAAATAAAGAATTGTTTATTAAAAGGAAACGCAACTAGCCCCAACATTTAATTGAAAAACAAAAATAAAGGAAAACCATTGAAGATCGTCTTGAAACAATTAATAAAATAAAACAATTCAAAGTGGTTACAAAAAAATAATAACAACACATCATAGCAGAGGCTGTCTCAAAATAACAAAGGTTCACGATATAAGGTTTTTACGGGGAAACGGTGAGTCTTGTGCAATTAGATAATGTATTATATTTTGATGGAGAATTTGGTACGAAAATTTTTGTAAATAAAAGAAAGTAAAACAGTGATCTGGCAGGAGTTACAAATTATTATACCAATTTATAAATAAAAAAAAAAACAGAAGTTTTTTTTATTGAAAAATTCACACGGTGACCGTTCAGGTGGTACACAGAATTTCATAAAGCAGCATTAGAAGTAAATGCGCAGTGACATCAAGTCTGATGAAGTTGGAAATAAAAAAGGTGATTCTACAAGTGCACATTTTTGAGAAAAATTTAAAGGGTGTCCCTTCAAGTGCTTCACAAAATTTTGTAAGCATCATTATACTTAGATGCACAGTGACAACAAGTCTTACTAAAGTTAAAGGGTGATTCGTAAGGTGATAATTTTTTAAAAGAAACCGATTTACAGGGTAACACTTCAGGTAGTACACAAATTTTTTTTTAATGCATATAACTGAATGCACAATTAAATAAATTTTACTGGAGTTTAAAACTAAAAGGGTGATACGAAAAGTGCTGATATTTTAAGGAAAAATTTACAGCGTGGCCCGGCAAGTGGTACACAAAATTTTGAAACATAGCATTAATATTGAATGCAAAAATACAGCAAGTAGTTAGATTTTGTATAAAAAGGGTGAACCGAAAAGAGGTAAATTTAAGTAAAAAATTTACAAGGTGACCCTACAAGTGGTACATATTTAAAGCATTATTTAATTAAAAAGCTGAATGCTTATGAACAACCCGTTCTAAATTTGTTATAGAGTGTGTTCGATTATTTTGAAAAATTGTTGGAGAAAAGAGTGCGTGATTTTAGAAAAATTTAATTTAAAGCACAATTATATTAATAATATTGAGAATTTTGATGAGTAGATTTTTTAATAAATTTTACGAAATTTGAGTAAAATTGATTTGTTGCTAAATATTGAAAATAATTTTATGGTGGTAAAGAAAAAATTTAATAAATAAAAGGTTTTAAGAAAATTAATTTACCTAACAAAATACATCTGATCTGGTGCTAGATAACAACCTGAAATTTTTGTTGGCAGTTTTGAAGGGAATATTTTTGGAAATTTTTTGGTAAAATTTAAAGCTGATTTTTCAACAATCTACATCGCTTTCATTCGTCGCGAATAATTTTAATATACCTTTGTATAAGGTTGAATTTCTTCACGAGTATTTTTTGTAAATTTTTTCATTTCGGCTTGTGAAATCGTGAGGTATAAAATATTTTAAGGCTTTTGAACATAAATTTTAAAAATGGTTTCGGAAAGAGCTTGTAAATACGATATTCGACAAGTATTGAATTTTTGTTCTACTTATGAGAAGATTTCTTCAGAAGACTTGACGATTTCACTTTTAGAAGTAAAGCAGTCTGAGCTTGAAAGAAGATGGCTGAAGATGATAGCAACATTTGAAGAATTCATCAAAGGCTTTGAAAGGGTGAAGGAAGAAGAAGAGTTTCCAGATGAAATTACTCTAAAATACGAAGATGCCTGCGAACAGTGCCAGATGCTAAAGGCTAGAATAATGGACTTATTGAAGGCTAAGGCTCCACAACAAAAAGCTGCAGAGACAACGATACGGCAGTCTTCACTTAAGTTACCTGCGGTCGAAATCCAAACATTTGAAGGTGGTTTCGATAAATGGCCAGCATTTAGGGATATGTTTAGGGCAGTGGTTGGAAACGAACCTTCAGTGGCGCCAGCGCACAAATTATATTATTTACTTGGCAAGACGAGGGGGGAGGCCTACCAACTCATAAAAGATTATGATTTGGTAGATGCTAATTTTGAGCTAGCTTGGCAGGCGTTGAAAAATCGCTACGAAAATAAGCGAATTTTAATAAATAATCAGATTAGGAAAATTTATGGCATCCAGGCCCCTCAGAATGAAACTTTGAAATTTTTGAGACAACTGCAAAATACGGTCAGCGATGGTTTGTCTATTATTAGTTCGTTTCAAGTTGAGGTGGCTGATAATGACCCCTTTCTTATGCATATTTGCACTTCAAAGCTCCCAGAAGAAACTTCGCGTGCGTGGGAAGATTCTCTGACTAACCATAAGGAATTGCCTACTTGGCAACAACTCAACAAATTTCTGTCTGAGCGAATTGAGACTTCAGAGACTTTTATGAATTTGAGGAAACCGTCCAGCCGAGACAATAATACCTCCAAATCTCAAGTTTTCTATTCTGATGCTGAAACTGATAAAGGTAAATTTAGCTGCAAGAAATGCCAACAGAATCATCCATTACGATTCTGCAAATATTTTAAGGGTTTGTCCGTCCATAATAGAATCAAATATGTTTATGCGAACAAATTTTGTGCGAATTGTTTTTCACCCACTCATTTCAAAACGAAATGTCAGAGCACCAGTAGCTGCAACAGATGCAATCAAAGGCATCACACCATGTTGCATATTGAAGAAGATAAAGCGAGAAAGGTCCCCACTCAAAGGCCGTCAACTTCTTAGCAGTCTCGAGACAACGAAAGGCCATCAGGGTCGGGTACTCAGAGTAACACGAGGCCATCCAATTCTCAATTGGGACGATCTGCCACCTCGGGCGCAAATGCGATGGAGTCAGTACAGGTTAATTTATCTCAACACAGCGGAACTACAATTTTACCCACAGCTTTGGTTCATGTAGAGCATTTAGGCGAAAAATTCACGGTTCGCGCATTAATTGATACAGGATCGACTAGAAGTTTTATTCTAAGGCGTGTTCAACAGAATTTAGCGATCCCCCTAGAACGCTATCATAGCGAAATATCAGGGTTCGGTGATACGGTGGTAGGAAGTTCGAAGGGAAGGTGCTATGTCACAATTAAATCTCGAATATCCGATTTTACAATTAAAAACCGAGCGATTGTGGTACCAACATTGGCACATTTTATGCCTTCACGGCCGATCCCAATTCAAACGGTAAAATATATAAAAGGCTTGGAGCTTGCAGACCCCTATTTCTACAAACCTGCTGCAATTGAAATGATTATTGGTAGTGATTACCTGCCTTTTATAAATTTGAGCGGCGTAAAAATGAATATAGGAAACAATCTTGAAGCCCGAGAGTCCCACTTTGGCTGGTATTTGCTAGGCCCTGAACCAGAAACTAGAGTTCAATCATTCCATACTTTCGTCTTGCCTTGCAGCGATCTGGCCCTTCATGAGCAATTAAAAAAGTTTTGGGAAATAGAAGAGGCTGAAAAAACCGATTTTCAAGCTGAAAGTGACATTTATTGTGAAAATTATTTCAAACGTACCACAATTCGACAGTCTGATGGACGTTACGTAGTTCGACTACCGTTCAAGGAACAATTTCCGAAAGAGATTTTTTTAGGCCCCTCCCGAAATATGGCTCTTGCTCAGTACCATAGAATGGAGAAAATGCTCGATAAGACCCAAGATTTGAAAGCGCAGTACGCTGAAGTTCTCCAAGAATACCTGGACTTGGATCACATGGAACCAGTTGCGAATTCTGAACCCAAAGCAGAAAAAGTCTCTTCATTTTTTCTTCCCCACCACGCGGTAATAAAGCCCGAAAGTAAAACCACAAAAGTGCGATTGGTCTTTAACGCCTCAAAGAAAACCGGAAGCGGGTTTTCATTAAATGATGTGCTCTACCAGGGCCCAACGCTTCAAACGGATTTGATGCAGCTTGTTCTACGTTGGCGAAATTATAAGTACGTATTCACTGGAGACATCCAGAAGATGTATAGGCAGATTTTGATGCATGAAGCAGATCGCCCATATCAACAGATATTATTTCGCAACAACACTGAGGGATGCGTGAATTCATTTCAGCTTAAAACTGTTACGTTCGGCGTAAATTGCGCCCCCTTTTTGGCGATTAGGACTCTACTTGAGCTAGGTCATGATTGCAGACACCTGTATCCCAGAGCATCTAATATTCTGAAGAACGAGGTCTACGTTGATGACATATTGTCCGGAGGACACACGCTTGAAGAGGCCAAGCAGAAGCAAGGGGAGCTCATTACAGCGTTGAAATCTGGTGGCTTTCCCCTTAAAAAGACGACAGCAAATGATCAGTTTCTACTCGAAAGTTTGCCCCGGGAGGATCTTCTAGACGAAGATTTCTTGAAGTTTGATGACTCCAGCTCTTTAAAAACATTGGGAATTCGCTGGAATGCGTTGGCGGATATATTCTACTATGCTGTAGAGCCAATTGAAATTACCCCATCCGCTACAAAACGAAAAATCTTGTCAGTAATAGCAAGATTATTTGACCCTCTAGGTTGGCTAGGCCCAGTCGTTGTTGTTGCTAAGACTTTGATGCAAGAATTATGGGAAGCAAAGTCTGATTGGGACGAAGGGGTACCTCCACACATACTTGTAAAATGGAATTTATTCTTAAAAAACTTGCCATTTATTTCAACCATTAAGATACCTAGATGGGTAGATTTCTCCCCAGGATATAAAATCCAGATACATGGCTTCTGTGACGCCTCAGAGAAGACATATTGTGGTTCAGTGTATATTCGAACAGAAAACTCGGAAGGCCATATAAATAGTCATTTGCTGGTAGCAAAAACTAAAGTTGCTCCGATCAAGCGGACTACCGTTCCGAAACTCGAATTGTGTGGAGCTTTATTGTTGGCTAAGCTCATCCGTAGTGTAGTCGCGAATTGTCAGTTCACCTATGAGCTATTTTTGTGGACAGACTCGTCCATAGTCCTGGGGTGGTTGCAAAAACCTCCCTACACGCTAAAAACTTTTGTCGCAAATCGTGTGACTCAGATCATCAGCATCGCCAGCACTCAAAAATGGAAACACGTCAAAACTGAAGAAAATCCTGCAGACTTGGGCACTCGAGGCTGCTCCCCGCAGGAACTTGCAGACAATCAACTCTGGTGGCGTGGGCCTACCTTGCTACACCTTCCCACACCATCGTGGCCAATACCTCGTACGTTTGACCCAGTCGACTTGGAGACAAAAAAGTCTATCATCAACTTTCATCTTGACATAAATTGCACAGATGTACTAGAAGAATTTTCATCTTTTGAAAGGGCGTTGCGAATTCTTTGTTACCGACTTAGATTTGTCAACCGAGTTCTCAAGAAATCATTTTCCACTGAAAAGTTTATAACCGCTCAAGAAATTAGCTCAATGAAAACTCGACTCATCTCGCTCGCTCAAAAAAGGTATTTTTACCGTGAATATGATTGCCTAAAAGAAAAGAGACCGTTAAACCGCAAAAGCAGATTGCTTAACTTGAATCCTTTTATTGATAAGGACGACCTTTTACGAGTCGGCGGCAGGCTTATTAACGCAGGTTTAAGTTACGAGGAACGCCATCCAGTTATTTTGCCAGAAGGGTCTCATTTTGCGAGGCTCCTAATAAATTTTACACATCGCATTATGCTCCACTCTGAGCACCATATAATGCTACGTGCGATTCGCCAGGGATTTTATATCCCCAGATTGAAGAATCTTGTCCGAAAATGCATCAGAGAATGCAAGGCCTGTACGATCTACAAGCATAAGGTCCAGCACCAAATCATGGCCGCACTCCCCCCAGAACGCGTGAACTTTTCCCTGCCCTTCACATACACCGGAGTCGATTTCGCTGGTCCCTTCAATATTAAATCTTCTACGTTGAGAAATGCGAAGATTCTTAAAGGTTACGCTGCTGTGTTTGTATGTTTCTCTACTCGAGCCGTCCATCTAGAAGTCTGTTCAGACCTCTCAGCCGACGCCTTTTTAGCCTGCTTTCACCGCTTTACCGGGCGCAGAGGACTCCCCAAGACCATGTTTTCCGACAACGGTCGAAATTTCGTCGGCGCAAGCTATGCTCTTCTTAAAGGCCACAACGAGTTCTTGAAATCTACTGAAAAGAGTTTAATCGAAAAATACTCCGCCTTGGGCGTTACCTGGTCTTTTATACCGCCATATGCACCTCATATGGGTGGCCTCTGGGAGGCCGCAGTCAAGAGCATGAAGTCTCACCTGAAGAAAGTTACCAGCAACCTATCTTTCACGTTTGAAGAATTCAGCACGCTTCTAGTCCGTATCGAAGCCATTTTAAATTCGCGCCCTCTATCGCCTCTTACCGAAAACCCGGGGGAAGTACTACCATTGACCCCAGGACACTTACTTAGAGGGGCTCCAATCACAGCATTACCAGAAGCACCTGCTGAACCTCCGCTCGAAGAAATACCTTTTCTTAAACGCTGGGAAAGATTAAAAGCGCTACAGCATATTTTTGCTCGACGGTGGAAATCTGAGTATATCACCGAGCTTCAGCGCCCTTTTAAATGGCAGAAAGAACGCGACAACTTAAAACCAAATGATATTGTTATAGTCAAAGACGACTTACTCCCACCTACCGAGTGGCTCCTTGGTCGCGTTAATAACGTAATCTATGGTCGAGACAGCAAAGTAAGAGTTGCTGAAGTAGTCACTAAAAAAGGCATAATTTTACGCCCAGTTGTAAAACTATGTTTGCTACCGACAAACAACACTGACAGTAAAGTCCCACCGCAACCTACCAACTAATCTACCAAATTCCTCAGCAAAAATAGAAAATAAGAAAACTCAGTCGCATTAGGTATTTTTTAACACTGTATATACTTCTTTCTTTTCTTTTGCTAAAAATACAGATGGAAAAGCAACCACGATGCCACATTTGCCACCTCAATTACCCTCTGCAATATTGCCTGGATTGCATGGCCTACAGTCATGTTAGCGACCAGTGTACCTCAACCAGGGGATGTGCAGTTTTGGTCAACGGAGTGGCTTGCAATGCCGGTCACCACACTCTGCTACACCCAAGATGTCCTCGCTGAACCTCAGCGCGAGGGCTAGGGCTCTGGCAGCCATTCCACCAACAAACGCAGTGGCAACACTAAGAGCCACAATATCTCAACTAGATGACACCCAATTGGCAGCCGTGGCCAAGAAACTTCATCTTGAAGAACCCCGTAGTCCCTCCAAGCAAGCCTAAAGGCTGTAAAAGAAGTACTCTTGAATTCAACAATGCAGCCGGACTTTGACGTACCAATATCACAAGCATCTACCTTTGGCTGGCTCGAATCTTAAATGTGAAAGGGGTGCTTTTGCCACACTTCGGGGGGAGCATGTTGAAGCGACTTCAGTTTTATTTTATTTTATTTTATTTCTTCAATTTTCTTATATTTTGTTAATTTTCTTTATTTTGCTAAATTTCTTTAATTTTCAATTTTCTTTGATTTTTGTTATTTTTTACTTAAATTCCGTTTTCTAAAATCTTAATTTTGATTTGTTTAACATTTTCATTTTATTCAATTTTTAATTTAATCAAATTTGCATTTTTTACTTTTTTTTTGTACTTAACTTTTTCTTTGAGTGTAGAGTACTCGTTAGTTTTTTCATTATCCTCTTTCTTTTTTTTCCATATTATACCTACAAATCTAGTTAGTTACATTTATGTTCTCAATAAGGCAAGAAGCCAAATAAAATTGTTTTAAATTTAAATTTGAAAAAAACCAATCGTGTTTTTTTTTGGCTTTTGGAAAACTGGGAACAGGCTAGGAAGCATATCTAGCGAACAGTTACATCTGAATGTAGTGTTTTGGTAAGAATGTCTCTATATTACTTTAAATCAGGTTTCTTATAATACAGAGTTTTTAAATGAAATATTAACAATCCTAATGTTAATTTCAATCTAATTTCATTTAAATCATATATATATATATATATATATATATATATATATATATATGCACAGCGTGCTTTTTCGGCACTTTTTTTCGAGCTACCGTATTTTTTGGGAACATTTGCATTCTTTGAGGACGGTGCCCAAAAAAATCGTATACCACCAGTAGATTTTGGGCACATAACACTTTGAGTACTATTTTTTTTTAAATTTTTTTTTTTTTGATTGTTAATTTACTTTTTATTCTTTTTATAAATAACGTATCCATTAATTTATAGACTCTAAATAAATGCCTACATTTTTAATTTTTATTTAAAATTTTCCATTCGTGTGCTGCCATATTTTCAATTTTAAATTAATACATTTGACGCCATTAATTCTGTGCTTTTGCGTTTTTTCTTTGTTTTTAGAGATTAAGCATTATATCCAAGGTGGGTAGTAAGAAACAGCTGTTTACTTTTTAATCCCATTTGTCTATGCTTGTTGTTGTATTGGTTGTAATACTTAGACCACCTTTTAAGTACACATGTGCATTTCTTACAAAAAGCATAAACAAAACGTGTTACCACTGAAAATCATTATCGTTTTTTTTAGATATACATGTGTACATATACATATATTGGAATGTTATTTTTTTTTGTATGTATGTATGTCTGTCTGTCTGTCTGTTCGTATGTTTGTTGGTTGTAATGATATTGTAATGTTTATTTTTTTGAATGTCTGTAAGTCTGTCCGTATGCTTGTTTGTAGTTTGTTTGTTTGTTTGTTCGGATGTTTGTTTGTTTGTTTGTTTGTTTGTTTGTTTGCTTGTTTATTTGATTGTTTCATTCAGTTAAGAAAATCTTATAGCAAGTTAAACAGTTGCTTTTGTGAAGTTTTGTTATTATTTTTTAATTGTTTACATACCCCTAAAGATGGTTAGCGACGCTAACCGAAATATTGGGAATTAAAAATAAAAACTTAAAAACAAAAATCACAAGTTTTTAATTTTTATTTCTTTACTTGGACCTACAGCCAAACAAAAACAACCAATAATTAATCTGTTTGTTTGTTTTTAATAAATTTGTTTGTTTGTCATACATTTGTTTGCCATATATTTTATCACCCAAGGGCGCGTCCTGGGCAGCTATGGGACTTTTCTGCAACATTTTTCTAGTCTGTATGGTAGCCCCCTTAAGGAATGGAGAAAGCGGGTAGATATCTTAGAAACATATTGTGGGGATAAAAAATAAAGTGGGGTTGGTCATACATTTGACCCGTCTAGGAGCATCCTACGCGCTGAAGGGGCCAACTTTAAGAATTTCATTAAACCGCCATATTTGTATAGGAGCCTCCATAAGGGGTGGAGATGAGGTGCAAGTATATTTAAAGAAAATGTTGGGGCCAAAAAACTAATAGAGGCCGGTCATACATTTTATCTCTCTAGGGGCGATTCATGGGCAGTTATGGGTCTATTTCTTCAATATATTTCTAGACTGTATTGAAAATTTTATATGGGAGCCCCATTAAGGAATGGAGATAACGGTAAGGTATGTTAGAAATAAATGATGGAGATGAAAAATAAAGTGAGGTTGGTCATAGATTTGACTCATCTAGGAGCACCCTACGATCTGCAGGGGCCAACTTTAAGAATTTCATTAAACCGCCATATTTGTATGGGAGTCTCCCTACGGGGTACAGAAAAGTTGCAAGTATGTTTAAAGAAAATGTAGAGGATAAAAAACTAATAGCGGTCGGTCATACATTTTATCCCCCTAGGGGCGATTCCTGGGCAGTTATGGGACGTTTACTTCAATAGATTTCTAGGCTGTATTGAACATTTTGTATGGGAGCCCCCTTAAGGAATGGAGATAGGGGTTATGTATGTTAGAAATAAATGATGGAGATGAAAAATAAAGTGAGGTTCGTCATAGATTTGAACCGTCTAGGAGCACCCTACGCTCTGCAGGGGCCAACTTTAATAATTTTATTAAACCGCCATATTTGTATGAGAACCTCCCTAAGGGGTTGAGATAAGGTGCAAGTATATTTAAAGAAAATGTTGGAGCCAAAAAACTAATAGGGGTCGGTCATACATGTTATCCCCCTGGGGGCCATTCCTGGGCAGTTATGGATATTTTTCTTCAATAAATTTCTAGACTGTATTGAAAATTTTATAGGGAAGCCCCCTTAAGGAATGGAGATAGCGGTTAGGTATGTAAGAAATAAATGATGGAGATGAAAAATAAAGTGAGGTTCGTCATAGATTTGAACCGTCTAGGAGCACCCTACGCTCTGCAGATGCCACTTTAAGAATTTCAAAAAACCACCATGTTTGTATGGGAGCCTACCTACGGGGTGCAGATAAGGTGCAAGTATATTTATAGAGAATATTGGGTCCAAAAACTAATAGAGGTCGCTCATACATTTTAACCCCCTAGGGATAATGGCTTCGTCAGTGATGCCATTAGGATACGAAAGATACATTTTTCGTATCTTTTGATGACTTCAGGTACCATGTATAATCCTAAGATTTTATGTTTTTTTTTTAATCAGCACGCAAAATGTACAGAAATAAAATATTTAACTTTCTGTTTCTGGCAAAGTTTTTCAAAGATATTTTGTTATGAATACTAAAAAACAGTGACAACTAAATTGTTTTATTTTGCTGTTAAGTTTTCTAAGTTCTTCTGTCGTCTGCTTATTCTTGTTTATATGTTAATTTTTATAAATTAATAACATCCAATTTGTTTTAATAACATCCAAAGATAGTTACATTTAAATTATTTTAATGTTTGCTTAAAAATTACATAGGTACCCTATATTTATGACTTAAATAGATATAAAAATGAATTTATATGATATCATTATCTTAAAAATAGTCATTAAATATAAAATAAAAATGTTATGTTAATAAAAGTTAAACGTTAGAAATGGATATTTAAATTTTTTTCAAAATGTATCTATTTGGGAAAAAGGGTATCATTTTGGAAACTAAAATGTATCTTTCTCGAAATTTCACTGGTAACACTGTAATACATATTAATGTAAGAATGTGTTAGTGTACAAAATTGCACACAGAGTTGCATTACATCAGCGTTGCCATTGTGAAAAATTGTCCCTCTTTTTTTATTTACGAAGTTTTAAAGTTAAAGAAGGTTTTTAAAAATATCCTGCCGTATTCATAAAAAATTACTGTGAATTACAGCGCATGAACATTCTGCCTTAAAACCTATTTTAAACTTATTTTATTTTTTTAAACGGCTGATACAATTAAATTTGCTGTATATTGGATGACTATTATATGATGATTTTTTGCTTTTGACCGATCTTATATTTTATCTGTCCTTTATTAGTGCAACGTTTTTGAGTTTTGTGTACCCCTTAGTGCCAATTCACACGTTGCAAGTCTTATTGACCAGCTTGCTACCTTATAGGCGAGAGAGAGTGAGAGAGAAACGTTTATTTTCCTCTCTTCACTCTCGTTATAGAGTAGCAAGCTGATCAATAAGACTTGCAACGTGTGAATTGGGACTTAATGTGTACCCCTTAATGCCTTAATTAAGGGTTGCGCGATCAAGTTTTAATACACTCGCACTTTTTTACCAATTAACTCACACTTAGTGAGTGGATTGACCTACTACGTTTAAACTTTAAGGAACATATTTAATGGAAAGAGCAAAATATTGGAAATTTTTGCGTCTCCAAAGTAAGATATTACGATGAGTCTGAATTTTTTCCATAATATATATTTTGTCGTTACCAAATCTATACCAAATATGAATTTAAACAGAAATGTTGGATTAATACACTATTGTTGAACAAAAGCGATATGTGTCATTTTAAAGATCTGCTTATATGAATTATGTTTTTATTTTTGAAATACAGTAGAATCCCGATAATTCGTAATCGCAAGGGACCAGCAATTTCCTACGAATTATAGGGGCTTTTGATTTAGCGGGCTTTCGATTTAACGGGGTTAAAATAAAAAAAATACGAATTAAAGGGGTTTTTCAATTTATTTACTAAAACGATAAAAAAAAACATAAAAAACAATTGTTGAAAATAAAATATATAAAAATTATACATGTAACAAACTGATATTAAGAAAATAAACACACACACAAGCAAAAACCCACAAAAAACAAAGCGGTAAACAAAAAATTATTCTTTCCATGTTTCTGTTGTTTTTATTATGAATGATAAGTGGTAGTTAGCAAACAATTACGATTTATAAGAGATAAAGAAGATTTTATTTGAAAAAAAATTTATAATTAGCGAGGGGACCAAAATGTATGGAAATTTTACGAAATAACGAGATTTTTTCAAAGGACCGACAGTTATCGGGAATAACGATTTACCGGGGTACGACTTATCGGGATTTGACTGTAAATAGTTTCTTGTTATCAATTTTTTTAAAATAAAAATATATTTTTTTTATTTAATTTTCTTATATCTTTTTATGTGGTTTTTTTGACTTCCCTCTGTGTGTTTATTTGTAATTGCTACGCAAAGGTTTAGGAAAAAGACAAGAAGATAAAACAGGTGTAAAAAGTCCTACTTTTGGGTACTTTTTGTAAACACTTGTTTTTAACAATTTTGATTAAAATTGAAACCTATGTTCTTTACGATACGTTGTAAAGCGGCCCATACACTTGCAATATTATTGTATATGATATTCGCCATATTATTTCCATTTTGTCGTAAATTATGCAATAAGTCGCACAATGGTTTAAATTTAAATATTGCTCAACTTTCATTAAAAAAAAGGTGTACATACATAACCTTTATGAATAACATCAACAGCATTGTACAATGTTAGCAACAAATTTCACTTTCTTTTCGTTGTGCAATACAAATCAAATGTCTTTTGATTGTTGCCAATATAATGTGTTACCTTCGAATATCACATACACATCGATATAATTGTACAATACTTAAAATTTAACAATTTTATTGCAAGTGTATGAGCCACTTAAGAACGTAAGTTAACGGTCGTACATTTTTTAAAACACGATCTATTTACTTACAATTCCGTCGTACACAAATCGAGTTTTCTTTTGAAAATAATCTTAAAAAAATCTAAATTTTTGTTAATTTTTTCCTTGGTTTATGTTGTTATCAAATATTCATTTTCAATTTTTATTTCCCTTCTCCAGCAACTTTCAAAAATCCTTTGTGTTTATACGATGATTTAAAGTTACGTATTTTTTATTTGCAGAAGCGCCTCGATTATCTGTCATTCGATTAACCGGCAGATGCAACACTATTCGTTTGTAACTTAATTAGAAACACACAAAAAACTACTCAAAATTGTTGCTATGGATGATCGAGGACTTACTGTATTTTCAATTTATAAAACGTAACGATAAGAAAATAAATAAGTTGAAAGATAAATCTGAGAAAAAGTCATGAAAAACACAAACCAAGTATTTTTGTTTACCCCTCTATCTTCACTTAACCGTTAGCCACCAAACCAAAAGAGAAGTTGTAAAAGCCCCCGTCTGAATTTTCTGTAAGTCGACGTACGACGTAGATACGCTTTTAGATTTGCGCCAGCTATTGTGTGCCTTTGTATACAATAGTATACATATTAATTTGACATAGTATCTACGTCGTAGACTACTACGTTCATACGGTGCAATTGTGTTCCTTATCATAGAGACAGCAAACAAATATAGTACATCTGAAGAAAAAGCTGTTACAAATTTGTACTTTTTGAAAATTTTGGCTAACCCTTAATTTTTTATTTTTTAAACATGCATATTTTTCAGAAACCAATTATGATTTTGTTTTAATAATTGCAGCTTTACACTAGGAGACAAAAATTGTATAACGAACTAACGCAAAAAAGCTGCAGCTAGCGCCATAGAATTGCTAAAATGTCGACAAATTTTAATTTATTTTTTTAACATTCATGGCCCGCCGCGGCCAAACTGTGGATTCTTTAGTAAAGTTCTATTCAGAAAAAATAATTCTTATAATATAATTCAAAATTCTTTAGAACATCATAATTCTTTTTTTACATTTTTCAGCTGTATTTATATCGAAAATTCGAAATATGTGTAAAAAATTATTATTGGATAATTTACGTTTTTACCTTTTGCAATGTATTTCATAAATTTCACGAATTTCCGATAAAAAATACAACTGAAAAATGTGAAAAAATGCATTTTTTAGTAACTATATATGAGGAATTATGAATTAGAGTAAAAGGAGTATTTTTTCTGAAGATTACACTTTGGCAGCTACGGGCCAAAAATGTTTTTGAGGCTTTAGATAAATTTTTTTGGATTATTTTGTTCTACTTATTTTCTAAGAGTCTATAGCTACAATTATGGCGAAAATAATTGCTTTCCGAGATTAAGACATGAGAAAAATAAAATAAAAACTAGCAAAACGCAAAAGTTTCGTTGGTTACGAAAAGTACTTCGAGAAATTCCACACGAGAAAGAGTTTGAAAAATTGGACTATGGGCCAAAAATAGTGCAAAATATTTACAAATTTAATATTTTAGCAATTTTAATTCACTAAATACTGTTTTTACGCTTATTTTGTTTTAAGCTTTCCTTCTCCCAGTTTATAGCTAAGATTATGGTGAAGACAAGAAAACAAAATGCTAAATGGTTTCCGAGATAAAGAGCATGTAACAGGTGCATAAAAAAACCTTGGTACATTTTTATTAATAATGAAATACAATAAAATTTTTTTAGAGCAATTCATTATAGAATAAAAAGTGCTTAAAGTAATAAAAAGTAAAACTACAACTTGTTACAGACGGTCGTTATTAAAATTTAACTTTTGAACAGAACATTGCATAATTCAATATAAGACTTTGAACAGTGAACACTAAAGTCGATTTCATCATTTTTAGATACTTCAGCACCTTAAAGAATACATTTGTGATCGTTAAGGTATGAAGTATTGAAGGAGTAAACAAAATTAAACAACGTTACAGTAATAAAGCAGATATAATCTAAGATAGCTTTGTTGCACTTAACTTCACTTAACGTTTTCATCTAATATACTGCAAAGATTAGATTATATATTGGCAAAAATCTTTATACAAATTTTAAACATGTGTACGTCTAACAATATTTAAAAAAAAGGGAAAATATGACAAATGGCAACGCTGTTCAAGTGCAACTCTGTGTGTTTATTTCTACACTGCTGCTAATGTAGCAATTTTCTTGTCAAAACCAGCGAATTTAAATAAAATTTATTAGTAAAACTTTTTGGCGTTTTATCGCTAAATTATATAAAATTTCAATAATTTCTTTTCAAAAAGGGTGGTTTTTAGCGATTTATAACTAAATATAATTTCTATTTAAAATATTGAGCTATTTTTTATTGCGTTTCTGTTATATTATTTCAATCATTTTTTCAAAAAGGGTGGTATTTATTGGTTTATAACAAAATATACTTTCTATTTAAAATATTAAGCTATTTTTTATTGTGTTTGTTTTACCATATTTCAATAATTTCTTTTCAAAAAGGGCGATTTTAGGGATTTATGACTAAATATACTTTCTATTTAAAATATTGAGCTATTTTATATAGTGTTTGTGTTATAATATTTCAATTATTTCTTTTCAAAAAGGGCGGTTTTTATTGGTTTATAACTAAATATACTTTCTATTTAAAATTTTGAGCTATTTTTTATTGTGTTTCATTAATAATAATTCAATAATTTTATTTCAAAAAGGGTGCTTTTTAGCGATTTATGACTAAAAATACTTTCTATTTAAAATATTGAGCTATTTTTTTTTGTGTTTGTTTTACCATATTTCAATAATTTCTTTTCAAAAAGGGCGATTTTAGGGATTTATGTCTAAATATACTTTCTATTTAAAATATTGTGCTATTTTATATTGTGTTATAATATTTCAATAATTTATTTTTAAAAAGGGCGATTTTAGGGATTTATGTCTAAATATACTTTCTATTTAAAATATTGTGCTATTTTATATTGTGTTTGTGTATAATATATAATATTTCAATAATTTCTTTTTAAAAAGGGTGATTTTAGCGCTTTATGTCTGAATATACTTTCTATTTAAAATATTGTGCTATTTTATATTGTGTTTGTTTTATAATATTTAAATTATTTCTTTTCAAAAAGGCTGGTTTTTATTGGTTTATAACTAAATATACTTTCTTTTTAAAATTTTGAGCTATTTTTTATTGTGTTTCATTAATAATAATTCAATAATTTCTTTTCAAAAAGGGTGGTTTTTAACGATTTATGACTAAATATACTTTATATATAAAATATTGTGCTATTTTATATTGTGTTTGTGTTATAATATTTCAATAATTTCTTTTTAAAAAGAGCGATTTTAGCGATTTATGTCTTAATATACTTTCCATTTAAAAATTTTGAGCTATTTTTTATTGTGTTTCATTAATAATAATTCAATAATTTCTTTTCAAATAGGGTGGTTTTTAGCGATTTATGACTAACTATACTTTCTATTTAAAATATTGTGCTATTTTATATTGTGTTTGTGTTATAATATTTCAATAATTACTTTTTAAAAAGGGCGATTTTAGCGATTTATGTCTAAATATACTTTCTATTTAAAATATTGTGCCATTTTATATTGTGTTATAATATTTCAATAATTTCTTTCTAAAAAGAGCGATTTTAGCGATTTATGTCTAAATATACTTTCCATTTAAAATTTTGAGCTATTTTTTATTGTGTTTCATTAATAATAATTCAATAATTTATTTTCAAATAGGGTGGTTTTTAGCGATTTATGACTAAATATACTTTCTATTTAAAATATTGTGCTATTTTATATTGTGTTTGTGTTATAATATTTCAATAATTTCTTTTTAAAAAGAGCGATTTTAGCGATTTGTGTCTAAATATACTTTCCATTTAAAAATTTTGAGCTATTTTTTATTGTGTTTCATTAATAATAATTCAATAATTTCTTTTCAAATAGGGTGGTTTTTAGCGATTTATGACTAAATATACTTTCTATTTAAAATATTGTGCTATTTTATATTGTGTTTGTGTTATAATATTTCAATAATTACTTTTTAAAAAGGGCGATTTTAGCGATTTATGTCTAAATATACTTTCTATTTAAAATATTGTGCCATTTTATATTGTGTTATAATATTTCAATAATTTCTTTCTAAAAAGAGCGATTTTAGCGATTTATGTCTAAATATACATTCCATTTAAAATTTTGAGCTATTTTTTATTGTGTTTCATTAATAATAATTCAATAATTTCTTTTCAAAAAGGGTGGTTTTTAGCGATTTATGACTAAATATACTTTCTATTTAAAATATTGTGCCATTTTATATTGTGTTATAATATTTCAATAATTTCTTTCTAAAAAGAGCGATTTTAGCGATTTATGTCTAAATATACTTTCCATTTAAAATTTTGAGCTATTTTTTATTGTGTTTCATTAATAATAATTCAATAATTTATTTTCAAAAGGGGTGGTTTTTAGCGATTTATGACTAAATATACTTTCTATTTAAAATATTGTGCTATTTTATATTAAGTTTGTGTTATAATATTTCAATAATTTCTTTTTAAAAAGGTCGATTTTAGCGATTTATGTCTAAATATACTTTCCATTTAAAATTTTGAGCTATTTTTTATTGTGTTTCATTAATAATAATTCAATAATTTCTTTTCAAAAAGGGTGGTTTTTAGCGATTTATGACTAAATATACTTTCTATTTAAAATATTGTGCTATTTTATATTGTGTTTGTGTTATAATATTTCAATAATTTCTTTTTAAAAAGAGCGATTTTAGCGATTTATGTCTAAATATACTTTCCATTTAAAAATTTTGAGCTATTTTTTATTGTGTTTCATTAATAATAATTCAATAATTTCTTTTCAAAAAGGGTGGTTTTTAGCGATTTATGACTAAATATACTTTCTATTTAAAATATTGTGCTATTTTATATTGTGTTTGTGTTATAATATTTCAATAATTTCTTTTTAAAAAGGTCGATTTTAGCGATTTATGTCTAAATATACTTTCCATTTAAAATTTTGAGCTATTTTTTATTGTGTTTCATTAATAATAATTCAATAATTTATTTTCAAAAAGGGTGGTTTTTAGCGATTTATGACTAAATATACTTTCTATTTAAAATATTGTGCTATTTTATATTAAGTTTGTGTTATAATATTTCAATAATTTCTTTTCAAAAAGGTCGATTTTAGCGATTTATGTCTAAATATACTTTCCATTTAAAATTTTGAGCTATTTTTTATTGTGTTTCATTAATAATAATTCAATAATTTCTTTTCAAAAAGGGTGGTTTTTAGCGATTTATGACTAAATATACTTTCTATTTAAAATATTGTGCTATTTTATATTGTGTTTGTGTTATAATATTTCAATAATTTCTTTTTAAAAAGAGCGATTTTAGCGATTTATGTCTAAATATACTTTCCATTTAAAATTTTGAGCTATTTTTTATTGTGTTTCATTAATAATAATTCAATAATTTCTTTTCAAAAAGGGTGGTTTTTAGCGATTTATGACTAAATATACTTTCTATTTAAAATATTGTGCTATTTTATATTGTGTTTGTGTTATAATATTTCAATAATTTCTTTTTAAAAAGAGCGATTTTAGCGATTTATGTCTAAATATACTTTCCATTTAAAAATTTTGAGCTATTTTTTATTGTGTTTCATTAATAATAATTCAATAATTTCTTTTCAAAAAGGGTGGTTTTTAGCGATTTATGACTAAATATACTTTCTATTTAAAATATTGTGCTATTTTATATTGTGTTTGTGTTATAATATTTCAATAATTTCTTTTTAAAAAGAGCGATTTTAGCGATTTATGTCTAAATATACTTTCCATTTAAAAATTTTGAGCTATTTTTTATTGTGTTTCATTAATAATAATTCAATAATTTATTTTCAAAAAGGGTGGTTTTTAGCGATTTATGACTAAATATACTTTCTATTTAAAATATTGTGCCATTTTATATTGTGTTATAATATTTCAATAATTTCTTTCTAAAAAGAGCGATTTTAGCGATTTATGTCTAAATACACTTTCCATTTAAAATTTTGAGCTATTTTTTATTGTTTCATTAATAATAATTCAATAATTTATTTTCAAAAAGGGTGGTTTTTAGCGATTTATGACTAAATATACTTTCTATTTAAAATATTGTGCCATTTTATATTGTGTTATAATATTTCAATAATTTCTTTCTAAAAAGAGCGATTTTAGCAATTTATGTCTAAATATACTTTCCATTTAAAATTTTGAGCTATTTTTTATTGTGTTTCATTAATAATAATTCAATAATTTATTTTCAAAAAGGGTGGTTTTTAGCGATTTATGACTAAATATACTTTCTATTTAAAATATTGTGCTATTTTATATTGAGTTTGTGTTATAATATTTCAATAATTTCTTTTTAAAAAGGTCGATTTTAGCGATTTATGTCTAAATATACTTTCCATTTAAAATTTTGAGCTATTTTTTATTGTGTTTCATTAATAATAATTCAATAATTTCTTTTCAAAAAGGGTGGTTTTTAGCGATTTATGACTAAATATACTTTCTATTTAAAATATTGTGCTATTTTATATTGTGTTTGTGTTATAATATTTCAATAATTTCTTTTTAAAAAGAGCGATTTTAGCGATTTATGTCTAAATATACTTTCCATTTAAAAATTTTGAGCTATTTTTTATTGTGTTTCATTAATAATAATTCAATAATTTCTTTTCAAAAAGGGTGGTTTTTAGCGATTTATGACTAAATATACTTTCTATTTAAAATATTGTGCTATTTTATATTGTGTTTGTGTTATAATATTTCAATAATTTCTTTTTAAAAAGGTCGATTTTAGCGATTTATGTCTAAATATACTTTCCATTTAAAATTTTGAGCTATTTTTTATTGTGTTTCATTAATAATAATTCAATAATTTATTTTCAAAAAGGGGGTTTTTAGCGATTTATGACTAAATATACTTTCTATTTAAAATATTGTGCTATTTTATATTAAGTTTGTGTTATAATATTTCAATAATTTCTTTTCAAAAAGGTCGATTTTAGCGATTTATGTCTAAATATACTTTCCATTTAAAATTTTGAGCTATTTTTTATTGTGTTTCATTAATAATAATTCAATAATTTCTTTTCAAAAAGGGTGGTTTTTAGCGATTTATGACTAAATATACTTTCTATTTAAAATATTGTGCTATTTTATATTGTGTTTGTGTTATAATATTTCAATAATTTCTTTTTAAAAAGGTCGATTTTAGCGATTTATGTCTAAATATACTTTCCATTTAAAATTTTGAGCTATTTTTTATTGTGTTTCATTAATAATAATTCAATAATTTCTTTTCAAAAAGGGTGGTTTTTAGCGATTTATGACTTAATATACTTTCTATATAAAATATTGTGCTATTTTATATTGTGTTTGTGTTATAATATTTCAATAATTTCTTTTTAAAAAGAGCGATTTTAGCGATTTATGTCTAAATATACTTTCCATTTAAAATTTTGAGCTATTTTTTATTGTGTTTCATTAATAATAATTCAATAATTTCTTTTCAAATAGGATGGTTTTTAGCGATTGATGACTAAATATACTTTCTATTTAAAATATTGTGCCATTTTATATTGTGTTATAATATTTCAATAATTTCTTTCTAAAAAGAGCGATTTTAGCGATTTATGTCTAAATATACTTTCCATTTAAAATTTTGAGCTATTTTTTATTGTGTTTCATTAATAATAATTCAATAATTTCTTTTCAAATAGGGTGGTTTTTAGCGATTTATGACTAAATATACTTTCTATTTAAAATATTGTGCTATTTTATATTGTGTTTGTGTTATAATATTTCAATAATTTCTTTTTAAAAAGAGCGATTTTAGCGATTTGTGTCTAAATATACTTTCCATTTAAAAATTTTGAGCTATTTTTTATTGTGTTTCATTAATAATAATTCAATAATTTCTTTTCAAATAGGGTGGTTTTTAGCGATTTATGACTAAATATACTTTCTATTTAAAATATTGTGCTATTTTATATTGTGTTTGTGTTATAATATTTCAATAATTTCTTTTTAAAAAGAGCGATTTTAGCGATTTATGTCTAAATATACTTTCTATTTAAAATATTGTGCCATTTTATATTGTGTTATAATATTTCAATAATTTCTTTCTAAAAAGAGCGATTTTAGCGATTTATGTCTAAATATACTTTCCATTTAAAATTTTGAGCTATTTTTTATTGTGTTTCATTAATAATAATTCAATAATTTCTTTTCAAATAGGGTGGTTTTTAGCGATTGATGACTAAATATACTTTCTATTTAAAATATTGTGCCATTTTATATTGTGTTATAATATTTCAATAATTTCTTTCTAAAAAGAGCGATTTTAGCGATTTATGTCTAAATATACTTTCCATTTAAAATTTTGAGCTATTTTTTATTGTGTTTCATTAATAATAATTCAATAATTTCTTTTCAAAAAGGGTGGTTTTTAGCGATTTATGACTTAATATACTTTCTATTTAAAATATTGTGCTATTTTATATTGTGTTTGTGTTATAATATTTCAATAATTTCTTTTTAAAAAGAGCGATTTTAGCGATTTGTGTCTAAATATACTTTCCATTTAAAAATTTTGAGCTATTTTTTATTGTGTTTCATTAATAATAATTCAATAATTTCTTTTCAAATAGGGTGGTTTTTAGCGATTTATGACTAAATATACTTTCTATTTAAAATATTGTGCTATTTTATATTGTGTTTGTGTTATAATATTTCAATAATTACTTTTTAAAAAGGGCGATTTTAGCGATTTATGTCTAAATATACTTTCTATTTAAAATATTGTGCCATTTTATATTGTGTTATAATATTTCAATAATTTCTTTCTAAAAAGAGCGATTTTAGCGATTTATGTCTAAATATACATTCCATTTAAAATTTTGAGCTATTTTTTATTGTGTTTCATTAATAATAATTCAATAATTTCTTTTCAAAAAGGGTGGTTTTTAGCGATTTATGACTAAATATACTTTCTATTTAAAATATTGTGCTATTTTATATTACGTTTGTGTTATAATATTTCAATAATTTCTTTTTAAAAAGGTCGATTTTAGCGATTTATGTCTAAATATACTTTCCATTTAAAATTTTGAGCTATTTTTTATTGTGTTTCATTAATAATAATTCAATAATTTCTTTTCAAAAAGGGTGGTTTTTAGCGATTTATGACTAAATATACTTTCTATTTAAAATATTGTGCTATTTTATATTGTGTTTGTGTTATAATATTTCAATAATTTCTTTTTAAAAAGAGCGATTTTAGCGATTTATGTCTAAATATACTTTCCATTTAAAATTTTGAGCTATTTTTTATTGTGTTTCATTAATAATAATTCAATAATTTCTTTTCAAAAAGGGTGGTTTTTAGCGATTTATGACTAAATATACTTTCTATTTAAAATATTGTGCTATTTTATATTGTGTTTGTGTTATAATATTTCAATAATTTCTTTTTAAAAAGAGCGATTTTAGCGATTTATGTCTAAATATACTTTCCATTTAAAAATTTTGAGCTATTTTTTATTGTGTTTCATTAATAATAATTCAATAATTTCTTTTCAAAAAGGGTGGTTTTTAGCGATTTATGACTAAATATACTTTCTATTTAAAATATTGTGCTATTTTATATTGTGTTTGTGTTATAATATTTCAATAATTTCTTTTTAAAAAGAGCGATTTTAGCGATTTATGTCTAAATATACTTTCCATTTAAAAATTTTGAGCTATTTTTTATTGTGTTTCATTAATAATAATTCAATAATTTATTTTCAAAAAGGGTGGTTTTTAGCGATTTATGACTAAATATACTTTCTATTTAAAATATTGTGCCATTTTATATTGTGTTATAATATTTCAATAATTTCTTTCTAAAAAGAGCGATTTTAGCGATTTATGTCTAAATATACTTTCCATTTAAAATTTTGAGCTATTTTTTATTGTTTCATTAATAATAATTCAATAATTTATTTTCAAAAAGGGTGGTTTTTAGCGATTTATGACTAAATATACTTTCTATTTAAAATATTGTGCCATTTTATATTGTGTTATAATATTTCAATAATTTCTTTCTAAAAAGAGCGATTTTAGCGATTTATGTCTAAATATACTTTCCATTTAAAATTTTGAGCTATTTTTTATTGTTTCATTAATAATAATTCAATAATTTATTTTCAAAAAGGGTGGTTTTTAGCGATTTATGACTAAATATACTTTCTATTTAAAATATTGTGCCATTTTATATTGTGTTATAATATTTCAATAATTTCTTTCTAAAAAGAGCGATTTTAGCGATTTATGTCTAAATATACTTTCCATTTAAAATTTTGAGCTATTTTTTATTGTTTCATTAATAATAATTCAATAATTTATTTTCAAAAAGGGTGGTTTTTAGCGATTTATGACTAAATATACTTTCTATTTAAAATATTGTGCCATTTTATATTGTGTTATAATATTTCAATAATTTCTTTCTAAAAAGAGCGATTTTAGCGATTTATGTCTAAATACACTTTCCATTTAAAATTTTGAGCTATTTTTTATTGTTTCATTAATAATAATTCAATAATTTATTTTCAAAAAGGGTGGTTTTTAGCGATTTATGACTAAATATACTTTCTATTTAAAATATTGTGCCATTTTATATTGTGTTATAATATTTCAATAATTTCTTTCTAAAAAGAGCGATTTTAGCAATTTATGTCTAAATATACTTTCCATTTAAAATTTTGAGCTATTTTTTATTGTGTTTCATTAATAATAATTCAATAATTTATTTTCAAAAAGGGTGGTTTTTAGCGATTTATGACTAAATATACTTTCTATTTAAAATATTGTGCTATTTTATATTAAGTTTGTGTTATAATATTTCAATAATTTCTTTTTAAAAAGGTCGATTTTAGCGATTTATGTCTAAATATACTTTCCATTTAAAATTTTGAGCTATTTTTTATTGTGTTTCATTAATAATAATTCAATAATTTCTTTTCAAAAAGGGTGGTTTTTAGCGATTTATGACTAAATATACTTTCTATTTAAAATATTGTGCTATTTTATATTGTGTTTGTGTTATAATATTTCAATAATTTCTTTTTAAAAAGAGCGATTTTAGCGATTTATGTCTAAATATACTTTCCATTTAAAAATTTTGAGCTATTTTTTATTGTGTTTCATTAATAATAATTCAATAATTTCTTTTCAAAAAGGGTGGTTTTTAGCGATTTATGACTAAATATACTTTCTATTTAAAATATTGTGCTATTTTTTATTGTGTTTGTGTTATAATATTTCAATAATTTCTTTTTAAAAAGGTCGATTTTAGCGATTTATGTCTAAATATACTTTCCATTTAAAATTTTGAGCTATTTTTTATTGTGTTTCATTAATAATAATTCAATAATTTCTTTTCAAATAGGGTGGTTTTTAGCGATTTATGACTAAATATACTTTCTATTTAAAATATTGTGCTATTTTATATTGTGTTTGTGTTATAATATTTCAATAATTTCTTTTTAAAAAGGTAGATTTTAGCGATTTATGTCTAAATATACTTTCCATTTAAAATTTTGAGCTATTTTTTATTGTGTTTCATTAATAATAATTCAATAATTTCTTTTAAAAAAGGGTGGTTTTTAGCGATTTATGACTAAATATACTTTCTATTTAAAATATTGTGCTATTTTATATTGTGTTTGTGTTATAATATTTCAATAATTTCTTTTTAAAAAGGTAGATTTTAGCGATTTATGTCTAAATATACTTTCCATTTAAAATTTTGAGCTATTTTTTATTGTGTTTCATTAATAATAATTCAATAATTTCTTTTTAAAAAGAGCGATTTTAGCGATTTATGTCTAAATATACTTTCCATTTAAAAATTTTGAGCTATTTTTTATTGTGTTTGTTTTATAATATTTCAATAATTTCTTTTTAAAAAGGGTGATCTTTAGCGATTTATGTCCTAATATACTTTCTATTTAAAATATTGAGCTATTTTATATTGTGTATAACACAAATTTTGTGTTTGTGTTATAATATTTCAATTATTTCTTTTCAAAAAGGTTGGTTTTAATTGGTTTATAACTAAATATAAAATAGCTCAATATTTTAAATAATAGTTAAATTTAGCCATCAATCGATAAAAACCACGCTTTCTTAAATAAAATTATTGAAATATTATAAAACAAACAAGCACAAATAGCTAAATTTTTTAAATTATAGGTAAATTTAGCTATAAATCGCTGAAAACCACCCTTTTTGAAATAAAATTATTGAAATATTTAAAACCAAACAAGTAAAAATAGCTAAATTTTTTTAATAATAGGTAAATTCAGCTATAAATCGCTGAAAACCACCCTTTTTGAAATAAAATTATTGAAATATTATAAAACAAACAAGCAAAAATGGCTACATTTTTTTAATAATAGGTAAATTTAGCTAAAAATCGCTGAAAAACAACCACCCTTTTTGAAATAAAAATATTGAAATATTATAAAACAAATAAGCTAAAATAGCTAAATTTTTTAAATAATAGGTAAATTTGGCTATAAATCGCTGAAAACCACCCTTTTTGAAATAAAATTATTGAAATATTATAAAACAAACAAGCAAACATAGCTACATTTTTTTAATAATTGGTAAATTTAGCTATAAATCGCTGAAAACCACCCTTTTTGAAATAAAATTATTGAAATATAATTAGTATTGTGGTTATTTTGTTGAACTATTTATGGTTTTCAATCCAAATTCTTTATATTTTCAATTAGGCTTAAGTTCATGAAATTTAATTTCCATTAAATTATTTCCATGAAGAAAGGAACCCCACAACACGAAAATTAATTAAAATTGTTATTGATAATCTTTCATTCTTGACGTGGCTCGGGCTCGAACCCTGGCCGGCAGGTTACCATGACATGTTTCGATCGCAACCACTCGATCTCCTCAGATGGATTTGCCGTCTTACACTCGCAGCCATCGAAAAAATGTACTTGGACTTCAAGAAAAATTCTTGACGAAAGTACGAAAAAACAGAAGTAAAGGAAAAAACATGTGAATTCAATTAAAGTGGATAATCATTCAGGAAAGCAAATTTCGATCTACCAAATGTTAAAATACAATTTGGTTTAAGGATTGATGTTTGACTAGTGACGTCAGCAGTCGTCGATGGCTGCGAGTGTAAGACGGCAAATCCATCTGAGGAGATCGAGTGGTTGCGATCGAAACATGTCATGGTAACCTGCCGGCCAGGGTTCGAGCCCGAGCCACGTCAAGAATGAAAGATTATCAATAACAATTTTAATTAATTTTCGTGTTGTGGGGTTCCTTTCTTCATGGAAATAATTTAATGGAAATTAAATTTCATGAACTTAAGCCTAATTGAAAATATAAAGAATTTGGATTGAAAACCATAAATAGTTCAACAAAATAACCACAATACTAATTATTGTTAAAGCTAAGGCACGAGCTCTATTTGTACATTTGTCCTTCAAGTTGTGCTGAAAAAGGTCAACAGAAAAGAGAAAGACAAAGTGAAAAAACAAAAAATGTACTTGGACTTCAAGAAAAATTCTTGACGAAAGTACGAAAAAACAGAAGTAAAGGAAAAAACATGTGAATTCAATTAAAGTGGATAATCATTCAGGAAAGCAAATTTCGATCTACCAAATGTTAAAATACAATTTGGTTTAAGGATTGATGTTTGACTAGTGACGTCAGCAGTCGTCGATGGCTGCGAGTGTAAGACGGCAAATCCATCTGAGGAGATCGAGTGGTTGCGATCGAAACATGTCATGGTAACCTGCCGGCCAGGGTTCGAGCCCGAGCCACGTCAAGAATGAAAGATTATCAATAACAATTTTAATTAATTTTCGTGTTGTGGGGTTCCTTTCTTCATGGAAATAATTTAATGGAAATTAAATTTCATGAACTTAAGCCTAATTGAAAATATAAAGAATTTGGATTGAAAACCATAAATAGTTCAACAAAATAACCACAATACTAATTATTGTTAAAGCTAAGGCACGAGCTCTATTTGTACATTTGTCCTTCAAGTTGTGCTGAAAAAGGTCAACAGAAAAGAGAAAGACAAAGTGAAAAAACAAAAAATGTACTTGGACTTCAAGAAAAATTCTTGACGAAAGTACGAAAAAACAGAAGTAAAGGAAAAAACATGTGAATTCAATTAAAGTGGATAATCATTCAGGAAAGCAAATTTCGATCTACCAAATGTTAAAATACAATTTGGTTTAAGGATTGATGTTTGACTAGTGACGTCAGCAGTCGTCGATGGCTGCGAGTGTAAGACGGCAAATCCATCTGAGGAGATCGAGTGGTTGCGATCGAAACATGTCATGGTAACCTGCCGGCCAGGGTTCGAGCCCGAGCCACGTCAAGAATGAAAGATTATCAATAACAATTTTAATTAATTTTCGTGTTGTGGGGTTCCTTTCTTCATGGAAATAATTTAATGGAAATTAAATTTCATGAACTTAAGCCTAATTGAAAATATTATTAAAATATTATAAAGCAAACAAGCAAAAATAGCTAAATTTTTTTAAAAATAGGTAAATTTGGCTATAAATCGCTGAAAACCACCCTTTTTGAAATAAAATTATTGAAATATTATAAAACAAACAAGCAAACATAGCTACATTTTTTTAATAATTGGTAAATTTAGCTATAAATCGCTGAAAACCACCCTTTTTGAAATAAAATTATTGAAATATTAAAAACCAAACAAGTAAAAATAGCTAAATTTTTTTAAAAATAGGTAAATTTGGCTATAAATCGCTGAAAACCACCCTTTTTGAAATAAAATTATTGAAATATTATAAAACAAACAAGCAAACATAGCTACATTTTTTTAATAATAGGTAAATTTAGCTAAAAATCGCTGAAAAACACCACCCTTTTTGAAATAAAATTATTAAAATATTATAAAGCAAACAAGCAAAAATAGCTAAATTTTTTTAAAAATAGGTAAATTTGGCTATAAATCGCTGAAAACCACCCTTTTTGAAATAAAATTATTGAAATATTATAAAACAAACAAGCAAAAATAGCTAAATTTTTTAAATAATTGGGAAATTTAGCTATAAATCGTTAAAAACCACCCTTTTTGAAATAAAAATATTGAAATATTATAAAACAAACAAGTAAAGATAGCTAAATTTTTTTAATAATAGGTAAATTTAGCTATAAATCGCTGAAAACCACCCTTTTTGAAATAAAATTATTGAAATATTAAAAACCAAACAAGTAAAAATAGCTAAATTTTTTTAAAAATAGGTAAATTTGGCTATAAATCGCTGAAAACCACCCTTTTTGAAATAAAATTATTGAAATATTATAAAACAAACAAGCAAAAATAGCTAAATTTTTTAAATAATTGGTAAATTTAGCTATAAATCGTTAAAAACCACCCTTTTTGAAATAAAAATATTGAAATATTATAAAACAAACAAGTAAAGATAGCTAAATTTTTTAAATAATTGGTAAATTTAGCTATAAATCGCTGAAAACCACCCTTTTTGAAATAAAATTATTGAAATATTAAAAACCAAACAAGTAAAAATAGCTAAATTTTTTTAAAAATAGGTAAATTTGGCTATAAATCGCTGAAAACCACCCTTTTTGAAATAAAAATATTGAAATATTATAAAACAAACAAGCAAAAATAGCTAAATTTTTTAAATAATTGGTAAATTTAGCTATAAATCGCTGAAAACCACCCTTTTTGAAATAAAATTATTGAAATATTAAAAACCAAACAAGTAAAAATAGCTAAATTTTTTTAAAAATAGGTAAATTTGGCTATAAATCGCTGAAAACCACCCTTTTTGAAATAAAATTATTGAAATATTATAAAACAAACAAGCAAAAATAGCTAAATTTTTTAAATAATTGGTAAATTTAGCTATAAATCTTTAAAAACCACCCTTTTTGAAATAAAAATATTGAAATATTATAAAACAAACAAGTAAAGATAGCTAAATTTTTTAAATAATTGGTAAATTTAGCTATAAATCGCTGAAAACCACCCTTTTTGAAATAAAATTATTGAAATATTATAAAACAAACAAGCAAAAATAGCTAAATTTTTTAAATAATTGGTAAATTTAGCTATAAATCGTTAAAAACCACCCTTTTTGAAATAAAAATATTGAAATATTATAAAACAAACAAGTAAAGATAGCTAAATTTTTTAAATAATTGGTAAATTTAGCTATAAATCGCTGAAAACCACCCTTTTTGAAATAAAATTATTGAAATATTAAAAACCAAACAAGTAAAAATAGCTAAATTTTTTAAATAATTGGTAAATTTAGCTATAAATCGCTGAAAACCACCCTTTTTGAAATAAAATTATTGAAATATTATAAAACAAACAAGCAAAAATAGCTAAATTTTTTAAATAATTGGTAAATTTAGCTATAAATCGTTAAAAACCACCCTTTTTGAAATAAAAATATTGAAATATTATAAAACAAACAAGTAAAGATAGCTAAATTTTTTAAATAATTGGTAAATTTAGCTATAAATCGCTGAAAACCACCCTTTTTGAAATAAAATTATTGAAATATTAAAAACCAAACAAGTAAAAATAGCTAAATTTTTTTAAAAATAGGTAAATTTGGCTATAAATCGCTGAAAACCACCCTTTTTGAAATAAAAATATTGAAATATTATAAAACAAACAAGTAAAGATAGCTAAATTTTTTAAATAATTGGTAAATTTAGCTATAAATCGCTGAAAACCACCCTTTTTGAAATAAAATTATTGAAATATTATAAAACAAACAAGCAAAAATAGCTAAATTTTTTAAATAATTGGTAAATTTAGCTATAAATCGTTAAAAACCACCCTTTTTGAAATAAAAATATTGAAATATTATAAAACAAACAAGTAAAGATAGCTAAATTTTTTAAATAATTGGTAAATTTAGCTATAAATCGCTGAAAACCACCCTTTTTGAAATAAAATTATTGAAATATTATAAAACAAACAAGCAAAAATAGCTAAATTTTTTAAATAATTGGTAAATTTAGCTATAAATCGTTAAAAACCACCCTTTTTGAAATAAAATTATTGAAATATTATAAAACAAACAAGCAAAAATAGCTAAATTTTTTAAATAATTGGTAAATTTAGCTATAAATCGTTAAAAACCACCCTTTTTGAAATAAAAATATTGAAATATTATAAAACAAACAAGTAAAGATAGCTAAATTTTTTTAATAATAGGTAAATTTAGCTATAAATCGCTGAAAACCACCCTTTTTGAAATAAAATTATTGAAATATTAAAAACCAAACAAGTAAAAATAGCTAAATTTTTTTAAAAATAGGTAAATTTGGCTATAAATCGCTGAAAACCACCCTTTTTGAAATAAAATTATTGAAATATTATAAAACAAACAAGCAAAAATAGCTAAATTTTTTAAATAATTGGTAAATTTAGCTATAAATCGCTGAAAACCACCCTTTTTGAAATAAAATTATTGAAATATTAAAAACCAAACAAGTAAAAATAGCTAAATTTTTTTAACAATAGGTAAATTTAGCTATAAATCGCTGAAAACCACCCTTTTTGAAATGAAATATTATAAAACAAACAAGTAAAGATAGCTAAATTTTTTTAATAATAGGTAAATTTAGCTATAAATCGCTGAAAACCACCCTTTTTGAAATAAAATTATTGAAATATTATAAAACAAACAAGCAAAAATAGCTAAATTTTTTAAATAATTGGTAAATTTAGCTATAAATCGCTGAAAACCACCCTTTTTGAAATAAAATTATTGAAATATTAAAAACCAAACAAGTAAAAATAGCTAAATTTTTTTAACAATAGGTAAATTTAGCTATAAATCGCTGAAAACCACCCTTTTTGAAATGAAATATTATAAAACAAACAAGTAAAGATAGCTAAATTTTTTTAATAATAGGTAAATTTAGCTATAAATCGCTGAAAACCACCCTTTTTGAAATAAAATTATTGAAATATTATAAAACAAACAAGCAAAAATAGCTAAATTTTTTAAATAATTGGTAAATTTAGCTATAAATCGTTAAAAACCACCCTTTTTGAAATAAAAATATTGAAATATTATAAAACAAACAAGCAAAAATAGCTAAATTTTTAAAATAATTGGTAAATTTAGCTATAAATCGCTGAAAACCACCCTTTTTGAAATAAAAATATTGAAATATTATAAAACAAATAAGCTAAAATAGCTAAATTTTTTAAATAATAGGTAAATTTAGCTATAAATCTTTAAAAACCACCCTTTTTGAAATAAAATTATTGGAATATTATAAAACAAACAAGCAAAAATAGCTACATTTTTTTAAATAATAGGTAAATTTAGCCATGAATAGCTGAAAACCAACCTTTTTGAAATAAAATTATTGGAATATTATAAAACAAACAAGCAAAAATAGCAAAATTTTTTAAATAAAAGTTAAATTTAACTATAAATCTCTAAAAACCACCCTTTTTGAAATAAAATTATTGAAATATTATAAAACAAAGACAATTAAAATAGCAAAATTTTTTAAATAATAAGTTAATTAAGCTATAAATTGCTAAAAACCATATTTTTTAAATAAAATTATTTATTCCAGTAAAATTTTATTAAAAATCGCTGGATTTGACGAGAAAATAGCTAAATTAGCAGCAGTGTAGAAAGAACACACAGAGTTGCATATTACCAGCGTTACTATTTGTCATGTTATTTTTTTTTATAAGTATTTTTAGACGTAAAAATGTTTAACATTTTTATAAAGATTTTCATATATAATAATAAACTAAAATTTGCAGTATATTAGATGAAAGGATGCAATCTTAGATAGTATCTGTCCTTTATTACTGTTAAGTTGTTTAATTTTGTTTACTCCATATATACTTCATACCTTAAAGATCCCAATTACTTATATTCTTTTAGGTGCTAAAGTATCTAAAGATGATGAAATCGATTTTAGAGTTAACTCTTCAAAGTCTTATGTTGAATTATGTAATGTTCTGTTCAAATGTTCGATTTTGATAACGCCCTTATGAAACACGTTATAGTTTTACTTTTAACTACTTTAAGCACTTTTTATTCAATAATAAATTTTGGTTCTAACAATTTTTTTATTATATTTTATATAATATACCCTTCACCTCGAAAACCAATTAGAAACTTTGTTTTCTTGTCTTCGCCATAATCTTAGCTATAAACTACGAGAAGGAAAGCTTTAAAAAAAATGGCCATGAAAAACTGTAGTTAGTGCATTAAAATTGCTAAAATATAAAATTTTTATAAATATTTCACAATTTTTGGTCAATTGTCCAAATATTTAAGGATATCGACTTCAAACTCTTTCTCGTGTGGAATTTCTCGAAGCACTTATCGCAACCAACGAAACCCTTTTGCGTTTTGCTAGTTTTTGCGTTTTTTTTCTCATGTCAAAATCTCGGCTAGAAATTATTTTTGCTACAATTGTAGCCTACAGAATATAAGGAGAAAAAAGTAGAACAAAATAATCCGAAAAATTGCATCTAATGCCTCAAAAATGCTAAAATGTAGAAAAATTTTAATTTATATATTTTGTTGCACCATTTTTGGACTGTAGCTGCCACACGGTAATCTTCAGAAAAAATAGTCTCTAATGCATAATTCCTCATATATCATTCCTAGAAAATGCATTTTTTCACATTTTTCAGTTGTATTTTTTATCGGAAATTCGTGAAATTTATGAAAAACATATGTTGCAAACAAACAAATAAGCAAATAAACAAATAAGCAAATAAACAAATCAACAAATAAACAAATAAGCAAATAAACAAAAAAACAAACAAGCAAATAAACAAACTAACAAAAAACAAATAAACAGATAAATAACTAAGCAAATAAACAAATAAACAAATAAGCAAATTAACAAATTAACAAATCAACAAATAAACCAATTAACAAATACACGAACAAACGAATAAACAAATTAAAAAATAAGCAAATAAACAAATTAACAATTTAAAAAATTAACAAATAAACAAATAAACAAAAAAGCAAATTAACAAATAAACGAACAAACGAATAAACAAATTAACAAACAAACAAATTAACAAATAAACGAACAAACAAATTAACAAATAAAAAAATAAACAAATAAGCAAATTAACAAATTACTTAATAAACAAATACCCAAATAAACATATTAACAAATTTAAAAATAAACAAATTAACAAATAAACAAATTAACAAATAAACAAATACCCAAATAAACAACTTAACAAATACACAAATAAACAAATACCCAAATAAACAAATTAACAAATAAACCAATAAACAAAAAAACATATAAACAAACAAACAAACAAATAAACAAATTAACAAATAAACAAATTAACCAATTAACATATAAACGAACAAACTAATAAACAAATTAATAAATAAACAAATTAACCAATTAACAAATAAACGAACAAATGAATAAACGAATAAACAAATTAACAAATAAACAAATAAGCAAATTAACAAATAAACAAATAAACAAATAAACAAATAAACGAATAAACAAATTTAAAAATAAACAAATAAACAAATTTACAAATTTACAAATAAACAAATTAACACACAAACAAACTAACAAATAAACAAAAAAGCAAATAAAAAAAATAACAAATTAACAAATTAACAAATAAACAAATTAACAAATAAAAAAATAACAAATTAACAAATAAAAAAATAAACAAATTAACAAATTACTAAATAAACAAATAAACATATAAACAAATACCCAAATAAACAAATTAACAAATAAACAAATTAACAAATAAACAAATTAACAAATAAACAAATACCCAAATAAAGAAATTAACAAATAAACAAACAAACAAATAAACAAATTAACAAATAAACAAATACCCAAATAAAGAAATTAACAAATAAACAAACAAACAAATTAACAAATAAACAAAAAAACAAATAAACAAATTAACAAATTAACAAATAAACAAATTAACAAATAAACAAACAAACAAATTAACAAATAAACCAATAAACAAATAGGCAAAAAAACAAATAAATAAACAAATAAACAAATAAACAAAAAAACCAATAAACAAATTAACATATTAAGAAATTAACAAAAAAACAAAAATCGATACTTTAGTATCACAACGGTAACATTGTTTTCCAATAATCACAGCGGTAGCACTGTTTTTCAATAATGAAAAACATGATGGCGGAATAAAAAACGCAGTTTTTTATGAAATATGTGGCAACAAAAATTTTCATATGCATAGTGTACAGATTCGGCACTCGTCCTTTAAATGTACACAATGTAGAGCAATGTACCCTAAAAATACGCTTTATGCTAAAAACGATTTTCCTCCGATTTTTCTAAGAATAAGGGCAAAATATTTGAATCTATATGCCCGATTTTCAAAAATTTTGTAGATTCCGTTAAAAAAAGTGAAAAAATTTCACGTGCCCGAAATACACTCTCTGCAAATATATATATATATATATATATATATATATATATATATATATATATATATATATATATATATATTAATTTGTTAGAATCAAACCATCAATTACCATCATGATCTAATTAATGCCATATATTTTTTTTTTTTTATTATTTTTATTATTCGTTAAAAACTTTATATTCTTATATGTAGGAGATACATATGATTTAGGATTTCTCCTTCATTTTAAACTTGTTTGATTTGAAAATTTTCATATTAGTTATTTCAACCTTTTCATTATCATTATACTCATTATCATAATCATCATAATTGAGATTAGTTATATTCTTTTCTCATCAAAACCAACAATTCTATTATCATAATCATCAAAATTGGGTTTAAATATATTTTGTTTTTATTTTTTCGTTGAAACCAACAAATCATAATCATTATTATCAAAATCAGGTTTATATATGTTTTTTTTTTTTTTAGTCAACATACTCAGAAATATTGTTTTTACAAATGTTGATATTGTGATTTTAATTAAACTGGTTATAATCACCTAAGGTTGAAATGATAGAGATGTTATCCGTTTAATTCTGTTGACTAATTCACATTTATTAAGACATATAGATAATAACAGAATTGATAGAGGATTCATAATTGAATAACTTTGAATAAGAATTGAGCTTATAGTTGGATGTAAGTACGATTTAAACAATAATAACCGACATCGAATGAGTAATTCATCATTTTATTTAATTGAAAACATACCACTTTACATCAAGATATCTTATATTTAATCTGGTAGCATAAAGCAGTTACCTGTTTTTGATCTGGTAATGTAGAAACAGAGAGAATTAATATCAGATTTAAATAACAAACCAAATATAAGATACATTATATAATCCAACAACAACAACAATATATTCAACATGAATTGATTCGAAATAAAATACACACAATTCTTAAATACATTGTCTTATGATTATACTTTAGCTGAGAGAGATTCATACCATATACATATTTACACGTTATGCACTTACAACATAAAATTCAAAGTTTATTAACCTGAAACAAACAACCTGAAACTGAAACAAATTTTGTTTTAAATGAAAGTTGAACTGATGAGTTTAGCGTTTGTGTCCTATAAATCACCCAATAGACAGCTAGCTGTGTATGTAAACCTAAAAATCAAATTTTATTTTTAGTTTTATATGAACAGCCCACCAACCAGTCGGATTGGTTCATGTTTAAATTGATTTAAAAAGTAATTCTAAGTAAATAAGTTGATTTAGTATATCAAAAGGTAACTAGGATCAGTATTAACGTATATCTAATATACTCTTTACTTTTGTGGTGTGGGTATATGAAAATATGATTTTCTATATTAATCATGAGGAGAACATAGTGAAACTATATAATTTAATGTAAAAGTATAAATTTATATGGGATGTACTATCTATACTTTATGGGTATGGTTGCAATTTGAGAGTTAATTCAATGAAATTTTATTATTTTAAAGAAATTTGTGATTATCACGTAAACCTATACACAACCAGCCTATCAGCTGGGTATACGGTTATCAAAATATTAATTTAAAAATTAATTCTAAGTAAGTTGATTCGATGTATTAAGAAGTTGATGTAGCTATATTTAACAAATATTTAAAAGAGTTAAAAAACATCATCATGAACGTATATCTTATATCCATTTCATTAATGTGTTGTAGGTAAAAAAGAAGAAAAAAAAACAATTAAATCAAAAAATTATCAAATAGAAATAAATCAGCAAATATGTATGTATGTATTTATATTGAAAATAAACTTGCAAAAACCATCAAACTAAACTCTTAATTAGAAATAACATATCTTAAACCAATATATTGTAAAATTCTTAACTGTTACCTATAGACATATGAATTTGTAACTTTCTCTTTATAATATTCTATATATTGTTTGTGTAATATGATTCTATTCTGATATTATCAGTCAATATTCTGATGGTACAGTCAACTATAAGTTTATATTATATATAAATTTTTAATGATTGCTGTTAAAACATTATATATAAAACCATATATTATGGTTAATAAACTTTGAATTTTATGTTGTAAGTGCATAATGTGTAAATATGTATATGGTATGAATCTCTCTCAGCTAAAGTATAATCATAAGACAAACTAATTGAATGTATTTAAGAATTGTGTGTATTTTATTTCGAATCAATTCATGTTGAATATATTGTTGTTGTTGTTGTTGGATTATATAATGTATCTTATATTTGGTTTGTTATTTAAATCTGATATTAATTCTCTCTGTTTCTACATTACCAGATCAAAAACAGGTAACTGCTTTATGCTACCAGATTAAATATAAGGTATCTTGATGTAAAGTGGTATGTTTTCAATTAAATAAAATGATGAATTACTCATTCGATGTCGGTTATTATTGTTTAAATCGTACTTACATCCAATTATAAGCTCAATTCTTATTCAAAGTTATTCAATTATGAATCCTCTATCAATTCTGTTATTATATATATATGTCTTAATAAATGTGAATTAGTCAACAGAATTAAACGGATAACATCTCTATCATTTCAACCTTAGGTGATTATAACCAGTTTAATTAAAATCACAATATCAACATTTGTAAAAACAATATTTCTGATTATGATGATGTTAAAGTATCTCGACTAAAAAAAAAAAAAAACATATATAAACCTGATTTTGATAATAATGATTATGATTTGTTGGTTTCAACGAAAAAATAAAAACAAAATATATTTAAACCCAATTTTGATGATTATGATAATAGAATTGTTGGTTTTAATGAGAAAAGAATATAACTAATCTCAATTATGATGATTATGATAATGAGTATAATGATAATGAAAAGGTTGAAATAACTAATATGAAAATTTTCAAATCAAACAAGTTTAAAATGAAGGAGAAATCCTAAATCATATGTATCTCCTACATATAAGAATATAAAGTTTTTAACGAATAATAAAAATAATAAAAATAAAAAATATATGGCATTAATTAGATCATGATGGTAATTGATGGTTTGATTCTAACAAATTAATATATATATGATTTAAATGAAATTAGATTGAAATTAACATTAGGATTGTAAATATTTCATTTAAAAACTCTGTATTATAAGAAACCTGATTTAAAGTAATATAGAGACATTCTTACCGAAACACTACATTCAGATGTAACTTTCTATCCAATATATAAATTTAAGGTAGAAAAACTATCAGCGTATCTCAGTGTATAATCAAATTACTTTATATAAATCTAAATTTTCATTTAAGTTTATGGATTATTTTTTAATATAGTAGACAAGTAAAAATCAAACTATGTTTCTAAAAGTGGTTTGAAAAACTGTATATATAAATATGAGATAATGGTTAAGGTTGTATATACAATGAATAACTTTATGTGAGAACTGAATAGAATTTATAAGATTTGTTAAAATTAAAATAATAATACAATGGATAGAGTTGATAAAATGGAAAGGATTAGTATGGATTTTCTTGAAAAACAGAAGACAATCGTCTTGTGTGATAGGTTTGATGAGATTGAAGTTATAGGTTTGTAAATGAGATGTCTATACAAAAACTAAGATTGAGATCCGAAACTATAAAACCAAGACCAAAAGGCTACTATCAAGATTAACACTAAGATTAAGATTAAAATCAAGACTAAGATCATAAGATTAAGACTAAATATAGGAATGTTAGTAAAGGAAAAAATTTATATATATGTATAGTATAGAAATGCTTAAAACAGAATGTATATTTAAGGATGTATGGAGGTATATAAATATTAAGTATAGAAGGGGAAATAAAAGGAAAACAAATTATAGGAATTACAAAACTGTATGCAAAAACATTAAATAAACCATATAATATGGTTATTAAACTATTCATTTCGTGGTAAAGAAAAACTCTTCATTAAACTAATATTATAGAGTAGCAAACTAGAAAAAAAAACATAAGATAATAGAATTGTTGTTTTTAATGAGCAAAGAATATAACTGATCTTAATTATGATGATTATGATAATGATCATAATGAAAATGCTGAAATAACTAATATGAAAATTGTTAAATCAAACAATTTTAAAATGAAGGAGAAATCCAAAATCATATGCATCTCCTATATATAAGAATATAAAGTTTTTAACGAATAATAAAAATAATGGAAAAAAAAAATATATATGACATTAATAAGATCATGATGGTAATTGATGGTTTGATTCTAACAAATTAATATATACATATATGTATATATATATGATTTAAATGAAATTAGATTGAAACTAACATTAGGATTGTTAATATTTCATTCAAAAGCTTTATATTATAAGAAACCTGATTTAAAGTAATATAGAGACATTCTTACCGAAACACTACATTCAGATTTAACTTTCTATCCAATATATAAATTTAAGGTAGAAAAACCATCAGCGTATCTCAGCGTATAATTAAATTACTTAATATAAACCTAAATTTTCATTTAAGTTTATAGATTATTTTTTAATATAGTAGACAAGTAAAAATCAAAATTTGTTTTTAAAAGTGGTTTGAAAAAACTGTATACATAAATATGAGTTACTAGTTAAGGTTGTATATAGAATGAATTAAATTATGTGAGAACTGAATAGAATTTATAAGAATTGTTTAAATTAAAATAATAATATAATGGATAGATTTGATAAAATGGAAAGGATTAGTATGGATTTTCTTAAAATCGCCTTGTGTGATTAGTTTGATGAGAATGAAGTATAGTAGAAACTCGATTCTTGCACGTAATGAAAACTGGGGTCGGTGCAAGCTTCGAGGTTGTCGCTAGTACCGAGTATTAATTTCCTATATAAAATAAAATATGTATATGTCTGTTTAAAATCGAAGTTTAATATTTCAATTGAAAACACTAAGTTCAAAGCATTCGTATAACAGTAGATAGATATTTTATATGTAATTAAAGAAATTTTAAATTTCCAGATATGTATTCAGTCTAAGAAAACGTAAACAAGGCAGCACGCAAGAGTAATACAAGAGTAATGTTGCAAGTCTATAAACAAAAAAAAAAAACAAGATTGAAATCCGAAACTATAAAACCAAGATCAAAAGACTACTACTAAGATTAACACTAAGACTAAGATTAAAATCAAGAGTAAGATTATAATACTAAGATTAAATATAGAATGTTAGTATAAGAAAAAAAAATTTTATATATGTATAGTAGAAATGCTTAAAACAGAATGTATATTTAAGGATGTATGGAAGTGTATAAATATTAAATATATAAGGGAAATAATAGGAAAACAAATTATAGGAATTACAAAACGGTATACAAAACATTAAATAAACCATATAATATGATTATTGAACTATTCATTTCATGGTATTAGTATATATAAAGTATAAATAAATGATTAATGGAGTAAGGTTTTACATAAATAAATAAATAAAGTTTGTGATTTTCTTTTGCGGATTTAACTATTTTAAATTGTTTTATATTCTATGGATTATAATGGTATGGTATGATAATGTATGGTTAATAAACTACAAAAAAAACATATAAAGCTGTACTAATTATAAAACAAATTTGTTATCTTTAAATTCCTAACTGATAATTATAAGCAGATATAATAGATATTTCCTTATTAAATATTCAAAACTCCTATGTAATACTCTTTTTTAGATCATCTTAATTGATTTTGTAATATGATTTCCTTTTTTCATTAACATTTAATATTCTATTGGTATAATCGACTTCAAGTTTATACTATATATAAACTTTTACTAAATATTATCAAAACAATTAATAAACCATGTACTATGGTTAATAAAATGGAAATTTTATTGTATTTGTATGTATAATGTATAATTATTAACTGAATGAAGTGTATCCATGGATTGAACTAAATTCTTAACTATACTGTCATTGAAGAGTATCAAACCATTGAAAAATTCTTCATTAAACTTATATTATAGAGTATCAAACTAGAAAAAAATAAATAAAAGGTTATAAACATTGAGTAATAGTGAAACTATCTGCAAATGTTTTTAGAAAATGCTTATTAAGTGTTATCAACAAAAATTATATGCTAACTTAATTAACCGATTAAAAGTTACTTTGACCTTTAGTCCGTTGTAGTGAAACAGACCAGAGTCTCTTGTGATAATTAAATCTGCGCAAAAAAAAAATATTTGTATATAATTCTATTTAAGATTAACAAAAACCCAAAAATGACAACTCCTTCTATTTGTTAAATGTAATTAAAAGTTATGTGCAGCCGGTTGCTATTGATATAAAAAAAGTGGTTGATCCCACAAGCCTACCGAGGCATTCAAAGCAAAAAGTCACTAGAAAACCTATGCAACAAAGTCATTAACTATTCTAAACACATACACAATAACTGAAAAAAACTAAAAAAATAATTATTCCACGATCAGTTTTATCTTTAATACGAAAACGCACAAGTAAAATTTTCATCCACAACTAACAAAAATGTCCTACCTCCTAAATAAACAACTTTCTTTACACGTCATGTCCCTTTTATCCTATTCGTATTTGCTACTGTAGGGATATTTTAATATGGTTAAATATTTTTATAATTAATGTCAAAAGCATGAATCTAAATAGTTACTTAACCCATTAGTCCGTTGTGGTGAAACAGAGTCTCTGGTGATAATCAAATATGCAACTCTTATACTGAGATTAGCTCACTATCCCACAAGCCTACCGAGGTATGTATATAAAAAGTCACTAGAAAACCTATGCAACAAAGTCATTAACTATTCTAAACACACACACAATAACTGAAAAACTAAAAATAATTATTCCACGATCAGTTTTATCGTTAATACGAAAACGCACAAGTAAAATTATCATCCCTCACAAAATTTTAAAATCTTCAAGACACGTACACCAAGAAATTTAACACCTGCTACTAAATAAATAAAAAAAAATTTTTCCCACAAAATCTTATGCACAAGTAAAATTATCATCCCTCACAAAATTTTTAAAATCTTCAAGACTGACACGTACACGAAGAAATTATACAATAAACAAAAATATCACACCTCCTAAATAAACAACTTTCTTTACACGTCATTTCCCTTTTACACTCATATTCGTATTTGCATCTAAACAGTATTTTTAAAAATTTGTAGCGTTTTTTTATTTTTCCATAATAATAGTACTGAAAAAAAGCGCTAAAATGCAATAATAAAAACTTGGCAATTCTGCCAGTATTCTTCTCACTTTTGTATGGAAAAAGTAGCTAGAAAGCCGATGCAGCGTAATCAAAATAGATAACCTTCAAACCATTTGCCTATTATATATATATATATAACAACTAAAAATCCTAAATTAATATTCAAGTCGACGCTAAAATCCCGTCAAAATGCCCATTTTGTTGGTATTTTGCTTTCCCGGTTTTTTAATTCCTATTCCTATTATAAATATTTTAAGCGTTTTTTTATTTAAAAAAAAGCACTAAATTGGCCAATATAATAAAAACTTGGCAACACTTACACCATGCACCCAACTTTTGTATGGGAAATCATATTTGGTACATACATAAACACACTACTGCCAATTTTGATTAAACTTTATATTTTTCTTAATTGAGCTAAATGAAGGCTCAGAGCAAAATTTCAAAAACTTTGGGCCAAAAAAAATTTTGGGTTCTATGGGTGGTGTGTGGAGGGCGTGGCCAATTTTGATGAAACTTTATTTTTTATTTAATTGAGCTAAATGAAGGCTCAGAGCAAAATTTCAAAAACTTTGGGCCAAAAAAAAAAATTTTGGGTTCTATGGGCGGTGGGTGGAGGGCGTGGCGAATTTTGATGAAACTTTATATTTTTCTTAATTGAATTAACCAAAGGCTCAGAGCAAAATTTCAACATTCTACGAGCACTCCTTATATTTTTTTGCCAAACATTGTATGGACAAATCCCTCTGTGCGGCGCAGTGGATTCAGAGCTCAATCGTGATGCTCATATCGTACTACATCTGAGTTTTGTAAGTCATTGCTATATATATCATTATATATATACTAAGAATATTTCTTTCACAAAAAAATCCACCAAAAACAAACAAATACCTAATTATGACTTGGCCGGAAATCCAGATGAAGATTGCAGTAAGATTTCATAGACAAACGCAAATGCTGAGGAGAATCTCGATGAAAAGCAAGCCATATCACTTGAAATTTAGTTTACCCCGTTGAAGTTATCAACTTGCCTATTTGAATAATATTGCTGATGAAGTGTAAGTGGGGGCCATTTTGGATGAAGACCCATATGTTTTATTGAGTCGTGGTAAACTAACTGCAAATAATAAGACTGGTTCCAAAATATCCAAGTTTAAGTGAAAGGAAAAGAATTATCCACTACTTCGACACTACAATACCCGAAATCTATAGATGTATTCTAATAGTTATTTAGACTTAGAAAGCCTTAAAGATGTGGTCGTACAAGTAGAAAGTTTCACTAGATCATTTAGTTAATTCCTGAATATCAACATATATCGTAATGTGTAGCAGTTAAACATTAAATTTATAGCTTTGTAAAAATTATGAATTGAAAAATAAAATGTTATAATGAAATGAAGAAGTATTCAATTTTATTTAAATAAATTGAAAAAAATATGTAAAAAATGCTTAGTTTATCAAAAAAAAGTAGTAAATTTACCTAATATCTATGTTCTTGTACAAAAGCTTTTGATAATATTCCAAAAATAAAAATATAAAATAACTTTGCTATCATTGGTAAATTTTCAAAGTTTGTAAGTAACTTTAACATAATTTTTAGATACTTTTTCGAACATAGAAATTACCTAAGTTAATAGTCATATTATCTAAGAAACTTGGATACTGCCATGCTACCCTTGCGCTTCGTTAATTTTATACCAAATTTTTGGGTAATTTTACCTATGAATTTTTTTGTGTGTATTAACAATATTATTAATACCTTAAGCTATATATGGCATAGCATATTTGTTGTAAGCAAGATTGGCACTATTCTAGGAAAGTAAATTACTTTCACATAGTTTTGATTGATAAAATTTTAACTAAAAGCTATAAGATAGTTTAAAGGAATACATTTTCTTGGGAAATTAAAATCAAAACCTTTTATATTTTTAACAAACTTCTATGTTTTTTTTCATGGAATAAAAGTTTAAGCCATTTACTTGCATATAACATCATTTAAATTTAGTATGGTTTTACAAAAGTACTTAATTAGAAATTCATTGTATATTGGAAAAACACCGATGAAATGAAATGTGTTTTTCGAAGCATCTAAATTGCAAATTTTGCATATACTAACAGTGTTATTTCTAAAGGATCTTGAATTCAAGTCTAATAAGCCACCTCTAGCCCTTTTTATTAAACTGACCGTACGTGGAAAATAGTCTGAAGTATATAACGATGATACATTGTAATCTAGTTTTTTATGATCTATAAAATTGTGAACTAGTAGCACTTTATGTAAAATCATTACGTTCTTTAATTTTTACTTGGTCTAATATAGGTTTCCACTGCCTGCGAATTGGTAATAATGAGTTGTTAGGGGCAAATTGTAAATGCTGACAAAGATTTTCGCACTCCTTAGCCCAATATATGTTTAGTTCTATGATATATAACGCTAAAATGCGAGGTAATCTGTGGAATCCATATCCAATATTTTATTAATGTAGCAGAGGTGAAGTCTTAAGGTTGGAACGTATAGCGACTCTAGGTTTCTCTCTAAATACTGCATGTAATTAGGTGTCGTATCTGGTAAGTATAGCATCTTTTTTATAAAAAATTTTACGAAATTCTTGTACCGACACGAAATACCATTATTTAAGATTTTTCCAGATAAGCTTTCAAGCACCACGTTAAACAATAATTATGTAAACAATCAAACATTCTTTGCAATTCCGTTGGGCTATCTGATAAAATAACAAGGTCGTCGGCGTAAAGCAATACTTTTACACTGACGTCCCCAACATTTACTTCTCCAGGTAACTCATCTGCTAAATCAGTAACATATAACGAGAATAATAGTGGACTTAATACACAACCCTGTTTAACACCTATTTCGACGGTAAAAGGATCAGAATAAGAGTTTCAATCCGAGTACCTCAATTCTGTAACGGTTGCTTGAACGAATTTGTTATACTCTATTTGAAATAAACAAATATTTTTGTTTAGAAACATTAACGACAAATAGCAGTAAAAATATAAGAACGTCAAAGTTAAAATTTTTTTGAATTAATAAAAAATATAAAATAAATTTGCTTGTAAAAAATTTATTTTAATAAAACGTAAATGAAAACGTGTAAATATTGAATATATTTCTAAACAAATACGTAAATTTAAATCATTTTTTACATATACCGCATTTACATCTCGAGCCCTAACAGCGAAAATAACGTAAGCGACATGATTTTCAATTTTCGTTTTTTTTAATAAATGACTTTATTGGCAGCACTTGCATCATCTCCTAAAATATCATGGTCACATAATGTACCATTACGATTTTATAGCAAAAACAATTTTAGTGTAAGCGACAAATTTCATACAAAATTAATATGAAATAAAACAAAAAGCTCTCTCCTGTAAAATTTGATTTTTGGCGCTTACATTATTTTCGCGGTTAGGGGTCGATCTATGCAATTAACGCCGATTTTTTTTCTATTTTCTTTTATAGTAGTTTCTATGAAACTCTTTTCACATTTACATTTACATTTTTTTCAAGCATTCCACTTTTTCAACCCCGTTTTCTTCCTCACACCTCTTGCTAACAAACAAAAAGTTGAATGCGAAAGTTGCGGCAAGTTGCGGCGTTAATTGCATAATGTAAATATGGTCATAGTTAAAAAGTTCAAGGTGCCTGAGCCACTCTAACACAACATTCTGCTCTTACTTTTTATACCCACACTACTGTATGTGAAGAGGATATTGGCTTTTGTGCAAATCCCACTATCGGCTCAAATAGCACAATCTGTGACGATTTTTATTGTGCTGTATCGGCGCACATTAAAAAACATTGCACAGTTTATTCTTGGGTAGTCCCATTATCGTCGCACATTGTGAGAATTTTTTTCGGTTCATATCGGCCAAAACTCAGTTGAGACAATAATCGGTACAATGCGGTCACACTATCGTGTTATTTGGGCCAATTTAATAATATGTTTTGGTTTATTTGTTTGTTTGCGACATAATTTTATTTTAAAAATTCACAAAATTCTCCGTCTGAATATTCCATTATTAGTTTCCTAGCAATTTTAAATAATATATTTATATAAAATTAAAAATGTTTTCAGTTTTATTCAAACTTACTACACTTGTTTTTTTTTTGTAATTATTGTTCTGTAAACAGATGTTCACAAAGCAGGGATGGCAACATCGATACAACTGCAATGTTTTCGTTAAACCAAATTTTTTTTTTTTCATTTAACATCACAAATGTACCATTTAACTTTTTAATACATAAATAATAGATAAAACAAATGTAATTTTGATTACAATTAAGCTCAAAAAAGTAAAATTTTAGTAGCCACCCAGCAAAAACTTACATTGCAAAGTAATGAGTTAAAAAGCTAATATAACGACTCTTCACTACTTATACATTGTCATTTTAACTCATTATTTTAACACGGTGATGTCATTGGAGGCAAGTACTTACCACCCTCGTTTACAAATAGGGAGTTAAATAAGTCATTACCACATTCGCTTACAAATAGGGACATAAATAAGTTATTACTCCGATGTCACCAAAATTACAACTAACATGTCATGACTTTAAAAAAAATTTTTTTTTATTATTTTTTTTAAATTATTTTTTTTCTATTTTTTCTTATTTTATTTTTTATTTTTTTTTCTGTCTCTGGCGGGATTCGATCGCGCAACCTCGGTGCTGATAGACTAGCTCACTACCAGCTAGTCTACCGGGGCAGTGTAGTTTTTGTATAAAAAAACGATGTTTTTTACTCAATTAAGAGCGTAAATATGAGATTAAATTATTGGAGGCAACTACTTACCACCCTCGCTTACAAATAGGGAGTTAAATAAGTCATTACCACATTCGCTTACAAATAGGGAGTTAAATAAGTCATTACCACATTCGCTTACAAATAGGGACTTAAATAAATTATTACTCCGATGTCACCAAAATTACAACTAACATGTCATGACTATAAAATTTCAGTACAGCATAATTTTTCATATTCAAATTTATTACAAATTGTTTTTTATTTATAATAAAAAAAAAAAAAACAAATTGTAAGAACAAATATTTTAAATCAATTTGTATTAGATTTGAAAAAACTTCAACCGTAGATGCATTTTATTACGAATGAATTATAAATTTCGTTAATCAACTCATACACAAGTACTTAGGTATCAGATTATATGTCAGCCATTACCAAACTACTTCTATGTAATGCAGATGGTATGAAGTAGTCATTGAAAAGTAAGTTGTTCAGTAATGGCAAGTCATTACCAAGTTTTTGCTGGGCAGTTGGTGCACTTTAAAAATTTCGTTTTGCCATCCCTTGTATCGGCGCTGATTGGTGACTGTGATCGGCACACAAGTGGCCGATAAAAATCGGTACATATTAAACAATTTGATTGCTCCACATTGTGCAAAAGAGTGTTCACATTATCGGCGCATCAAAGTAATTTTGATTGTCCACAGTCAGCACAATTTCGGCACATATTGTCGCAAATTAAAAAATATTGACCGTTCACACTATCGGCACATGAAATAAGACAAAAATTGGTACATTGCGCCGATAGTGGGATCTTAGCTTAACACATATAAATATAGGTTCTGGAGCCACCTTTTAGTATATCGTTTGACTCAGAATCAATTTCGGATTTGATCTAACGAGGTTCTTCCTTCTATTAGGTTGGCTAGTTGTCTGTCTAAGATAACCTTGTCCGTAAATTACAGGTCGCAATTTTAAAAATATGCACATATGCATTTATTGTCACAAGGTAGAAACCTTTTCAAAATGGTGAGTCCACATGCAAACTTCTTTCCGGAATAGGCTTTTGTGCCCACTAACCATCTTGTTTTATAAACATTTGGGATTAATAAGGTCCAAAAATATTTTATCGCAGCCTTCATAAATCAGCAGAACTAATATTACTAGAATCGGTCCATATTTGACCACAGCTCCCATATGAATTCACTTATAATAAGTAGCCTAAATAATAGCTTCTATATTATCTCATAGTAGTAGTCATAGTAATAGTAGAAGATATCAACATTTTTTCATTTTTCGAATTTATTCTATGAGATAAATTTCAGTTATGTATTTTATAAAGCTTTTTTGTAATAGTCCTATTCCTTCAATTTTTCAGAAATGACTTTATACACTACCAGACTATTATATTGTATTTTTTTGTTACATTTTACCTTAGCTTTCCTTTGGGCAGCAATGAGGTATATTGTATGTACAGAAAAATTTACAATTATTAGACACCAGCCGAATGTAATGCATTTTCTGGTAGTGTTGGAAAGATAATCGAATGCGCTTTCCGTCGATATGCTGAAAATTTCTATCTGGCACATCAAAATTTGCCTATTTTTGACGTTTTTTTCAAAATTTTTTATTTTTATTTCGTTTTTTTTTTTACGTTATATTAAATATCTGGAATGTTTTATTTTTTAACCAAATAGTATATTTAATTACCAAAATTTTAAGCGTAATTTGAAAAAAATCGGATGAAAACTAAAGTTTTTATTAAGGATTATATGGAACGACAATATTTTCATCTCATATAAAATTCCGTGTTTCTTAAATCCATCAGTTTTAACGTATTTAGAAAAAAAAAAAAAATTTTTATATGAGATGAACTTTTCGGTTGGGCTCCACAAGGGTTTAAGTGGGACCATACACCGAAAAACACAAAAGTACCGTTATATAAAAAAACAGTACTTAGGAAAAAAAATTACAGCGTTTTTCGTGTTCAGGAGGTCCCAATTAACTTATCTAGGCATGTGGCGTTCTTGGTATTTTTTTGGCTGTAAACCAGTGTTATCTTTAAGTTTCTTTAAAACAGACAAAATTTCACAAATTTCCATGGGTAAATCTAGGAAGGAATCTATTAAACATTGCATTGAACAGTTTATAGACAGATAATCAACATTTTTTGCAATAACTTACTCACGTAGGAACGAAAATCATCGGCATTCATCGAACCTTTTACTGAATAAGAACGCAATTTCATAGTTTAATTGCTCTACATTTTTGTTATACAAATCCAGTTTTTTCTCATTACATATCTTAAGGTATATAGCTCTAGATGCAAAATAACGAGATTGGTTTTCAGTATTGTGATTTGTTTTTATGTCGGCTAAGATTTATTAGCATAAGTTTTCTAGCACGGTCACATTTCCAATCGAACCATTTCTGTTTAGGTTTAAAGAAATATTTATTCACCTTAGTGACATTCGCTTACTTAATTTTGTCACATAGCCGCACAACCAATTCATCAACCGTTTCGTTAGACTGAATATCAACATTATTAGCAAGTAAAGAAAGTTTATCTTTGTATTTGGCAGAAAATTTCCTATTCCAGTGCAATAGTTCATTTCACGGCTTGGTGATTTAATTTTCAAGCAAAGTGACATGTGGTCAGATTAAGGCTTGGATGCGATAAATAAATCATTAACATATTGTAAAAAGTGAACAAATACAATAATCAAATATTCGATAGAGCCGTTTGCGCGTTAGGTAACGATGTATTAATACGATAAAAACACTTAAAAAAGTAAAGGTTATTATATCTCAACCATTTGTTGATCGATCTAGCTGAATTTTTATAGCAAACTATTCTGGAATATATGCGATATAAATATATAAAAACCTTGTCCCCATCATATCGGGGCTATTTGGAAACACTACTTCAACATACACACGTACAGACAAACTGACGGACGAGTAGACGGAACCAACATAAAAGTATATCGTAAGAATATTGTTAAAAAAGAGTTTGACCTGCCCACTTTGGTACAATCACAAGAAAAATCAATCCATCCGTACTTAGATCAATCCGAAGCGGTATTAATAATACGGTGAGTACGAATTTTCTTGAATAAGTAGAGAAAGAATGATTCAAGTACGGATTTTCCATCGCAAAATACTTAACTTATCCATATTCAATCCCAAATTCATACTTGAAATTATCCGAAAACTAGATTGATTTAAGTTAAACTTAGATTAAACCAAACTAAAATGCGCTTGATTCAAGTATCATAAAGTTGATTCAATCCCGAACTCGTACTTGAAATAAACCAAAAGAGAAGCAGAATTTTATTATGATTGATTTACCTAACCGTTTTACACCTAACATAATTAATTATAAAACACCAGCTTCATTCCCGATATGGTTTTTTCTTTAAAAACTTAATTTTTACTTTTTAAACATGTAAATAATGTGTTTTGGTCTTGTTCTGTTGTATTGTTGTTTCTACATACAACAAGCAAATCGTTTTTTAGCTACTTGTGTGGTGTTCATTGCTGCCAATGTGGAGTTCGGAAATTACATATGACTGAGTACCAAATTACACATTTGAAGCGAAATTACACACGCAAATCGAAAATGTAGCTTTAATAGAGTGAATTTGGAAGAACATCTCAGAAATGTTTTTTTACAAGCCTAAGCAACATAAATTTTAAAAATTCGCTGTAAGTAAGATACAATGAAACCAAATTCTAAAATCTCTAGAATGTTCACAATTTTTTTTTATTAAATAGCTCAAAAACAAATGTAAAAGAAATTAAAATCAAGCTTGCCAGCTTATGTTAAACATGCTTTTCTTTATTCCCGTCTCACCAATAAACTCAAAAATGTATGAAAAAATAAAACTTTAAGTAAAATTACACATAGATTACAAGTAATACTAATTACACATGGGCTACACATGCAAATAAAAATTACACACAATATGTGTAACTACACATGGATTGGCAACACTGGTGGTGTTGTTGTATGTCTAAAATGAAAAAAATCAATCTAGCAATTAGTAATTTTTTAACCATCTTATTTTATCAAAATTTTCTTGAAGGTTTTGTAATTTTTAGACCAAAACATGTTATAAATTCAGCGTTAGTTGTGTTGTAATGTTGAATTAAGTCAGTTAACGCGTATGACTTTTACAATAAAAAAATCAATTTTATCGATAATTTTAGGTTTTCATTATTCAAAGATTTTTCCTATGCTTAGTTTAATAATGCCATTATTAGCCACGATTGAGCCATTTTTTACTAAACATTGTTGGCATTACTGCATCAAACCAAAACTTTACTTTTATTAGCGAAAGCAAGAGTTTACTTTTTGAACATAAAACTGAACTACCCATTCCCCCACAAAAGCTGTATTCCCCTAGAGCATCTCTACCAGTTCTACCATTAAGCACAATCCCACCGACATTTTCAATAAGGTTCATCAGTTTTTTACCTTGCGCATTTAGTACTCTGTCTTTTGAATACCTAGTTTTATTTATGTGTGGTAAATCTTTCAACAACTTGCTCATCAGCAATTCTTGCATATAAGTCGCCCACTATACAGAAAGTTGAAGAATCAACTTCCTGTACAAATTCTTCAAACTTTTCTTTTTCCAGTTACTGCAGTTTAAATAACTTGAGATAAAGTCGAATACATTACCTTCAAGAGAATGTGCTGTTTCTAAATGACAGGCAAGTGATTGTGTAGTCAAATTTTTATGAAAAGCACTCAGTTTTTTGAGTAATTTTCGTATAAATTAAGAAACAGCACATTTCTCTCTCGAAAATAATTTTATTTCGTTTAAAACAGTAACCAATTATTATATCGGGTGATTTTTAAGCTATTATCTTTTTGACAACACTGGTTTAAACAGCTGATCCACGTTTCGTGTTTTGTTTCACTATCAAACATCTTCAGTTTGGTATATAATTTAACCATGAATCGTCTTACAAATGAACAACGCTTGCAAATTATTGAATTTTATTATCAAAATGCGTGCTCTGTTAAGAAAGTTCATCGCGCGCTTCTTCCATTTTATGGTCAGTTTAATCGACCCACTGAAGCGTACGTAAATAAGCAGAATTGTCGATTTTGGAGTGAAGATCAACCAGAAGCATTGCAAGAGCTACCAATGTATCCAGAAAAAGTCACAGTTTGGTGCGGTTTATGGGCTGGTGGCATCATTGGACCGTACTTCTTCAAAGTTGTTGCGAATCGTAACGTAACTGTGAATGGTGAGCGCTACCGTGAGATGATATCCAACTTTTTTTTTGCCCAAAATGCAAGAGCTTGACTTGCATGACATGTGGTTTCAACAATACGGTGCCACATGCCACACAGCACGCTTAACAATGGACTTTTTGAGAGGCGAGTTCGGTGAACATTTTATTTCACGTTCGGGACCGGCAAATTTGGCGCCTAGATCGTACGATTTAACGCTTAGACTATTTTTTGTGGAACTATGTTAAAGATCATGTCTATCACACATGCCCGCTTCAATTGACGCATTGGAAGACAACATTGAAGCATTTATTCATAAGATACCGGCCGAAATGTTGGAAAGAATATGCCAAAATTTGACTAAGCGGACGGACCATTTGAGGCGCAGTTACGGTCAACATTTGCATGAAATAATCTTCCGTACTATCGATTCAAATAAAGATTTCATGAATTTTTCTGAATTTTACACGTTTTTTTCGTTTTGTCGAGTTTTTTTTTGCTTGTTTGATATTATCTCCAGTTTGTTTAAGTCAAGTTTTATATGATTGTCGGTCAATAATATAACATACTTATGTTTGCATGAACCGCAATAAATTTTAATACTGACATCCGTTTTTTTAAAGATTAATAAATAATTTATAAACCTATATAGGCATACGCCTGAAATTTTTTTCTGTCGGTGGGGGGTATCAAAGATTCGGCACAGCCGAATGTAGCATTCTTACTTGTTAAATTTACTATAAAATAGAAGTTTAAATATTGATGTTGTAATTTAAGTAATGAAAATAAATAAAACTCAAATGTTATATATTGTTGTTTTAAATTTGTTTAACCTTTCATCGTTTTGGTTGAATAATATATTTCATTGGTTAACGTTTCGCTTGCATTTGACTTAAAAAAATGAATAACAATATACCTATTAAAAGCATAATTAGAAAATTAGCACAGCAGAAAAAAAAAAAGGATTTAGGAGAGGCAACACAAAAGCACGAAGTAGAATCAGTGTTGTTTGTTTTCGCATTCAAATGCAGAAGCATGGAAGCTTATTCGCACCTGTAACGCAGAAAATTCTGTTCAGTTCATATTTGTTGAACTAAATTCTTGCCTTGGCAAATTCTTACTGGGGTGCGTACACAGTTAGGTCGTTTAAAAAAAAGAGGAGCCAGTCAACCCCTAGGATTAAAGATTAGTTGAAAAGAATTGCAGAAATTTTTTTTTTAATTTTTTTGACACGCCTATGGATACCGCCCTTTTAGTTTTTTGTATACTGCGTCGCCATTTAACGTCCGATTATAACATATATTGCTTGTCTATGGCTTTTAATCCGACATCAAATTCTGGGCGCCACTTATGCCATCTCGGAGCTAGGGAATGGGTAATCGATTTCGTTTCCAATCGAAAATCGATTCCGTTTCCAATCGAAAATCGATTTTGTAGTAAAACTAACTTAATAGTAATTTAGCAAAGAAACAGTCGCCACTGGTCAGAAACTATTGTCATTATCCTTTGAAATACTATCCATACATTCAGGCTTGTCACAGAAATCAATTCCGATCAAAAGTGATTTCGTTTTATGTGAAACAAGAAACGGCAGTTCCACGACCTTAACTTATAAAATACAAAAAACAGCTACTTATAAAGTGTAAAATAGTCAAGTGGAGGTCCCCCCGTTTTACCTTTCAATAAATAGAGCATATTTTTCTTTGGTAGTTTTTTATATTCACCAAATTTTTTATTCTGTGCAGTCTCCTCACAAAATACTTGTGTGTACCAACAATGTATTCTAAAACTGCTACGAAAAGCTATAAAAAGAGGAAATCCGTAACTAAATTGTAACTAGCAGAACCGCAAAAGCTAATTTTTTCATTTAGTGCAGTCTTCTCTTCTCTTGACCTCAAGAAATACGTTTCAAAAAATGCCATTTTAATAAAAACCCGAGTCAAACACTACCTAATGTGTGATCATCGTGAAGATTATTTCCAAGCAACGAACATTTGCGTTGAGGAATTAAATAGAAACCTAGTAATTTCATCGTTATACTCCCCGCCTAGATTTTCAATATCAGAAAGCCAATTTTATACATTTTTTAAATCATTAGAACCGTGTTTCCTAGCCGCTGGCGATTATAACGCTAGACATACCTTCTGGAGGTCACGACTTATAACACTAAAGCGTGGTGTTTTATTTAACACAATTTCTTAAATGGATGTAAATGTGGTAGCTTCCCTAGAATTATCTTCCGACCACACACCTACAATTGTTACTATAATGAACCCAAATAGAATTGTACCTCCGACTGGTTACTTAGCGAATACAGCTACGCAAATTAATTGGTTAAAATATAAAAAATATCTCAGTACCCATTGCACAGAAAATATTCCTCTCAGTACACCGGAGTATGTAGATCGCTCTATTGACAATTTTGACAGTTTTCTGAAACTAGCTGTTCAACATTCCAATATTGCCCCCATAAAAACAAAAAATATTAAAATATATTCCACAGATGTCGAGCGTCTCTTGTCTAAAAAAAGGAGGGCTCGAGGAGAGTTTTTTTTTTATTGAATCTTTCTTGTCGAAAATTACAATATGTATTCAAAGCTTAATCCTAATTCTTATTTGTTAGCCGCTACCAATGTAACCGCTAATAAATTGCATTCAAGTGTCAAAAGAGCCTGCTGGGCTCAAAGTGTCGGATCTTTTCAGCCTCCGGTGACCTTCGAACTTTATTAGATCCCGAGCGAGGTAGTTGGGATGGACCATTGGTTTATCTATGAATTTGACTGAATATTTTTTAATTTCTTCCTGGATGGTAGCGATGTTAAAATCTCTGTGGATATTGTCATTACGTATGTACCATGGGGTGCAGACAATTTGCCGTAATATCCTAGAGTGTCTTCTTTTTATCTTCTGGATGTTTGATGCGCTGCAGTGGTTTTATGATAGACTTGTATAAGAGAACTTTGTTGTCTAAGGATAAGTTTGAGTTTCGACCGATTAGCCAATGTTGTTGAGCTGCTTTAAGTTTCATAGCCGTTATTTTCACTTCAATATGTCGAGACCAGGTCAGGCGTCTATCAATATGAATTCACAAGTATTAAACATGGCTTTCTACCGGAACAGTGATGTTATTTATTTTAACAGCTGGGCACGTTTGTCTTCTGAGCGTGAAAGTTAAGTGAGCACATTTAGCCGGGTTAACCTTTATTTTCCATATTTCTAGCCAGGCTTCTAGTGCATTGATGTGGGACTGTAAAGGCTGCGATGCAACTTTTGGGTCGTGATTAACACTAATAAATGCTGTGTCGTCTGCAAACGTAGAAATATGTGTGCTCGGGCTTGTTGGCATATTAGCTGTATATATTATATACAGTAACGGCCCTAATATGCTACCTTGAGGGACACCACCAGTGGGGGAGTATTGGTTTTTTGATCTAACCATGAATGTTCTGCCAGTTAAATAGCTCTCAAGGAGTTTGTGAGTGTTTTGTGGAAGCATTCGTGTTATTTTAATGATCAGTCCATCATGCCAAACTTTGTCGAATGCTTGGGAAATATCTATAAACAGTGCTGAGCAATATTCCTTTCTCTCAAACGCTGATCTAATTTGGGTAACAATTCTATGCACTTGTTAGATTGTACCATGCCTTGCTCGGAATCCGAACTGATGATCCGGAATGATTGTGTGTTCAGTAAGATAGGGAGTTGTACTTAAAAGGAATATTTTTTCGAATAGCTTTGATAATATTGATAGTAGGCTGATTATTCTGTACGACGTAATTTGACTAGCGTCTTTTTCTGGCTTAGGAATCATAACAATTGTAGAGGTCTTCCAAGAGGATGGGAAGTAGCCAACTCGTAATATCGCATTGAAGATGATCAGCAAGATTCTTGAAGCAGACGTAGGTAAGTTTCTTATCATTGAGCCTGTGATGCGGTCAGGACCGGGTGATTTTTTAATGTTGACATTCTCTATCGCTGATTTTACTTGGGTTAATTTAAATTTTATTGGATCGTTAACTGTATCAGTATTAATTGGACGTCAGGAACAAGTATCAGCATCATGGGGCGTGAAAACTTTCTCCAAGTGGCTTGCAAAGCATTTATTTTTTCATTTGTGTTATTGGCTCTGGTACGGTTTTCCAGTCTTATTGGAGATTCGTGGGTTATAGGGCATTGCATATGTCTTACAGCCTTTCATAAGCTGTAATTGGAGTTTTTTTGTGGCATCTAGATAGTTTAGATAGCCTTCTACTGCAGAGTCGTGTTTCTGTCTCAGTTTGTTGCGTAAAGTTGCCTGGCATAACCGCAGTTGGGCCTTGATGGTTGGGGACCGATTGTTTTGCCATTGTCTTCCCAACTTCCTTTTTTCCCTGACAAGGGTCCCTATATCCACAGATGTGAATTGCGGACCACGCTTTATTGTACGCTTGATTGGGGTTGCATTTCTTACAGCAGAATCCAAGACATCTGTCGACAGCTGTTTGGATGTCAGATGAATTTTTTAGGGAAATGCTCTGAGATAGATGAGAGCTCACATACATTTGATACTTCAACCAATTTGTGTTTTTGTTTGGATAGAAAATAAAGTTTTCAGCTGCGTTATCAAAGTTGCCTTTTAGAATAAGGATTGAAGGTGAATGATCAGACGATAAATCGTGTGAGGAACTAATTAGTAATTAATCGCGCTTGATGTTTTTAATAACGGCAAAGTCGATAAGGTCTGGTAGCTTGTTGAAGTCAGTGGGCCAATAGGTAGGTTCTCCACTCGATACGACATCAAGATTTTATGCAGTTACGGTGTTATATAGCTGGTTACCTATAGGACTTATAAGTCTGGAGCCCCAATACGTATGCTTAGCGTTGTAGTCGCCTGCTGCACTGCATTTTTGTCCCAATGTGGAGAAGAAATTTAGAAATTTATCCTGTGCAATTTTATGTCTAGGTGGACATACAATCGTCCTTGTACTCCGGCATTGGAAAGTGTCTGACTTGTTTGTGCACAATTATGGCTGTGCCACCACAAGCCCGTCCGCTCGGATGTTTTGTGTCGTAAGTGAGGTACCCATTTACCCTAAAGCAGTTTTTTAGAGTAAAGTGGGTTTCAGAGATGTTGGGAGACCCCGTTTGCGTTCCAGAAACATATTTTTAACTGGTTCATTATTTATTTAGTAGAACTTGCAGCAGCATGTTTTGGTTTCGCATCATTTCCTGAAACATGTTCTGCATTGTGGCCATGAAGTTATTCATAATTAGAACTAGATTTGCCCGATATGTCTGCAGAAGGTATTTGTGGAGATTCATTAAGAACATTAGCGTATGAAGATTGGTTTGCGTTAGCTACTTTCGCAGGATTATGTCCGTGGGAGTTTTCTCTCAGGACTTGGGCATATCAGTAGTTTTGTTTGTTGGTTTGTATAGAGTTAGCATAAGAGCCCGCGAAAAAGCTAAACGCATAAGGTGGACGATATTGGGAGTGCGCATATTTTTGGATTTGCTCAGGTTCTTTTAAGTGCAAGAATATTCTACAATGCCTATAGCTAGCTGTGTGATTTTCGCCACAGTTACTGCATTTCCTTGCCTTTGGGTCAACTTTGGAGTGATTGCATTCCGAAGTTTTATGAGCGTCACCACAAACCACACATACGTGAGGTAGCTTGCAATACGATTTTGTATTCCAGACAATTGGTGCACTGAGTGGGATCCTTGCGTTTTAATGGCTCCTCTACTGTTATTCTCCTACTTAGGAGGTATCGCAAGTTGTAAATGGGATGAACCGAATTTTTTGATTTTAGGAGCGATGAATCGAAAGCTATCTCGATACGGTGAATTGGTTGAGGAACTTTGTTCCTGTTCAAAATATTGTGAACTGATCTCACCTCATACCCTTTCAACTCTAAGGCAGATCTTATTAGCTCTGTGGGAACGGAACTATCTGTACCTTTTATGACGACAGTCAAACCCTTAGCACTTTTTAGTTGATACGTATAGTAACTTTGCTTTGCTGCATCGAGGTGTTTTGAGATGATACGAAAGTTAATTTCAGTATGGGTTTGAATCCTGGTCTCTTGGATTAGTCCTCGTCGTATTGAAACGACATAAAAATTATTTTTGCCCACAAGTTCGGACAACATGTTTACTATAGTATTAGATGTTTGCTCTCGCAGGTAGATGGGTGGAGGTTTGGCTTCTTTAATTACTGCTACATTAGCCGATTGTGCTTCTTCGTCGGCAGGAATGGAGAGTACAGCAAATCTATTTTGGCTTGTTGGCAAGGAGCCTACGTTAGAACTTTTGTATTGTTTAGGCATGCGATCCTGTTGCGTGGACCTAGGACTAGCCTTTCTCTTGGTTATAGTGATATATCTATCCATACCTGTTTTCACTTTTGTATTTTTTGGCACAGCTCCAGTGTTTATTAATGCCAAACGGGGTGTAGAAGGTTATTCGTTGGTATTTTTCTTATCAAACGATTTCATGCTCTGAATTGTATTTCCGGCTTGTTCAGCACAATTGTTCAGGTTAGGCACACTTGGGATTCACTTTGTGTATGGGAGATCAGATGCTCTGTCAGTTATTTTTGCACTTAGATAGTTCCTATTATACTCTGGGTCACGAGTGTTTTCATTGCTGACGATTGGAGAGTTAATAACTATGTACGCATTTCTATTGGTTGAGCTGGGCCTGCTCTCTTTGTTGGGAGTATTTGTGAGGCTCATTCACGAAATTGCTAGAGCCCCCCTTTTTGTTGATATTTATTTATTTTCTGTGCCTATAATTCAATAACACTATTTTCTGTGACTATTTAAAATAATATTATTCTCCGCACCTATTACGAACAATAAAACTTGGTTCGGCTATAATTTGTTTTGTTTGTTTTTTTTTTCACAAAAGATAGAGAGTGGCAATTGCACAGATCCTCTCAACTTAAGAACTTACTAAAAGAGTGTACAAAAAGACTAAGAAAGTTATTGCAGACTCAGAAACGGGCTTCTCTGGAAAAATATCTTAAGGAACTTGATGCAACCCCACAATCAGACTACTCATTATGGCTTGCAGCTAGAAATCTCAAAAGGCCAGTTTCTCTTAACCACCTTTTAGAAACTTGAACGGAAGCTGGGCAAGAAACGATGTAGGAAATCTGTTTGTCAATCATTTAAAAAAGGTATTTACCCCAAATATATCTCACGATATTGCGGTCGAGTTACTGCCTTTTGCTGCTAGAGCAGCTGTCCCCCTAATATTTGAGATAAGAGAAACCGAAAAAGCTATTTCTGATTTAAACCCCAAGGAGGCTCCTGGTTTTGATAAGATCAACAACAAAATGCTTCTGGAGCTACCCAGCATAGCAAAGAAAATTATTCTTTTAAATTTTCATGCTATTTTACGCCTTGAATACTATCCTCAAAAGTGGAAGGTTTCCTTAGTCACCATGATACCTAAACCAGGAAACGATTACACAAAAGTTGAGTCATATAGGCCTATAAACTTACTTTCTAATAAATCAAAGCTGTTTGAGAAGCTATTAGCGTCAAAATTAACCCTAATTTCAAATGAAAATAGATGTATTCCTAACCACCAATGCGGCTTTAGAAGAGAAAACAGCACAATTGAGCAAGCCCATCGTATAGTAAATGCAATAAGAAAAGCCTTTAAAGAAAGAAAATATTGTTCCGCTCTCTTCATCGATGTTTCTCAAGCTTTTGATAAAGTCTGGCATGAAGGTTTATTATATAAATTGAAGCTAAACTTACCAGTACACACACAAGCTGTTAGAAAGCTACTTGGTCGGTCGAAAGTTTATTATCAAAGAAGGTGATTATTTAAGCTCTCCTCAGCTTATTGACGCTGGAGTCCCTCCGGGAAGCATCCTGCGCCTTAATACTTAATATATACCTCGGATATGCCAACAGACAACTGCACCCAAACTTTAACATTTGCTGATGATACAGCTTTTCTAAGCGTGCACGAAAACAGTCAAGCAGCGTATATTTCAACGCGAACTATGGTTAAAGCATTGGAGGATAAAGGTTAATGAGCACAAATGCGTACATATAACATCCGCCTTGCGTCGGGAATCATACCCCCTATTAAAATCAATAATCAAATAATACCTCAAAATTCGCATGTAAATACCTCGGTATTCATCTAGATCGCCGTTCAACGTGGTAAAGCCATATAGAGGCAAAATTAACTCAAATGAAACTAAAAGCCATCCAAATTCATTGGCATATTGGAAGAAACTCTTTCCTTAAGGTAGAACTACATAACACGCGTTAGTGCGCGCACGCTCTGTCGTCTTCTGTCAAAAAAAGTTAAACTAGTGTATTTTCAAAGAAAAAGCTACATGCAAAATATTTTGACGCGTTTGCGCCAGAAAGTTGGTTAACTTTGAAGTTTTTGACGCGTTGTGTATTTTTGACAAGTAACCAGCTGACAATAAAAAGAATAATTTAACAAATTTGTGAATCATGGAAGAAAAACTTATTGAGGAGCTTAAAAAACATTCAATATTTATATAAAAAGAATAAATTCAATAAAATCTTGATATACTTTCGAACACGTTTTTAATGCACAAATAAGTAAACAAATAAAAAACAGCAGACAGGAATGGCTTTTGTAACGCGTGTTGTGTACTTCCGCCTTTAGTCTCGACTGCAATTCTTCTTTACAACTCCATCTTAAAGCCAATGTGGTGCTATGGTATTCAGTTATGGGGCACTGCCTCGGCCTCTAATATAGAAAATACTCAAAGGCGCCAAAATAAACTTCTTCGAATAATCACAGCTGCCCCTTGGTATGTTAAAAACTCAAATATTCACAATGATCTCATATTCCATTAGTTAAAACTATGATTACGAAATATGCAGTAAAATACTTAATAAGGCTCGAATTGCGTCCGAACCCTCTAGCACGAAATATTTTAAATGATAGCGGCCACACTCGCTTAAGAAGAAGAGACACTGCAGCACTTATACAATTAGATGAGCGATAAACACGTATATAAGGGAACGGAACCAGTGATGAAGAAAATTGTTGTCTGGCACTGGCAGGACAAAAATAACGTATTAGGTTAAGATTTGATTAATTTTTGTTAGTTCATATTTAATATATGATATTCAATAAATAAATAATGAAAAAAAAGTGCAGTCTTCTCACAAAATACTTGTGTGCACGAAAATATTTTAGAAACAGGTAGAGCAAAATTAAATGAAACTATTAAATACGCTAAAGCAACGAAGAAAAGAATTTTAAGCAGGAGTTTGATTACGTCCAAGACTATGAAGATGTTAATCTAGAATAAAATTAATATTATGTCCCAGTATGTCATCTTGATAATTTAAAAACATTTTTAAATAATTAAATATAATTCTTATTATTTTAAGTAGTATCATCACCAGTTGATCAAATTTAAATAAAAACAATTGTGATTTTTAGTTGAACTGTTTATTTTTAATTATAAATATTTATCGACCTTTTTTGTTTACTCTAAATAGTTTTTATAGTTTTCTATATACAGGCTTTCAAGGTCATTACTTTAATGTAAATACAAGATTATTTATTTCATTATCAATAAAATCCGACGTTTCGTTGGTATTTTTTCCAACTTCTTCGGGGATTGAGTTTTATTAAAATCTGGCAACATTGTAAAAATACAAAGTAAAAAAGTAGTCAATAATAGGTGCGTTTGAGTACTTTTACAGTAAAATGCAGTAAATGAGTAAACTAAAAACTTTTCTCTCACAAAAAGCTGTTGTCCAAAAAAGTACGCGAACGCAAAATTTTTAAAAATTCGTAAAATAAAGGCAACAGCTGATGGCAAATAATTGAAGTGTTGAAAAATATTGACACTTTTGACTACTTAACTCGTTTTCTTTTCGGTACTCGATTAAATACTTTTTATAACACGAACACGTTTGGAAAATACAAACAAACTATTTTATGTAATCTCTCATATTTGTTTGTTTTTTATTTTATTTGATTTTACTAATTTGTAGCGGGTTAAATTATTTAAAAGAGCATGAAATTTTTTTTTCTATTGATTACTTAAGTACCCAAATACTTCACATTTTTACAACTCTAAAAAATTAACATAACAAAAAAATTTTCAAAAGTTTGTATTTAGCCAAATAAATGCTTCACAAACAAGTTTAATTAATTAATATTTATTCACTTTTTGTTTTGGTTTAATTTTTATTCCAACTTTTCTTTTATTTAACAATTTTTTCACAATTTGTATGCTTTTTGTTTGTTTACGTTTTGAAACATATGTTTTTTTGATTTACTAAATTTTACTTGAAAAATTTCTGCAGTAAAAATTTGTAAATACTCAAACAACAACTGTCACTTTTCGCTCTCAATTTATATTCTCATTTACTGCACTTTGTGTACTCGAACGCAATTTCGTAAAATGCAGTAAAGTTTTGTAAAAAATAGTAAAACTTTTGTGTTCTCGAACGCAACTAATAACAATAATTATAATCTTAATTTTTGACAAATTAACTTACAATAATCTTTTTCGTCAGTTTACATCATTTATAAAATATATCACAGTATTTTGTATAGGTGGACAACACAACACAAAACTTAAAATATTAAAATAAATATATGTAAATTTAAAAATTATCACAGAAAATTTAAAGTTGTTATTATTACTAAAGTATTGCAATGGTGTAGTTTGCATTTGTATTGTCGTTGTCTTCTTTTGTGTTTATTGCACTTGTCGATTTTTGTTGTATTCTTAAGCTCTCCAACGTGTATCTCTTATTTTCCCTTTTCTCTTTATCTAAAATTCTCACTTTTTCAAAGTTTGGCTTGTGTCCGTTTTCAATGCAGTGTTGTGCAAGTGCAGTTGAATGCTTTCCTCTTTTTATGTCAGCTTTATGTTCGTCTATTTCACGCCTAAATTTCTTTTCGTTGTACCAATGTAGATTTTTCCAAACTCCTTATTATCACCTCCACTCAATCTTTGTTTTTGTTTGTGTAAATAAATTATGTATTGTTCATTTGTAGTCCAATATAATGTCGGCTACAGTCGGTGACAATGGGTTGCTCATTGGCATCCCTTATGTCTGTTGGTATAATTTGCTATCATGCATAAAATAATTATTTTCATTTAAGCAAAATTTAAGTATTTTCAAAAATTGTGTTCTCGGTATTTTAGTGTGATTTTGTAGCACATTCCAATTGGCCAAAATATTACTTATCGCTAGGTGTATAGGTATGTTTGTAAATAGCGATACCACGTCTAATGATACAAGAATCTCATCTTCGTCCAATGTAAGTGTATCCAGTTTTGTCTTTAATTCTAACGAGTTTCTTATATTAAATTTGTCAAGTATGATGTTTTTCAATATATTTCCAATATATTTTGATAACCCATAGCAGGGAACTCCTACCGATGATGAAATTGAGTGGATTACTAGGTATATGGATTTTCGGCAGTCCATAAAGTCAGGGCGCCGCTGCGGCATTTGATGTCAATAGTTTCTTATCATATCCACTTACATCTTCTTTTTTATATAAGGCCATTATAATATTGTTATTTTTCCTTTGTAGTTTTTGTGTTGGATCAATCAACATACGTTCGTATGTGTGTTTATCATCCAGCAATTTGTTCATTCCATCGTTATAATCCTTTTTGTACATTAAAACTGTTTTGTTTCCCTTGTCTGCTTTTGTTATGACTATCTCATTTTTATATTGTCCTAAAAATATTCTTGTATCTTCATTGATGCCTAGTATGAATTTTTCCCTACCATAATTTTTCATTGTTCTTTTGTGTCATAATTCTGTCTATCCTTGATCTCGTTATATCTTTTTCTCTATCATTCGTAAGAGTTTGTACCCACTGTTTTAAATCTGTTATCAATCCGATCGTACAAAAGTTTTTATTATTGATTGGTAAAGCAAACTTTGAACCGAGAGGAAGAAGACATTTGCTATCATCAGGAATATTTATTGCTTTATTATTGACAAACCAATCTGAATTAAATGTTAAGTTATCAGGGGTGTCATGGAAATCGAAAACGTAAAACGAAATGATTTGGCAGTTCTTTTTATGAACCTTTTAATATAATTTTTACAATTTTTATTAAAAAATTCTGTTTAATAGAGCATTATTTGTATAATAATTGTCATAAAATTTTTTTATTACAGAAATCCTATTGAAAAACGATTCTTAAAATTCTTTCGTTTTACGTGTTCGATTTCCATGACACCCCTGTATATATCGCCAATTTTTCCTTCTTCAAGTTTTTAATTTTGAAAAAATTTGTGATTTTTTATTCTCCATTTTGATTTTCATATATCTAGATTTTTGTCTCGTCATAATGTCGTCAAATTCCTTCTTATCTACGGACTGTGAAATCATCTGTCTCATTTTCTCTATCTCGCTCTTCAAATCATTTAAGTTATAATTTGTCTCTTTTATCTCCAAATTCAGTATCTTCATATGAAATTTAGGTTCAACCTTATCTAGTTCCCGTAATATCCTAGTAGATGTGAATAACTGTCTCGTGATCCTCGTCGTGTTTTGCAAATGTTTTGGTACAAGACAACTCTTTCTGCAGGTTAAGAGATATTTAAGTCTCTCAGTCATCTTCCCCATCTTCTTCATAGTCCTACAGTCTTGTGTAATGTACAGGTGTCCACGTTATATTTTCGCTGAATATGTGTAAAAAAAACTCATCGTATTGTTCTGTTGAACAAAGCAATTCGACGGGCCCTCCGATTGTTCTATAATTATAAGTATTTATCGACCTTTTTTCATTACTCTAAATAGTTTTTATAGTTTTCTATATACAGGCTTTCAAGGTCATTAATTTAATGTAAATAAAAGATTATTTATTTCATTATCAATAAAATCCGACGTTTCGTTGGTATTCTTTCCAACTTCTTCAGGGATTGAGTTTTATTAAAATCTGGCAACATTGTAAAAATACAAAGTAAAAAAGTGGTCAATAATCACAATAATTATAATCTTAATTTTTGACAAATTAACTTACAATAATCTTTTTCGTCAGTTACAGCATTTATAAAATATATCACAGTATTTTGTATAGGTGGACAACACAACACAAAACTTAAAATATTAAAATAAATATATGTAAATTTAAAAATTATCACAGAAAATTTGTCCTTTTTAGATCACAGTAATAATAAGCCAATGAATTTGGATGGCTTTAAGTTTCATTTGAGTTAATTTTGCCTCTATATGTCTTTTCCTGTATCATCAGCAAATGTTGAAGTTTGGGTGTAGTTGTTTGTTGGCATATCCGAGGTATATCTTTTATCTGGGCCCAGGATGCTTCCCTGAGGGACTCCAGCGTCAATTTGCTGAGGAGAACTTAAATAATCACCTTCTTTAATAACAAACTTTCGACCGACTAAGTAGCTTTCTAACAGCTTGTGTGTGTTTACTGGTATGTTTAGCTTCAATTTATGTAATAAGCCTTCATGCCAGACCTTATCAAAAGCTTGAGAAACATCGATGAAGAGCGCGAAACAATATTTTCTTTCTTCAAAGGCTTATCTTATTGCATTTACTATACGATGGGTTTGCTCAATTCTGCTGTGTTCTCTTCTAATGTCGAATTGGTGGTTAGGAATACATCTATTTTCATTTGAAAACGCTAACAGCTATTCAAAAAGCTTTGATATATTAGAAAGTAAGCTTATAGGCCCATATGACTCAACTTTTGTGTGATCCTTTCCTGGTTTAGGTATCATGGTGACTAAGGAAACATTCCATTCTTGAGGGTAGTATTCAAGGCGTAAAATAGCATTAAAAATATAAAGAATAATTTTCTGTGCTATACGAGGTAGCTCCAAAAGCATTTTGTTACTGATCCTATCAATACCAGGTGCCTTCTTGGTGATTAATTCACAAATAGCCTCTTCTATTTCCCTTATCTCAAAACTTAGGGGGATAGCTGCTCTAACATAAACAGGCCGCAACTCGTCCGCTATATCGTCAGGTATATATGGGGTTAATTCGTTTTTCAAATGATTTACAAACAGGTTTCCTTTTTCATTATCATTTCTTGGACAACTTCCATTCAAGTTTCTTAATGGTGGTGTCGAGATAAATGGTCTTTTGAGTTTTCTAGCTGCACGCCATAATGAGTAGTCTGATTGTGGGGTTGCATACAGTTTCTTAAGATATTTTTCCACGGAAGCCGTTTTCTGAGTCTGTAGTAATTTTCTTAGCCTTTTTGTACACTCTTTTAATTTATTTTTAAGTTGAGGGGATCTGTGCAATTGTCATTCTCTTCGCACTCTCCTTTTTTCATTCAAGAGGCGCTCGACATCTGTAAAATATATTTTATTAGAATTGGTTTTTTTTAGGGTTTTGCTGGAATGTTGCACAGCTAGTTTAAGAGAGATCCACATTTTCCGGTGTGCTAAGTGATATATTTTCTGTGCAATGGGTACTGAGATATTTTTTATATTTTAATCAATTTATTTGTGTAGCTGACGTCGCTATGTAACCAGAGGGAGATAAAATTCCATTGGTGTTTGTTATAGTAACTATTGTAGGTGTGTGATCAGAGGATAATTCTAACGACGCTTCAACCTGAATCGTTTCTGTGGGGATGTTTTTCACCACGCCGAAATCGAAATAAGGATGAGATAAATATGCGAACACAAATGTTCGTTGCTTGAAGATAATCTTCACGATGATCACACATTGGGTAGTGTTTGATTCGGGTTTTTATCAAAATGGCAGAACCTCCACAAGCTCTATCTCGAGGGTCCTTGGTATCATATAGTGTATAACCATTGATTTTAAACGTATTTCTTGAGGTCAAATGAGTTTCAGAAACCATCATGACATCAATTTGTTAATTTTTAAGAAAGTATTCTAATTCATTTGTATGTTGGCGGTTGCCGTTTGCGTTCCAAAAACAAATTTTTAAATAGCTCATGGTTTGTTAAGTAAAGCTTGCAATAACATCGATTGCATTCAAAGAATCTCCTGCATCATATTACCCATTGTGTTAGTAAAATTATTTACTGTTTGCACTAATGTTTCCATGGTTTTTTCTAGACGACTTAAATTAGAAACTGGAGTTTCATTATTACTAGGCGAAGCAGCTTGCATTGGCACATGTTTGATTTGATGACGTTAGCATAAGAGGATCTGTTATTACTAGGCTGCGAAGCCTGAATGTCATTAGTGTTTTCTTGATTGGGTACTTGCATTTGAGGGGGATTTGTTCTCGGTCCAGCCGACTGCTTGACTATAGTATATAAAGGGCATCCTCTATAATTGGCAGTGTGATTGCCGCCACAGTTGCTACATTTTTTTACATTGTGGTAATTTTTAGACTTATCGCACTGTACTATGTAATTCACCACATACTTCGCAAACAGGGGGTAAATAGCAGTATGCCTTAGTATGGCCAAATTCTTGGCAGTTGTGACATTGAACGGGACCATTTCTTTTGTGCGGCTCCTCTATAGTTATTCTTCTGTAAAGAATATATTTTAAATTATAAATAGGATGCTTTTCATTTTAAGCTTAACGTCGCCAGGTTCTAACTCCACTCAAAATAATGGTTGGGGATTTTTCCCCCTATTTTTAATATTTGTAACGTTTTTTATTTTAAAACCTTTCTCTTCCAAAAAGGTGTTCATTTCTTCAGGGTCCACGAACGAGTCTATGCCCTTGATCACTACCTGAAGACCTTTGCTGCTCTTTAGTTGATTACATAGCTTTTTTTAAGGGCTTCGAATTTGTTTGCTAGTTTACGAAAATCATTTTCATGATTAACCTGTATTTTTGTATCGTTTATATTACCACGCTTGATTGCCGCTACGTTAAACGAATTTTCACCTATTACCGAGATCACGCTCTTTATTAACTCACTTGAGCTTTGAAGATTTTATGACGTTTGGTGCTTCAGAGGATTCATCCTCCAGAATTGCAAAACGATTTTGAGAGTTTATTCTATCAAAAGTTGGTACTTTTGAGGCCGAAGCAACTGCTGCAGAGGAAGGACTGCGACCCCGTTTAAGCACTCTTATGTACCTTTCATACCAAATTGTACTTGAGGCTTTTGGCAACTTTTTACCTGAGATGTTTCCATTGCATTTGTGTTTGAGTTCATCCTACCATTTGTTACTAAGGTTGTTTTTGCCGCTGAGACAACTGCCAGTGAGAGGTTTATTTTTTTTAACGTATCACCATCAACTGTCTTTGTAAAGACCGAGGGCGAGAGGCAACGTATGCGAACAATTGGTTTAGCCGTTAGGTAGTTACTATTGTTTTATTTATTACAGCATTGCCTTCGTTAGCATGCTTTGTCACATAAACATTTCTTTCATTATGCTTTATTGTTGTTTCATTGTTTTAACTCATGCAATAAAATTGTTTTTGTTTTTCACCGTTTTACTGTGCTTTTAATAGTATATATATATTTAATAGTATATATATATAATATAAATATATATATATATATATGTATATATATATATATATATATATATATATATATATATCGAGGGTTATTTTTCAAATAGTGCTATCTGAAAAATCACAACTTTACAGGAGAGCGAAAAAACTGATTTATTCGATAACTCTAGGAGTAATAACTAAACTTTATTTTACAATGTTATTAAAAATGAACGTCTAAATCATACATATATTAATGTTTTTTTAATTCATGATATTCGCGCTTATATGTCTGATAGCACTATTTACAAATTAAAATTTTATCGACTTGAACATTGAAATAAGCAGATAGCACTACTTGAACAAAAATAAAATGAGCTGCAATGAATACTTTTTAGACTTTAATTAATTAAGTTCCACGATTTTTTATTCAGTCAGTGAACACGTTGCTATAAAAACTCCATAAATAAAAAAATATTTACTATAGACAAAAACTCATCGACAAATTTTTTGCAGTTTTTTTTTTTGCAAAATTTCTACAACGAATTTTAAAATTATATTAGTTTATTAAATCTAGACACAATTCCTAACCATTTGATGTATAATATGTCTACTTTGTAATAACACATTTTATCATTTTATTATATGAAGTAATATTTTTTATGTAGATAGCACTTTTTTACCAAAAAAAAAACGTGTGTGTTAGATAGCACAAAAAATATTTATGAAAAAAAACGTTTTGGGAAATTTTTTTTTTTTTCAAATTTAAATGACAGATGACCCTTCCGTAAGTGAACACGTTTCTGTAAAAAAAAAAATTTTGAAAAATTTCAGATAGCACTATTTGAAAAATAACCCTCGATATATATATATATATATTAGGGTGGCAGCTAAATTTCAACTTTGGATTTTCAACATCTCCCGGGCGGAATATTGTGCCACATGGTCTAAAACTGATGTGGAAAAAATTTCAGCCAAATCGGATAACTTTTACCCCTGCCCCTTGGAGGTCAAAGTTCAAATGATAAAAAAAAAAATTTCCATACAAGCAAAAAATTTTTTTTTCGATTTTTTTTTTTTTTTTTTAATATTAGTAAGCTTTATAAGCTTATTAACAACAAAAAATTTCATTTCGATCGGACAAGATTTTCAGTTTCAAAAGTGACTCTGAAAAAAAATTTGAGGCTTGTTAGGGGCTTACTCTAAAAAATTTTAAAAAAAAATTTTTTTTTAGTTTTGATAAGCACACATTAAAGATTTTTTGTTGCTCTTAATACCAGGTTTTAAATTTTTTTTAAAAATTTTTTTTCGACATCGCATTTTTGTTCTAAATTGGGGTAAAAAACTGGAACAATGCCCTAAAAATAAAATAAGTAACACATGATGTTACTGTAAAAATTTCAGGAAAATCGGTTCAGTAGTTTAGGAGTCTATAAGCCAACAAACAAATATACAAGCAAACAAACAAACACACATACAAACATTTTTCATTTTTATATATATAGATTAGGGTGGCAGCTAAATGTATGGAGCAATTTTTTTGTATTAATATTGATGTCTCCCGGGCGGAATATTGTGCCACATGGTCTAAAACTGATGTGGAAAAAATTTCAGCCAAATCGGATAACTTTTACCCCTGCCCCTTTGAGGTCAAAGTTCATATGATAAAAAAAAAAATTCGAAAAAAAAATTTTTTGCTTGTATGGAATTTTTTTTTATGATTTGAACTTTGACCTCAAAGGGGCAGGGGTAAAAGTTATCCGATTTGGCTGAAATTGTTTCCACATCAGTTTTAGACCATGTGGCACAATATTCCGCCCGGGAGATGTTGAAAATCCAAAGTTGAAATTTAGCTGGCACCCTAGTAATCATGCTCTTAAATAGGGCCAAAAACTGAATTTTTCCAGTTTTTTACCCCAATTTAGAACAAAAATGCGATGTCGAAAAAAATTTTTTAAAAAAAATTTAAAAAACCTGGTATTAAGAGCAACAAAAAATTTTTAATGTGTGCTTATCAAAACTAAAAAAAAAATTTTTTTGAAAATTTTTTAGAGTAAGCCCCTAACAAGCCTCAAATTTTATTTTCAGAGTCACTTTTGAAACTGAAAATCTTGTCCGATCGAAATGAAATTTTTTGTTGTTAATAAGCTTATAAAGCTTACTAATATTAAAAAAAAAAAAAAAAAAAAAATCGAAAAAAAAAATTTTTGCTTGTATGGAAATTTTTTTTTTTTATCATATGAACTTTGACCTCAAAGGGCAGGGGTAAAAGTTATCCGATTTGGCTGAAATTTTTTCCACATCAGTTTTAGACCATGTGGCACAATATTCCGCCCGGGAGACATCAATATTAATACAAAAAAATTGCTCCATACATTTAGCTGCCACCCTAATATATATATATATATATATATATATATATTTATTGTATTTACAATAACACTAAAAATAAGAATTTTAAGATTCCTACATATGGGGGACTTCATGTCAAGTGACCCAATTTTTAAATCGATGTCTTCCGATTTGGGTGAAATTAGCACCAAGCTTAGTCCTATTAAATAGTAGTTTATACACAAATTTTCATCCAGATCGGTCAAAAAGTTTCTGAGTTAGAGGCCAAAGTTTGTCCATACAGGTGTTCTTTCTCATCCATGTAACTTATTACCTATTGGTGTTAGACAAATTTGTCCCAAGTATCTTAGATAGCTATTTCATCAATCTTTTTAAAAAAAATATTTTTATTCTTTTTTTAAATTTTTTAAAATGTTTTTCTTAAATTCAAAACTTTTTTTAAACTTTTTTTAGCGGGAATGTTTTTTTTTTTTTTTTTTTGCTCAAAAGAAAGCTTATGTCTTTTCCTTTAAGGTAGTTTTGGTCGCTTTTTGGGATACGAGTGGGTTATGTATAAAAAAAAATAAATTTCAATTTTTAGCATATGCAGTGCTCTTTCTTATTACCTATTGATGTTAGGAAAATTTTTCCCAAGTAGCTTCGATTTCTATTTGATCAATCTTTTTAAAAAAATATTTTTGTTTTAAAAATCAAGCGTCCATTCGCTAAATGTTAATATAAAAAAAAAAAAACAATTGTAATAATTCAAATTGCATTCAAATTTATTGTGATACGACTGTATGTATGTAAATGAACTGAACAATTTTTAAAAAGAAATAAATGTCATCACTGAAATCGAATCTTGATTTTATTTGGGTATCTGAAGTAAGAATTTCAAATAACACCTGAATTACACCTTAGATAAATTACCCACGCTTTACCCACGACAGTAAAAATTATACCAAATTTTGGTAATTACCCACAAAGTGCCAACAATTATCATTCTAGCGAGAGAGCTGAGTCTGGCTCGCTAGTTGGCCCGAGCGCTTCGAACACAGGAGGATCTCGCAACCTCGTGTGTTCGGCTAACTACGGCCTCAGATAAGTCGATGGCTGACGGTTGTCTGGCCATAGTGTGACTAGTTACGGTGATAAATGATAAATATTTCGAATCCCACGAGAATCGGAGGCCGTGGCGTTCGGCTAAATACGGTCTTAAATACCAGAAATGACTATAAAATACTTCGGACACCAAGAGATTTCAGAGGCCTTGGCGTTCGGCTAAATACGGTTCGGGTTAATCAGGTTCAGTTTAATACTGAGTAAAATACTTCGGACACCAAGAGAATTCGGAAGCCTTGGCGTTCGGCTAACTACGGTTCATCAAATTTAATTTTCATTAAATTGTTTTTACTGAAGGAAGGAATTTTTACAACATGAAATTTTTATTAAAATATATGGATAATTTTCTTGGCTGAGCTGCGGCTCGAACCTGGGTTGAATTTACATGTTTCAAGAATCACCACATTCTTTCATAAGAATTCTTTCAGTTCTAGCCTCTGTTCAAATGATGTTTGCAAACAGCGGCATGAAAGCAAAGTCTAGAATTTATTAAAAATTGTTAAAGTTGTAAAGAATCAGAAAGATTCCAGAAAAAATCGCTGCTATCTCGAACATGGCTGAAATTCATGAAAAAACCCTAAAATTTATTTGAAATCGCTAAATCGGTTTTAAAAGCAAAATGTTAACAATTAACAAAAAAATTTGCTAAAATAGCGAAATTCGCGAAAAATTTTAATAATTCGAACAAGCCATAAAATTTATTAAAAGTCCATAAAAGTAAACGGAATGGAAAAAATTCTGTAAAAGTTGCTAAAGTAGGGGAAATTCGCAAAAAAAAAATTGCTTACAGCGCACAGTGGCTGAAAATTGTTTTTCATTGGCCAAAAATCTGTAACTTTTGAACCGAAGGAGATATTTTAGTGACATTTTTTTTAATCGAAATATAGATTCTTAAACTTTCTCCACTTTAAATTTCATTAAAATCGGTTGAGTAGTTATTGCGGAATTAAAGGGCAAAGTGGAACTTTCGATTTTTGTTACTTTAGCGTGCAATATGGTTTTTTATTTCTTTTAATTATCTAAAAATGAAATTTTTAAATTTAAATAAAAATCGTTAACATTTTTTGTAATAATGGGTCACTAAAAAAATTAAATGTTTACACCAGTGTTGAAAAATTCAGTACTTTGGTACTTTTTTTAGTACTTTTTCATACTAAAAATACCGTAGTACCCCCGCGTTGTTTTCAGTACTTTTTTATCCCGAGCTTTTTAACTGTGATGTGATCATTTCGTTAGCAGGCTTAAGTTATCATCATGTGTTTGTTGCAAAATTTATGTTGTTGTATTTTAAAAATAGTTAACGACGTAAATAAGTCTGTGTTCATACGTTTTCTCATGTTATAACACGGTTGTTAATCAGTTGTAGACGGGCAGTTATAGGTAAGAGGGACGAGGGGAACAGAAACGAGTACACAGATGCATGTACTGTCTTTACGTTTTGCTTTCTTATTCGTTGTTTAATTTTATTTTTGTTTTCAATATCAAAAAAGCACACATGCATACGCACGACTATACAAAAAAAAAAAACATTTCGTCAATATGACATGAATCATGAAGAAAAAGGAAGAATAAGAGATGAGCCGTATGAACTCAGACTAATGAAATGCAAAGCGTGGACGCCAGGATTCATATTTTGCTTTCCAGAATGTTATATTTGTTCTTACAACTGGAAAGAAAATGTATAAAAAGGGATGGATATGTATTAATGTTAGTGGAAAATTTGAATGAATCCCATAAAGTAAAAGAAACTGCGAAATCGTTTTATTCGACAATGTGCGAAACACTAAGAACTAAATTTTGTTTTGAACATAAAACTTTTAAAGTGATAGTCAGCTTCAAACCAAAAATATTGTTTCCGGAAAAACCATCAGCATAATACTGATGTTATTAATGTTATTTGCAAACGATAAAGAAAACTATAATAATATGAATTCTCAATTCTGTGATCTAGCGATCTTTCAGAAATAAATAATTTCAGAACTGCATATGTTTAAATTTCTTGGGAAAATAGCCAATATTAAGAACGAAACTAAAGTTTGCTGACATTTCATACAATGCTTTTCGTATTTGAACGATACCACATTTCTGAGCATCAATTGGACGCACATATTCAAATGCAAAATGATGTAAAAAGCAAAGGAAGAAATCGTAGAAACTGTTTCAAGTTTGAAAAAAAAAAAATAAATTTGCTGTTGTAGTTATAATATTTCTTATGATCTCTTAAAGTAAATTTGCTCTACCTTATAACACTGAATTAAAATCTTTATTTTTAAACATTGATGTTTTAAACTTTTCATAAGAACTAAGTTCTAAGTATGTTATATATGTAAAAGTCTGAATTATGTAACTTTGCCAAAGTTAAAATATAAATATAGACATCACTATAAATTATTGTTGACTAAAATAAAATTTTTAATTTATTTACTTATTCATAAATATATGAACTATTTCAAATATTTTTAAAACCATTGTGCCACTTATTGAATAATACAGAAATAATATTGCTTTTTTTCACAAAAAGTACCATTTGGTGGGAAAAATACTCTTTTTGTTGATGTTTAGTACCATTTCAAAATTTCAATTTTGCAACACTGGTTTACACTATAAAAAAAATTTTAACATTAAAAAAAAAATAGTAAAATCCACTGGAAATTTTGCTATTGTTGCTGAAATATAAACAATTTTTTGCTTTCAAATTTGTTTACACTTATTTATTCTTATTTATTTATTAAAACATTTCATACATATGTCGATAAAAAAAACCTTTTGAAAATAATAGCAGCAATAGATTTTAATAGCTTTTGTAGCAATGTGAGTTTCTGTTTAATATTATTTTTTACTAATACAATGCCTGTCTTAGATCTAATGAATTATAATTATTGTTCATTTAATTGAAAGATTGATTGCAAATATTCCATATTCTGTTCTGTGTTATTTCTGTTCTTTAGTAGTTTTTTGACTTCTTCATCTAAATTCCACTTTCCATTGATTTCGAATACCGGAGATGAACGGATCTGACGTTGCCAATAATATATTAAATAGATCTTCATTAGTGGGGTTTCGTGAAATTTTTCTAGTATTGTGCTCTCTATAAAATCTGTAATCCTTGTTCCTTTTTTCTTGAGCTTCCTCTGATAAATCTCCAAGTGGCACCAACTGATATTTAATGACATCTTCTCCATGATAAAGGATTTTGTGAACTGTAGCAGACATATTTCTCCATGGGTACTTGGTTGTACATATTTTTGCAGTTTCCTTAGCAAAATCTCCAAATTTTCTAGAGTCAATTTCTTCATTGCCCGCAAGTACTTCTAGGATTATTTTAAACCTAAAAATTAGGTTAAAATCAACACCTGTTAATTCAGATGCTGTTTCTGGATCTTCTTGCGGAATTGCCATCATTTGTATTACCTGACCCTTGTTTCGGCTGATCTATAATCAACCCAAATTTGCGATATTCATCTTGAACATGTTTCCTTTTTGAACTTCTTAACTCCTTGTTGGTTTCGTTGTTTCTTATTGATCCTGAAGATCCGAAATCCAAATCATAACTGATTTTAAGTATGTGTTCCATAAGTCGTATTCTTGCATGTAGTGGTGATAATCCAAATTCATATGCATCAGTATTATCTAATGATTTTGTCGGGACTTGGTTTAATTGGCTTGATGTTGCATGGCATATGATGCAGCTGGATGCAGCTGAATTTAAAAATCCCTTCTAAGGTGGGATTCACAATATACATGTTTTGCGTAAACGCGTGTCAAAGCTCTTTATTCTACTATAAAATACGCTAGTGTGAACGTAATGTAACGGATAATGATGAATCAGGGTTGCTATACGTTTTTCTGATTTTGTAACATTAATAACATTTTTTATATGTACTACCTGAATTATGTTCAATCACGATCAATTTTCTCTATATCATAAAATTTTTTTTTGGAAGACAATAGCACATGATTTCAGTTACTTCTGCAAACATTTTTGCGGAATAAAAAAAATTATAAAAAAACAATTTCAAAAAAAAAATTTTTTCCTGAGTAATTTCATTAAAGTTACCTTTCTATCAGTGGTTTTACCTTCTTAATCCCTTTTGATCCGCAAAAGTTATATTCTACTATAGTTGAAATTGGACAAAAATATAAAAGTTTAGAAATTTTTTTTTGAGTAATTTCATTAAATTAAAAAAGTGTCAAACAGACGGATCCAAACGGGTACAAGAGTATATACAGGGTAAAAGAAAACACTTTCACCTTTCTATCAGTGGTTTCACCTTCTTAATCCCTTTTGATCCGCAAAAGTTCTATTCTACTAAAGTTGAAATTTGACAAAAATATAGTAGTTTAGAAATTTTTTTTTGAGTAATTTCATTAAAATTAAAAAAGTGTTAAACAGACGGGTCCAAAAGGGTACAAGAGTATATACAGGGTTAAAGAAAACACTTTCACCTTTCTATCAGTGGTTTACCTTCTTCATCCCTTTTGATCCGCAAAAGTTCTATTCTACTAAAGTTGAAATTTGATAAAAATATAGTAGTTTAGAAATTTTTTTTTTCAGTAATTTCATTAAAATTAAAAAAGTGTTAAACAGACGGGTCCAAACGGGTACAAGAGTATATAGAGGGTTAAAGAAAACACTTTCACCTTTCTATCAGTGGTTTTACCTTCTTAATCCCTTTTGATCCGCAAAAGTTCTATTCTACTAAAGTTGAAATTTGACAAAAATATAGTAGTTTAGAAAATATGTCCTAATATCTCAAATATAAATAATACAACAGTCGCAAATATTACCTTTTTAAAGCTAACAAGACTACCAACCTAGCAAAAAACCAAGCAGGTTATTATCGCTGATAGTTTTTGTGCAATGATTAATGATTTTGATTTCGGATTAAATATTAAAAAAAAAACACTTTTTTCTGAATTAAAAAAAAAGTTGTGTTAAACAACATGGCACAACCACAATTACCAATATTTTGACCTAATTTGTTGGCTACCTTAGTTTTAATATGTTTACTATTAAATCAAATTAAAATTTTTGAAATCGGTGACAAAAAAAATTGGACTTTTGGCCAATGAAATACAATTTTCAGTCACTGTGCAGCGCACAGTATGTCGGCTAGTACAAGCTAGCGGGACAATATTATTTCTTCAATTGTTTTATATGTATATAAAAAAAGTTGAAAAATATGTAGTTATTTAAGTTATAATTATTACTAGGGATGAGATTTTCATGCACTAAAAAATCGAAAATATGCGCATAAAATATGCACTAAAAAATCCAAAATATGCACTAAAAAAATAAAAAATATGCACTAAAAACTTGAAAATTTTCCACAAAAAATCTTTTTTTAATTTTACTAAAAACAAAAAAAAAGTAAAAAATGCAGTATATTGTTATTAAAATATCTTAAAAAAACTTAAGTACTGTTTTACTAAAAGTAAAAATGTCTTGTACTTGAAGAATGCCATGCATTTTTAAAAAATTTACTGTCCGATCCCACTTTGGTTCCAGATCAGATCAAATATATTTGAAATTTTTTTGAAATCCTAAAATTTTTTTTGCAAAACGTGTTAGATTTTTTTTTCATTCGTCGGGCTATTCTTCCTTCCACATTGTTAATTTTACTTTCTGCTATATCAATTAATTTGACTTGAGTATTAGCTGAACTAAATCCCTCCTAATTATTTCTTTTTTCACCAATATATCCGTAATTGGAAAATACAAATGCTTATCGACTTCTGTACCTCAATTCTGTAACTTTTTGAATTTAACTAGCGATATCGTTAATTAACGAGAAATCTCGGTTACTTTAACGAATTTGTTATTCTGTATTTTAAATAAACAAAAATTTTTGTTTAGAAATATTGACGACAAATATCGGTAAAAATATAAGAACGTCAAAGTAAAAATTTTTTAAAATTAATAAAAAATACAAAATAAATTTGTTTTATTGCATTTATTTTAACAAAACATGAATGAAAACGTGTAAATATTGATTTTATTTCTAAACAAATGTGTTGGTTTTAAATTCTTTTATACATAGGGAAAAATTTCCAGATGACTGAGCCACTCTAGCACAACATTCTGCTCTTACTTTTCATACCAGCACTACTGTATGTGAAAAGGGTATTATGTGTTTGTACGAATGTGTGTAACACATTTAAATAAAGGTTCTGGGCCTGCCTTTTAGTATACCGATTGACTCAGAATCAATGTCAGAATCCATTTAACGAAGCCCGTCCTTCTATCAGGATGGCTGGTTGTCTGTCCAAGATAACCTTGTGTGCAAATTACAGGTCGCAGTTTTAAAAATAATTTTATAAAATTTGGCACATATGCGTTTATTGTCACAAGGTCGAAGCATTCTTATAATGGTGAGAAGCAGTTATTTAATTTTTATAGCCCACATGAAAACTTCTTTCCGGAATAGGGTTTTGTGCCTATTAATAGCCATCTTGTTTTATAGAAATTTGAGTTAAATAAGATCCAAAAATATTTTGTCGCAACCTACATTAATCACCAGAACAATTTTTTTTAGAATCGGTCCATATTTGACCACAGCTCCCATACGAATACACTAATAATGGTAGATACTTAGATAATATTTGGCACAAAAATGTATTATGTGAATAATAACCTCACGATTTTGGCGGAAAAATGATCGCCCAAATACTGCAATGTAGAGTCGGACTTGATCGACTATACTTTCTTACTTTTTTTGTGTTAAAAATTGGCTACTTTCTCTATATTTTTAATCTGTTAACAGTACATTTATTGTCGTTATTATTAAACAAGAACTTTTTTTGTGTCGTTAGCTACCGACATTTTTTGCCGATAAAAATTGTTAAAATTTCATTACAGAATAGCTCTTAACGACAACTTGCGTTAGCTAACGAATTTTGACTACTTAAATACAATTGCACAATCATCGGCATCAACAAGCTCTTCTAACATTCTTAAATTACTCGAAGTTTTTTGAATAGATTTCTGAAGCATCTCCATTTTGCTTCTACTGGCTGCCGTGGCAGGGGAATCAAGGGCTATATTTCATTAAAAATTGCAATACTATCGAATTGGCTTCTTAATTATCTGCAACCATTGCGCCAAGCAAATAGCTTGTAACAGTTTTGGATACAAATTTTTAAACCCATTGGAAGCCTTAACTACGCATCGGTTTAAAAAAGAAGCATTTATGTCGAAATCTTAAAAATCTTGTATTTAAAGCAAAGCTCCAAAAGAATTTATTTATTTTTTAAAAATTTCTTTGGAAATTTTTTTTTGTGTATTTAAAAATTTTTTTAAGAACTTTTTATGATATGGAAATTTGCAAAAAATCACTCAAAAATTTCAAAATATGCAGAAATATGCATTCAAAACCTAAATATGCAAAAATATGCATTTTCACCAAAATATGCAACAATATGCAAAAACAAATCTATGCCATTTTATCGCAAATTTAATGATTCGGAAAGATAATTGATCGACATCGTTCTTAGACTACCGACAAAAAACATGCATTTGCATGGAAATCGCATCCCTAATTATTACCTTTAAAAAATCCTTAAAATTAAATTTTTTTACTTTTTCTCAACTTTTATTTTTAAGGTTTTTTTAAGTAGGTAATAAAAGAAATCGGTTGATTACATTTATTTTTAAATATTACCTATTATTATTAAAAAAATTAAATCAGCCGATTTTTTTTATTGCCTACTAAAAACCTTAAAAATAAAGGCGCCCAAATTTAATTTTTTTGACTTTTACTCAACTTTTATTTTTAAGGTTTTTTTAGGAGGTAATAAAAAAAATCGGCTGAATTAATTTTTTTTTAATATTAATAGGCAGTGGTGAAACATTCAGTACTTTGGTACTTTTTTCAGTACTTTTTCATATCAAAAATACCTCAATACCCCCGCGTTGTTTTCAGTACTTTTTTATCCATTGAGCTTTTTAACTGTGGTGTGATCATTTCGATGGCAGGCTTAGGTAATCATGTGTTTATTGAAAAATTTATGTTGTTGTATTTTAAAAATAATTAACTTCGCGACATTAATACTGAAATGCAAAGCGTGGAAGCCAGGATTCATATTTTGCTTTCCAGAATGGGATAAAAAGGGATGCATAGGATAATATGTTAGTGGAAAATTAAAATGAAAACCATATTTATAGAAACTTGCAATGTTTAGGAAATGGTTTATAAAGTTAAACAATGTGCGAAACATTAAGAACTTAACTTTGTTTTGAAAATAAAACCTTAAAAGTGATTATCAGCTTCAATCCAAAAAATATTGTTTTCGGAAAAACCATTACCATAATACTGATGTTATAAATGTTATTTACAAACGATAAAAAAAACTATAAGTATAATAATATCAATTCTCAATTCCGTGTTCTAGCAGTCCTTCAGAAACAAAGCATTTTAGAACTGAATATACTTAAATTTCTTCGAAAAATATAGCCAATATTAAGAACTAAATTTTGCTGACATTTCATATATTGCTTTTGGTATTTTATCGATACCACATTTCTGAGCATTAATTGAACCCACATTTTCAAATGCAAAATGATGTAAAAAGCAAAGAAAGAAATCGTTTACATGTAGAAACTGATTAAAGTTTGATAAAAACTAAAGATCTATTAAAATCAACTGGTAGTAGCTGTTGTAGTTTTAATATTTCTTATGATCTCTTAAAATTAATTTGCTTTATCTTATAACACTGAATTAAAATCTTTATTTTTAAACATTAATTAAAATCTTTATTTTTAAACATTAACTTTTTATAGAACTAAGTTATAAGTATGTAATATATATAAAAGTCTGAATTATGTAACTTCGCATAAGTTAAAATATCAATATAAATACCAGTATTAATCAGTGATGTTAATGAATCATTCATTTTTGAATTAATTCGTTAATCATTCATGCGCTGAATTAGCAAATTTAGAATTAATTCTTTTTACAAAAAATAATGAATTGAATGAAATTTGAGTCAATTCATTTGAATTGGGCAAAATGAATTGCAATTCATTTGAATTGAATTGATTTTGAATTAATTCAAATGAGTTAGAAAAAATGAATTGCAATTCATTTCCAATTAATTTGAATTGATTTTGAATTAATTCAAATGAGTTAATGCTCATGCTGATAGGATTTTCGCAGCTCCCTACTAATTCAAGTCATATTCTGCCGTTACCTGCTAATTACAGTACATCATTGGAATTTCTATTTTTATTATTTTCTATGCCTTTCGACGATTATCTCGTACTAGGTGATATCCGAAATGAGTGTAATGCTGTCTGATATAATAAAATGAATTGGAATACAAAACGGGAGTAATGCTTCTTCACATTTACTTACAGGAGTCTTTTTTCAAAATCAATTCAAATGAATTGCAATTCATTTTTTCTAACTCATTTGAATTAATTCAAAGTCAAATCAATTCAAATGAATTGGAAATGAATTGCAATTCATTTTACCAATTCTTTTGAATTAAAAATGAATTGCAATTCATTTTGCAAAATTCAAATGAATTGACTCAAATTTCATTCAATTCATTTTTTGTGTGAAAAGAATTAATTAAAAATTTAGCTAATTTGTAATGAATTAAAATCAAAAATGAATGATTCATTTACATCTCTGGTATAAATTTATGTTGAAAAAAATAAAATTTTTAATTTATTTACTTATCCATAAATATATGAATTATTTAAAATATTTTTTTTAGAAAATACTGAAAAAACGTACCTTAAGCGGCTCATACATTTGCAATATAACTGTTCAATTTGATCGCAAATGGGTTTATTTATTTATTTATTAAATTAAGTCTATGTATACAATCCTTACAGACTAAATATTAAATTAAGCAATTTTTCTCAATATAACTGCAGTTACATGTTTAAACTTAAAATAATATTACGTTTAATAAAATCAACATTTAAAGAAAAATCTACAAAATTAAACATTTCATTAAAACAACAACATAATTTCCTAAACGGGTCTGCCATCTCGTAGTTTGTTCTAAAAGTTTTAACATATAGTGGTTGATTAAATCTTAATGTGCGTTGAGGAATATTCAATGATATTTTACTTAAAAGAAAATCTGATAAAACATTTCCGTTTAAAAGATTTACAAGAAATGAAATGTTTAGCATAATTCTTCGGCTTTTTAATGTTGGCAGTTGAATCAAAGCAAGTCGTGATGAATATAATGGAAGCGCAGAATAGCCACTATAAGCATCTCTTAAACAAAAAACTAAAAACTGTTTCTGAAGAGATTCGATAAGATTAATGTGAACGTTATAGTAGGGGTCCCATACAATTGAGCCATACTCTAAAATCGGTCTTACAAGTGACGTGAATAATCTTTTGGTAATAAAGGGGTCCTCAAATTCTTTTGCCATCGTTTGATGAAAGCCAAGATTCCTCGAGCTTTATTAACAGCCATCATGATATGTTGTACAAAGTTTAATTTTCCATCCAACAAAACACCAAGATCCATATTAACGTTAACTGATTCCAGTTTATGACCACTGATATAATAGTGACCAACAGCGTCACGCCTTCTCGAAAAACTCATGAGCTTGCATTTTTTGAGGTTAAGTTCCATATCAATGTTACACCAATTATAAAAATTATCCAAGTCCTTTTGGAGATAATTATTATCTGGTAAATGCTTGAGGCTTAAAAATATTTTAACATCGTCTGCGAACATCGGTATATTAGAATAATTTATTGCTTAAGGCAAATCGTTGATGAAAAGTAGAAATAAAATTGGGCCCAGGTGACTTCCCTGCGGAACACCGGATTTTACCAAAATATTTCTGAATTTGCAGAATTTAATTTAACGGACTGTGTTCTGCATAACAGATATGACTTTAACCAGCTTAAATAAGTATTATCGAAACCCATTTTATCCAATTTTTTAAGCAGAAGCTTGTGATTAACTTTATCAAAGGCTTTACTGAAGTCAGTATAAATGACATCAGTTTGTTGACCAAGAGTAAATCCTTCATTAACCAAAGTAGTTAATTGTAGAATGTTAGTCATAGCTGAAGATCCTTTACGAAAACCGTATTGACATGGCGTAAGTAGGGGAGATACTTGATGAACGAGAGAATCAGTAATACATTTTTCAAATAGTTTTGGAATAACGTTTAATTTAGCCATGCCTCGATAATTTATTATATTTGACTTATTGCCAGATTTGAATAAAGGAATAAGAAACGATTCTTTCCAAATTCTAGGGAAGTAGCCATATTTTAAGGAAGTATTAAATATAATTGATAAAGGTGTTGCAATAGCTGGTGCACAGTTTTTCAAAAGACAACTTGGTATGCCATCTGGACCACACGACAGTGAGGATTTGAAGTTTTTTAAACATTTTATTATGTGCGTAGTGTCAAGTAATGGGAATGATATTGTTTGAATGGAGTGAACATTAAATGGATAGGGTTCATCATCATCATATTCGGCGTTAGAGTAAGTAGAGGCAAAAAATTCAGCGAATAAATTGTTAATGTCTGATTCATTGCTTGACTCTGTACTTAAATATTTCATAAATGATGGGGTGCCGTAATTCTTCCTTTTTGAGTTAACAAACGTAAAGAACGACCTCGGATTACGATTAAAACTATGTTTAATTTTGGTTAAGTAGTTTTTGTACAGTTGAGCATTCAGCAAATTGTGTTCAGCACAAAGAACAGAGTATTTTCCATAATCAAATGCGTGGCCATATTTCTTGTATTTGTTATATTTATTTTCAAGATTTTTTAAGGAAGATAGTTGTTTCGAGTTCCAGGGTTGACCAGTTTGAGAACTTGGCGAATATTTTGGAATACATTCATCCATATATTGGTACATGGTTTCATAAAAAATTTGAATCATTTTATCAACAGAATTCGGCAAACCATTTGGTATGGGTAATAGTTGAAGCCAATTAGTATTACATAAAAGATTGTTTAAATTCGCGTAATTTGTACGTTGGAAGCAGAATTTTTTTTATTTTTTCGTAACATTTTTAGCGCAATTTAAACCTTGAATATTACAGCTTATTTCAATTGTGGGGAGTAGTGTGTTTAGAGGGGTTCCAAATATGATTTTCCATACAAAGTTGGGAGCCAGTCCTTTTATTCTAGAGCGGTTCTGTATAGACTTTCCCATACAAAGTTGGGAGCCAGTCCTTTTATACTAGAGCGGTTCTGTATAGACTTTCCCAAACAAAGTTGGGAGCCAATCCTTTTATACTGTAGGGGTTCTGTATAGACTTTCCCATACAAAGTTGGGAGCCAGTAAATTTTGTGAGGGATGAAAATTTTACTTGTGCATAAGAATTTGTGGGAAAATTTTTTTTTGTTTATAGTGGCAGGTGTTAAATTTTACTTGTACGTGTCTTGAATATTTGTTTATGACTTTTTTTTTGTTTGTGCGTATTCATATTGATGATTTACAAGTTGTTGGTGTGAAATTTCTTCGTGGACGTCTCCGTCTTGAAGGAATGATAATTTTACTTGTGCGTTTTCGTATTAAAGATAAAACTGATCGTGAAATAATTATTTTTAGTTTTTTCAGTTATTGTGTGTGTGTTTAGAATAGTTAATGACTTTGTTGCATAGGTTTCCTAGTGACTTTTTGCTTTGAATGACTCTGTAGGCTTGTGGGATAGTGAGCTAATCTCAGTATAAGGATTGCATAATTGATTATCACTAGAGACTCTGGTCTGTTTCACTATAGCAGACTAAGGATCTAAGCAACTATTGATCGGTTGTGTGTGTGTGTGTGTGTGTGTGTGTGTGTGTGTGTGTGTGAGTGTGTGTGTGTGTATGATTGATAACGATTATTCATGTGAAAAGTAGGATTCCATCCACTTGTTTTTTGTATCAACAGCAACCAGCTGCACATTAACTGTGTTTACATAATTAATCAGCATAAATACTCAGAATTATATTACAAAAAACAGTAGAAAGTAACTTCTTGGTTAATATTTTTCCTTATCGTACTCTACTCCTCCTTATTTATAACAACAACAACTTAGAATATATATGAATAGAGCTGACGCAGCTGTGACAAGTCAAACAGAAAACAAATCCAAAAAAAACAAAATGTTTGGTTTTCTGAAATTCTTAAATTCTACTAAAATAAGCCCCGCCCCTTATTTATAAATTTTTTAACTAATGAAATAAGACGGGATTGTACCAAAAATATGATTAATTGTGAAATTCAAACTGTTGATTGAACATGCTTAATCATGTTTATAATTATTAAATATCACAAATACATTAATAAGACTAACCTAACAATATCAAAACCAGACATGAATGAACTTGAATATTATTTTTGTCAAGCTAATAGGGCCTAAATTTCTTCAATGTAAATAAAATTCAATTTTTATTTCAATATTTTGTTTAAAAGTAAAATTTTTATTTATAATAAAGAGATATAAATATTAAATGAAATGAAATGGAAAAAATTTTGTTCTTGTACGTGTCTTGAAGATTTTAAATTTTGTGAGGGATGATAATTTTACTTGTGCGTATTCATATTGATGATTTACAAGTTGTTTATTTTAGTGGAAGGTGTGAAATTTCTTCGTGTACGTGTCTTGAAGATTTTAAAATTTTGTGAGGGATGATAATTTTACTTGTGCGTTTTCGTATTAAAGATAAAACTGATCGTAGAATAAGTATTTTTTTTAGTTTTTTTCATTTATTGTGTATGTGTTTAGAATAGTTAATGACTTTGTTGCATAAGTTTTCTAGTGACTTTTTGCATTGAATGCCTCGGTAGGCTTGTGGGATCAACCACTTTTTTTATATCAACAGCAACCGACATCACTTTTAATTACATTTAACAAATAGAAGGAGTTGTAATTTTTGGGTTTTGTTAATCTTAAATAGAATTATATATATATATTTTTTTTTTTGTGCAGATTTAATTATCACAAGAGACTCTGGTCTGTTTCACTACAACGGACTAAAGGTCAAAGTAACTATTAATCGGTTAATTAAGTTAGCATATAATTTTTGTTGATAACACTTAATAAGCATTTTCTAAAAACATTTGCAGATAGTTTCACTATTACTCAATGTTTATAACCTTTTATTTATTTTTTTTCTAGTTTGATACTCTATAATATAAGTTTAATAAAGAATTTTTCTATGGTTTGATACTCTACAATGACAGTATAGTTAAGAATTTAGTTCAATCCATGGATACACTGCATACAGTTAATAATTATACATTATACATACAAATACAATAAAATTTCCATTTTATTAACCATAGTACATGGTTTATTAATTGTTTTGATAATATTTAGTAAAAGTTTATATATAGTATAAACTTGAAGTCGACTATACCAATAGAATATTAAATGTTACTGAAAAAAGGAAATCATATTACAAAATCAATTAAGATGATCTAAAAAAGAGTATTACATAGGAGTTTTGAATATTTAATAAGGAAATATCTATTATATCTGCTTATAATTATCAGTTAGGAATTTAAAGATAACAAATTTGTTTTATAATTAGTACAGCTTTACATGTTTTTTTTTCTAGTTTATTAACCATACATTATCATACCATACCATTATAATCCATAGAATATAAAACAATTTAAAATAGTTAAATCCGCAAAAGAAAATCACAAACTTTATTTATTTATTTATGTAAAACCTTACTCCATTAATCATTTATTTATACTTTATATATACTAATACCATGAAATGAATAGTTCAATAACCATATTATATGGTTTATTTAATGTTTTGTATACCGTTTTGTAATTCCTATAATTTGTTTTCCTATTATTTCCCTTATATATTTAATATTTATACACTTCCATACATCCTTAAATATACATTCTGTTTTAAGCATTTCTACTATACATATATAAAAATTTTTTTTCTTATACTAACATTCTATATTTAATCTTAGTATTATAATCTTACTCTTGATTTTAATCTTAGTCTTAGTGTTAATCTTAGTAGTAGTCTTTTGATCTTGGTTTTATAGTTTCGGATTTCAATCTTGTTTTTTTTTTTTTGTTTATAGACTTGCAACATTACTCTTGTATTACTCTTGCGTGCTGCTTTGTTTACGTTTTCTTAGACTGAATACATATATGGAAATTTAAAATTTCTTTACTTACATATAAAATATCTATCTACTGTTATACGAATGCGTTGAACTTAGTGTTTTCAATTGAAATATTAAACTTCGATTTTAAACAGACATATGCATCTTTTATTTTATATAGGAAATTAATACTCGGTACTAGCGACAACCTCGAAGCTTGCACCGACCCCAGTTTTCATAACGTGCAAGAATCGAGTTTCTACTATACTTCATTCTCATCAAACTAATCACACAAGGCGATTTTAAGAAAATCCATACTAATCCTTTCCATTTTATCAAATCTATCCATTATATTATTATTTTAATTTTAACAATTCTTATAAATTCAATTCAGTTCTCACATAATTTAATTCATTCTATATACAACCTTAACCAGTAACTCATATTTATATATACAGTTTTTTCAAACCACTTTTAAAAACATATTTTGATTTTTACTTGTCTACTATATTAAAAAATAATCTATTAACTTAAATGAAAATTTAGGTTTATATTAAGTAATTTGATTATACGCTGAGATACGCTGATGGTTTTTCTACCTTAAATTTATATATTGGATAGAAAGTTACATTTGAATGTAGTGTTTCGATAAGAATGTCTCTATATTACTTTAAATCAGGTTTCTTATAATACAAAGTTTTTGAATGAAATATTAACAATCCTAATGTTAATTTCAATATAATTTCATTTAAATCATATATACATACATATAAATATTAATTTGTTAGAATCAAACCATCAATTACCATCATGATCTTATTAATGTCATATATTTTTTTTTTTTCATTATTTTTATTATTCGTTAAAAACTTTATATTCTTATATATAGGAGATGCATATGATTTGGGATTTCTCCTTCATTTTAAAATTGTTTGATTTTACAATTTTTATATTAGTTATTTCAGCCTCTTCATTATCATTATGATCATTATCATAATCATCATAATTAAGATCAGTAATATTCTTTGATCCTTAAAAACAACAATTCTATTATCTTATGTTTTTTTTTTCTAGTTTGCTACTCTATAATATTAGTTTAATGAAGAGTTTTTCTATAGCACGAAATGAATAGTTTAATAACCATATTATATGATTTATTTAATGTTTTTGCATACAGTTTTGTAATTCCTATAATTTGTTTTCCTTTTATTTCCCCTTCTATACTTAATATTTATATACCTCCATACATCCTTAAATATACATTATGTTTTGAGCATTTCTTTACTATACATATATATAAATTTTTTCCTTTAGTAACATTCCTATATTTAATCTTAATCTTATGATCTTAGTCTTGATTTTAATTAATCTTAATCTTAGTGTTAATCTTGATAGTAGCCTTTTAGTCTTGGTTTTATAGTTTCGGATCTCAATCTTAGTTTTTGTATAGACATCTCATTTACAAACCTATAACTTCAATCTAATCAAACCTATCACACAAGACGATTGTCTTCTGTTTTTCAAGAAAATCCATACTAATCCTTTCAATTTTATCAACTCTATCCATTATATTATTATTTTAATTTTAACAAATCTTATAAATTCTATTCAGTTCTCACATAATTTTATTCATTGTATATACAATCCTTAACCATTATCTCATATTTATAGATACAGTTTTTCAATACACTTTTAAAAACATAGTTTGATTTTTACTTGTCTACTATATTAAAAAATAATCCATAAACTTAAATGAAAATTTAGGTTTATATTAAGTAATTTGATTAAACACTGAGATACGCTGATGGTTTTTCTACCTTAAATTTATATATTGAATAGAAAGTTACATCTGAATGTAGTGTTTCGGTAAGAATGTCTCTATATTACTTTAAATCAGGTTTCTTATAATACAGAGTTTTTAAATGAAATATTAACAATCCTAATGTTAATTTCAATATAATTTCATTTAAATCATATATACATACATATAAATATTAATTTGTTAGAATCAAACCATCAATTACCATCATGATCTTATTAATGTCATATATTTTTTTTTTTTTTTATTATTTTTATTATTCGTTAAAAACTTTATATTCTTATATGTAGGAGATACATATGATTTAGGATTTCTCCTTCATTTTAAACTTGTTTGATTTGAAAATTTTCATATTAGGTATTTCAACCTTTTCATTATTATTATACTCATCATAATCATCATAATTGAGATTAGTTATATTCTTTTCTCATTAAAACCAACAATTCTATTATCATAATCATCAAAATTGAGTTTAAATATATTTTGTTTTTATTTTTTCGTTGAAACCAACAAATCATAATCATTATTATCAAAATCAGGTTTATATGTTTTTTTTTTTTTTTTTTAGTCAAGATACTTTAACATCATCATAACCAGAAATATTATTTTTACAAATGTTGATATTGTGATTTTAATTAAACTGGTTATAATCACCTAAGGTTGAAATGATAGAGATGTTGTCCGTTTAATTCTGTTGACTAATTCACATTTATTAAGACATATAGATAATAACAGAATTGATAGAGGATTCATAATTGAATAACTTTGAATAAGAATTGAGCTTATAGTTGGATGTAAGTACGATTTAAACAATAATAACCGACATCGAATAAGTGATTCATCATTTTATTTAATTGAAAACATACCACTTTACATCAAGATACCTTATTTTTAATCTGGTAGCATAAAGCAGTTACCTATTTTTGATCTGGTAACGTATAAACAGAGAGAATTAATATCAGATTTAAATAACAAACCAAATATAAGATACATTATATAATCCAAAAACAACAACAACAACAATATATTCAACATGAATTGATTCGAAATAAAATACACACAATTCTTAAATACATTCAATTAGTTTGTCTTATGATTATACTTTAGCTGAGAGAGATTAATACCATATACATATTTACACGTTATGCACTTACAACATAAAATTCAAAGTTTATTAACCATAATATATGGTTTTATATAATGTTTTAACAGCAATCATTAAAAATGTATATATAATATAAACTTATAGTTGACTGTACCATCAGAATATTGACTGATAATATCACAATAGAATCATATTACACAAACAATATATAGAATATTATAAAGAGAAAGGTATAAACTCATATGTCTATAGGTAACAGTTAAGAATTTTACAATATATTGGTTTAAGATATGTTATTTCTAATTAAGAGTTTAGTTTGATGGTTCTTGGAAGTTTATTTTCAATATAAATACATACATACATATTTGCTGATTTATTCCTATTTGATAATTTTTGATTTGATTGTTTTTTTTCTTTTTACCTACAACACATTAATGAAATGGATATACATTAATGATGATGTTTTTTAACACTTTTAAATATTTGTTAAATATAGCTACATCAACTTCTTAATACATCGAATCAACTTACTGAGAATTAATTTTTAAATTAATATTTTGATATCCGTATACCCAGCTGATAGGCTGGTTGTGTATAGGTTTACATGATAATCACAAATTTCTTTAAAATAATAAAATTTCATTGAATTAACTCTCAAATTGCAACCATACCCATAAAGTATAGATAGTACATCCCATATAAATTTATACTTTTACATTAAATTATTTAGTTTCACTATGTTCTCATCATGATTAATATAGAAAATCATATTTTCATATACCCACACCACAAAAGTGAAGAGTATATTAGATACACGTTAATACTAATCCTAGTTACCTTTTGATATACTAAATCAACTTATTTACTTAGAACTACTTTTTAAAACAATTTAAACATGAACCAATTCGACTGGTTGGTGGTTAAAAAACATCATCATGAACGTATATCTTATATCCATTTCATTAATGTGTTGTAGGTAAAAAAGAAGAAAAAAAAACAATTAAATCAAAAAATTATCAAATAGAAATAAATCAGCAAATATGTATGTATGTATTTATATTGAAAATAAACTTGCAAAAACCATCAAACTAAACTCTTAATTAGAAATAACATATCTTAAACCAATATATTGTAAAATTCTTAACTGTTACCTATAGACATATGAATTTGTAACTTTCTCTTTATAATATTCTATATATTGTTTGTGTAATATGATTCTATTCTGATATTATCAGTCAATATTCTGATGGTACAGTCAACTATAAGTTTATATTATATATAAATTTTTAATGATTGCTGTTAAAACATTATATATAAAACCATATATTATGGTTAATAAACTTTGAATTTTATGTTGTAAGTGCATAACGTGTAAATATGTATATGGTATGAATCTCTCTCAGCTAAAGTATAATCATAAGACAAACTAATTGAATGTATTTAAGAATTGTGTGTATTTTATTTCGAATCAATTCATGTTGAATATATTGTTGTTGTTGGATTATATAATGTATCTTATATTTGGTTTGTTATTTAAATCTGATATTAATTCTCTCTGTTTATACGTTACCAGATCAAAAATAGGTAACTGCTTTATGCTACCAGATTAAAAATAAAGTGGTATGTTTTCAATTAAATAAAATGATGAATCACTTATTTGATGTCGGTTATTATTGTTTAAATCGTACTTACATCCAACTATAAGCTCAATTCTTATTCAAAGTTATTCAATTATGAATCCTCTATCAATTCTGTTATTATCTATATGTCTTAATAAATGTGAATTAGTCAACAGAATTAAACGGATAACATCTCTATCATTTCAACCTTAGGTGATTATAACCAGTTTAATTAAAATCACAATATCAACATTTGTAAAAATAATATTTCTGGTTATGATGATGTTAAAGTATCTTGACTAAAAAAAAAAAAAAAAACATATATAAACCTGATTTTGATAATAATGATTATGATTTGTTGGTTTCAACGAAAAAATAAAAACAAAATATATTTAAACTCAATTTTGATGATTATGATAATAGAATTGTTGGTTTTAATGAGAAAAGAATATAACTAATCTCAATTATGATGATTATGATGAGTATAATAATAATGAAAAGGTTGAAATACCTAATATGAAAATTTTCAAATCAAACAAGTTTAAAATGAAGGAGAAATCCTAAATCATATGTATCTCCTACATATAAGAATAAAAAGTTTTTAACGAATAATAAAAATAATAAAAAAAAAAAAAAAAAAAATATATGACATTAATAAGATCATGATGGTAATTGATGGTTTGATTCTAACAAATTAATATTTATATGTATGTATATATGATTTAAATGAAATTATATTGAAATTAACATTAGGATTGTTAATATTTCATTTAAAAACTCTGTATTATAAGAAACCTGATTTAAAGTAATATAGAGACATTCTTACCGAAACACTACATTCAGATGTAACTTTCTATTCAATATATAAATTTAAGGTAGAAAAACCATCAGCGTATCTCAGTGTTTAATCAAATTACTTAATATAAACCTAAATTTTCATTTAAGTTTATGGATTATTTTTTAATATAGTAGACAAGTAAAAATCAAACTATGTTTTTAAAAGTGTATTGAAAAACTGTATCTATAAATATGAGATAATGGTTAAGGATTGTATATACAATGAATAAAATTATGTGAGAACTGAATAGAATTTATAAGATTTGTTAAAATTAAAATAATAATATAATGGATAGAGTTGATAAAATTGAAAGGATTAGTATGGATTTTCTTGAAAAACAGAAGACAATCGTCTTGTGTGATAGGTTTGATTAGATTGAAGTTATAGGTTTGTAAATGAGATGTCTATACAAAAACTAAGATTGAGATCCGAAACTATAAAACCAAGACTAAAAGGCTACTATCAAGATTAACACTAAGATTAAGATTAATTAAAATCAAGACTAAGATCATAAGATTAAGATTAAATATAGGAATGTTAGTAATGGAAAAAATTTATATATATGTATAGTAAAGAAATGCTCAAAACATAATGTATATTTAAGGATGTATGGAGGTATATAAATATTAAGTATAGAAGGGGAAATAAAAGGAAAACAAATTATAGGAATTACAAAACTGTATGCAAAAACATTAAATAAATCATATAATATGGTTATTAAACTATTCATTTCGTGCTATAGAAAAACTCTTCATTAAACTAATATTATAGAGTAGCAAACTAGAAAAAAAAAACATAAGATAATAGAATTGTTGTTTTTAAGGATCAAAGAATATTACTGATCTTAATTATGATGATTATGATAATGATCATAATGATAATGAAGAGGCTGAAATAACTAATATAAAAATTGTAAAATCAAACAATTTTAAAATGAAGGAGAAATCCCAAATCATATGCATCTCCTATATATAAGAATATAAAGTTTTTAACGAATAATAAAAATAATGAAAAAAAAAAAAATATATGACATTAATAAGATCATGATGGTAATTGATGGTTTGATTCTAACAAATTAATATTTATATGTATGTATATATGATTTAAATGAAATTATATTGAAATTAACATTAGGATTGTTAATATTTCATTCAAAAACTTTGTATTATAAGAAACCTGATTTAAAGTAATATAGAGACATTCTTATCGAAACACTACATTCAGATGTAACTTTCTATCCTATATATAAATTTAAGGTAGAAAAACCATCAGCGTATCTCAGCGTATAATCAAATTACTTAATATAAACCTAAATTTTCATTTAAGTTAATAGATTATTTTTTAATATAGTAGACAAGTAAAAATCAAAATATGTTTTTAAAAGTGGTTTGAAAAAACTGTATATATAAATATGAGTTACTGGTTAAGGTTGTATATAGAATGAATTAAATTATGTGAGAACTGAATTGAATTTATAAGAATTGTTAAAATTAAAATAATAATATAATGGATAGATTTGATAAAATGGAAAGGATTAGTATGGATTTTCTTAAAATCGCCTTGTGTGATTAGTTTGATGAGAATGAAGTATAGTAGAAACTCGATTCTTGCACGTTATGAAAACTGGGGTCGGTGCAAGCTTCGAGGTTGTCGCTAGTACCGAGTATTAATTTCCTATATAAAATAAAAGATGCATATGTCTGTTTAAAATCGAAGTTTAATATTTCAATTGAAAACACTAAGTTCAACGCATTCGTATAACAGTAGATAGATATTTTATATGTAAGTAAAGAAATTTTAAATTTCCATATATGTATTCAGTCTAAGAAAACGTAAACAAAGCAGCACGCAAGAGTAATACAAGAGTAATGTTGCAAGTCTATAAACAAAAAAAAAAAACAAGATTGAAATCCGAAACTATAAAACCAAGATCAAAAGACTACTACTAAGATTAACACTAAGACTAAGATTAAAATCAAGAGTAAGATTATAATACTAAGATTAAATATAGAATGTTAGTATAAGAAAAAAATTTTTATATATGTATAGTAGAAATGCTTAAAACAGAATGTATATTTAAGGATGTATGGAAGTGTATAAATATTAAATATATAAGGGAAATAATAGGAAAACAAATTATAGGAATTACAAAACGGTATACAAAACATTAAATAAACCATATAATATGGTTATTGAACTATTCATTTCATGGTATTAGTATATATAAAGTATAAATAAATGATTAATGGAGTAAGGTTTTACATAAATAAATAAATAAAGTTTGTGATTTTCTTTTGCGGATTTAACTATTTTAAATTGTTTTATATTCTATGGATTATAATGGTATGGTATGATAATGTATGGTTAATAAACTAGAAAAAAAAACATGTAAAGCTGTACTAATTATAAAACAAATTTGTTATCTTTAAATTCCTAACTGATAATTATAAGCAGATATAATAGATATTTCCTTATTAAATATTCAAAACTCCTATGTAATACTCTTTTTTAGATCATCTTAATTGATTTTGTAATATGATTTCCTTTTTTCAGTAACATTTAATATTCTATTGGTATAGTCGACTTCAAGTTTATACTATATATAAACTTTTACTAAATATTATCAAAACAATTAATAAACCATGTACTATGGTTAATAAAATGGAAATTTTATTGTATTTGTATGTATAATGTATAATTATTAACTGTATGCAGTGTATCCATGGATTGAACTAAATTCTTAACTATACTGTCATTGTAGAGTATCAACGCATAGAAAAATTCTTCATTAAACTTATATTATAGAGTATCAAACTAGAAAAAAATAAATAAAAGGTTATAAACATTGAGTAATAGTGAAACTATCTGCAAATGTTTTTAGAAAATGCTTATTAAGTGTTATCAACAAAAATTATATGCTAACTTAATTAACCGATTAATAGTTACTTTGACCTTTAGTCCGTTGTAGTGAAACAGACCAGAGTCTCTTGTGATAATTAAATCTGCGCAAAAAAAAAATATATATATATAATTCTATTTAAGATTAACAAAACCCAAAAATTACAACTCCTTCTATTTGTTAAATGTAATTAAAAGTGATGTCGGTTGCTGTTGATATAAAAAAAGTGGTTGATCCCACAAGCCTACCGAGGCATTCAATGCAAAAAGTCACTAGAAAACTTATGCAACAAAGTCATTAACTATTCTAAACACATACACAATAAATGAAAAAAACTAAAAAAAATACTTATTCTACGATCAGTTTTATCTTTAATACGAAAACGCACAAGTAAAATTATCATCCCTCACAAAATTTTAAAATCTTCAAGACACGTACACGAAGAAATTTCACACCTTCCACTAAAATAAACAACTTGTAAATCATCAATATGAATACGCACAAGTAAAATTATCATCCCTCACAAAATTTAAAATCTTCAAGACACGTACAAGAACAAAATTTTTTCCATTTCATTTAATATTTATATCTCTTTATTATAGATAAAAATTTTACTTTTAAACAAAATATTGAAATAAAAATTGAATTTTATTTACATTGAAGAAATTTAGGCCCTATTAGCTTGACAAAAATAATATTCAAGTTCAATCATGTCTGGTTTTGATATTGTTAGGTTAGTCTTATTAATGTATTTGTGATATTTAATAATTATAAACATGATTAAGCATGTTCAATCAACAGTTTGAATTTCACAATTAATCATATTTTTGGTACAATCCCGTCTTATTTCATTAGTTAAAAAATTTATAAATAAGGGGCGGGGCTTATTTTAGTAGAATTTAAGAATTTCAGAAAACCAAACATTTTGTTTTTTTGGATTTGTTTTCTGTTTGACTTGTCACAGCTGCGTCAGCTCTATTCATGTATATTCTAAGTTGTTGTTGTTATAAATAAGGAGGAGTAGAGTACGATAAGGAAAAATATTAACCAAGAAGTTACTTTCTACTGTTTTTTGTAATATAATTCTGAGTATTTATGCTGATTAATTATGTAAACACAGTTAATGTGCAGCTGGTTGCTGTTGATACAAAAAACAAGTGGATGGAATCCTACTTTTCACATGAATAATCGTTATCAATCATACACACACACACACACACACACACACACACACACAACCGATCAATAGTTGCTTAGATCCTTAGTCTGCTATAGTGAAACAGACCAGAGTCTCTAGTGATAATTAATTATGCAACCCTTATACTGAGATTAGCTCACTATCCCACAAGCCTACCGAGTCATTCAAAGCAAAAAGTCACTAGGAAACCTATGCAACAAAGTCATTAACTATTCTAAACACACACACAATAACTGAAAAAACTATAAATAATTATTTCACGATCAGTTTTATCTTTAATACGAAAACGCACAAGTAAAATTATCATTCCTAACAAAATTTTTAAAATCTTCAAGACGGAGACGTCCACGAAGAAATTTCACACCAACAACTTGTAAATCATCAATATGAATACGCACAAGCAAAAAAAAAGTCATAAACAAATATTCAAGACACGTACAAGTAAAATTTAACACCTGCCACTATAAACAAAAAAAAATTTTCCCACAAATTCTTATGCACAAGTAAAATTTTCATCCCTCACAAAATTTACTGGCTCCCAACTTTGTATGGGAAAGTCTATACAGAACCCCTACAGTATAAAAGGATTGGCTCCCAACTTTGTATGGGAAAGTCTATACAGAACCGCTCTAGTATAAAAGGACTGGCTCCCAACTTTGTATGGGAAAGTCTATACAGAACCGCTCTAGTATAAAAGGACTGGCTCCCAACTTTGTATGGAAAATCATATTTGGAACCCCTCTAAACACACTACTGTGGGGTGGTATCGATCTTCGGGCAGTGTAACTGGATCAACACGATTTACTGTGCATTCATTAGGTACGTTTACAAATACCAGATCATGCAATTTTCTAAAAATATTATAGACTCCGTTGATTTGGTGTAGACATAGAATTTAAATATTACAAAATACATCGGCACGATTTTTATCAGAACTTATGGGTATGTTATTTTTGTTAAGCCAGGTCTCGGTGAAGCAAATAACATGATTATTAAAGTCAAAGCTGTCTTGATATAGTTTAGAGCATTTACTTTTTAATCCTCGAACATTTTGATAGATAATATTAAGTTGAATATCTCTAGTATTAATTAGTTTTTTTTGGCTTGTTTGTTGGCGAGATTGGAGATGTACAATATTATTTCCACGTTGGTTTATATTGTATTCATATTCTCGGACTATAACATGATTTGGCCAGAATGACGGGTCAACCACACGATCAAAAATATTAAACGGAACAGTTATTTTAAAAGACGTAATACTCCTCGTTTGTGAATAAGTGAATTTACGAACAGCAATGTCAGCATTTTGGTTAAACTTTGATAATGATTTAATATAGAAATCAATATCATCAGCAGAAGTGTCGAATGCAAAGCGTGATATATAAAATTTGTTTTTTTTTGGAGGAACTACTCTTAATTCGCCGTGAGAACTAATATTGTTTACATTATTTATTAAAACTTCGGCATAATTTAAATTAGTTACAGGGTTATTGTTGATGGAAGAACTAGAGGCGACAGGAGTATTTGATGGAGCATTATTTAATGGAGAATTATTAAATGACGCATTATTTAATGGAACATCACGTACTGCCGTAGTAGAATTTTGTGATGGGATTGAAGCAGAATTTTTTAAAGAACTATATTGAACAGAAGAAGTAGCAGCATCAGATTTTAAGGAGTCGGTGTGAGGGTCGTCTATTTTATCTTGATTGTTTATCCTAGATGATTTACGACTTTTTGGTGAATACTGAACAGGAGATTTTATGGAGTCCAAACATTTGAAATCTTCAAATAGCTTGCCATAGTTAGAAATTCTATCCAATAGCTTATTTGCTTCATCTTGGATTTCAGAGAAATAGTTTTTGTTTCCTTGGAAAAAACAGTACAAAATAACACCAATTTTTCTGCATGAATTACAGCACCAGTGAAGTCCATTATCTTTCACAAGCGAATCGGCAACGTGTACAGATAGTCCACTACATTTTACGTGACAGAGACCATTACATAACCAACAAGTAATCATCCTCTCATCATCATTAGTAATGACACACTTTTTTTTATGCAATTCATGATAGTTGTACAACAATATTGTTTGTTGGGTAGTAAAAATTTAAAAATTAACGGCAAAAGTTTAATATGGTTAGAATATGCTAAGCAGTGGATATGTTGTATTTAATTACCAGTGTTTATGCAACTTTACCAGCTGACTATTTTGTTTTTCTTTATATATTATAAAATCAGAGCAGGCTATTTATTGTTAGTTTTGTTTATTATTGCTAAAAGTATGTTGTTATTTTTTTTTTTTTTTTTTTTTTTAATTTTCTGTATATGTTCCGTTATGAATTTTAGTAAAAGAGTCACTATTGTTATACAACAGAGAAATCACTAGTTTGTTTTGTTGATTTATTTATTTATTTGTTTCTTTTGTTATTGATGTTTTTGAAACGTTTGTTGATATTGTTGTTGTTATATATATTTTTCTGTTTATGTTTTGTTATGTATGTATTTAGCGTTCGATGACTTATTTGGATTTAGTTATTTTAAACAATTTAAAAACTGAAATACTACTTTCACATTAAATTAATTTAAAATTCACTATTATCCCGAGGTTTACTGCTGCTAAAATAGTATTTTTTCAGCAAAAAGCTTATAAAAATAGATATATTTTAAAAGATTTTAATTTCTTAGCCGGAGCAAACTTAAAAACACGACTTCTTCTTTATGCAGACATCTTGCGATAAATGAATTTTAATAAAATATTTTTTGTTAATTTTATTTTCCTAAATTATTGTTTTTTTTAACAAAAAGTACCATTTGGTGGGAAAAATACTCTTTTAGTTAAGTTCAGTACCATTTCAAAATTTCAATTTTGCAACACTGATAATAGGTAATATTTTAAAAAAACAATGAAATCAACCGATTACTTTCATTACCTACTAAAAAAAAACCTTAAAAATAAAAGATAAGAAAAAGTTTAATTTGAGCGCCTTTATTTTTATAATAATAGGTAATACCGATTGCTAAATCGACTCACCTTAATGTAGCTGCAAGACGGATGTTGTTTACTCGTGTGTCTGATGGTACCCACATTTATTAATTTACAAAATATTATTTCTTTTAAAATAAATTAGTACAATAACAGTTTCTGTTTATTAATTATTAACAATACTAAGGCATGGATAAAGAAATACTTAAACCTACCAAACACCATCAGATGAGTCGTCATCACTGCTCTCCCATTCAGTAGAACATTCATAGAGCAAATAATCCTCCTCATTTAATTCGTGATGATGACTTACTGATGTTCTTTCGGATGGAAATGAAGGTGGGATAAACGAGTTGATAACAGGATCAGACGTAATTAAAAGCATTCTCAAAAGATCTGTATTTGTGGCAATACGTGACCGTTTCCTGGTGTGCCGTTCACGGAATCTACGACAGTCTTTATTTCTTGCCTCCTGTGTACATGAATTTTATGCACAGTAACGGGTATGGAATACCAAGAATATAGATCAAGGTATACAGGGGTGTGATGGAAATCGAAAACGCAAAACACGAGAATTTTACAAGTCGTTTTTTAACAAGATTTCTGTAATAAAATAATTTTATGGCAAATATTATACAAATATTTATCTATTAAACAGAATTTTATAAAAAAAATTATAAAAATTTTATTAAAAGTGTATTAAAAACAACTTCCAAATTCTTGCGTTTTCGATTTCCATCACACCCCTGATAATTTTCTAGTATCAACACAAAACTTTTCGAATTCAATATAATTTATGTCATATCCCGATGACAAAGTTCTTAAAATTACATGAAATCTACGAATAAGGTTTACGTCTAATCCTCTAATTTCCCTGCTCAATTCAGCTTTGGAAAAAATCTACGTGCTGCGTTTCCATCGTTTGTGTTACCATACCCAGGTTTTGGTTTATCTACAATGAGACCCATATGATCTTTAAACACTTTTTGTATCTGTTGTGAGCGTTGCTTCATAATAGCTTTGTCGTTACCTCCCTTGACTTGCCCCTTTTTTATTTCTAAACGATAGCTGATGTAAAGCAAACATTCAAACGTGCGGATCCATGCTTGTAAAGTAGATAAACCAAATGCAAGGCGTTCTTCGTTGATGGAATATTTCTTTAACTCCTGGTTCATAGAAGACGGGGTGACACCGCAAATATAACACTTTTGTGGTGAACTGGTGTCTTTTAAGGCATTGCATACTTTGCCATCAGCCATTGTCAACAACAAATCGTGTTTAACAGAGGTTTGAGATCCAGCAACGTTACATAATGTTGGAAGAAGCTGACTCACACCATCTTAAATTTAAGATGTTTTTTCATTCGTAAACTCTTTTGTCTCCTTGGCAAAAATAAACTTAATAGGACGGCAATATAAAGAAGAGGAAGGTCTTGAATTTTGCCAGATCACAGTTTCGCCATCAAGCAGTATTAAAAGGACAAAAGAGTATACGAACAAAAATTCGCCTCTAGCGTTAGTGTTCTCAAATTTCTGATTATACGTGCAATGCCCGAACTCCCATCACAGCCCCATTTGCTTACCAACGTATAATATGAACGAGGTAAAACACTTCTAATGACTTCCTTCTGAACTTTAACTAATCGTTCAGCCGTTTTATCCAAAATCGCCTGAAGTTTAACTTCAGCTCGAGATTCAGTCACAGAAATATATTCGTCAGAAGGACAACAAGACGCTATGGACTTGCCTTAACTATAAATCGATTGATACACTTGATGTCCTGCTTTTATTGACCACTTTCTTGTTTGTTTATATGAGTGGTTTGATTTCGAGTCCACATAATAAGCTAAAGCTTCGTCTGGTGTTAACTGCCGACTTTGTTTAGAACACTTATTATTTTCTCTATATTTACTCAAATCGACGTCATGGATACCCTTCTTTTCGAGTAGCTAACTCAACTGCGGTAATAAGCTCACTTGCAGTTCACAATTCCAAAAGATCTACTCTCCGTCTCTTCGTTTTCTTTGATGAGTCTTGAAATGATTTTCTAGTTCGTCCTACGAAAAGAGTCGCTGATGATGTTGAAGTGCACGGATGGTTAACACACATCTTTATTTTGCTTTCGGATCTTTCTAACCATTCTTTATGTTTGATTATCAGGGCTTGGATTTTCATGCACTTAAAAATCAAAAATATGCGCTTATAACATGCGTTATTAAATGAAAAATATGCATTTAAAATATGAAAAATATGCACTAAAAATATATATAAATGCATTGAAAAAAAATATGAAAAAATATCAAGTTTAGCTAAATTATATTTATTAATAACAAAAAAGAATAGTTCAGGTAACTACGTAAACATATATACATGTTAAGTATGTATATAAGAATATATACACAAAATTTAAGGATAAACTAAAGCCAAAACAAACTTCAATTGCTTGTTAATTTTTTTAAATAGGTACTTATTAAGATCTAATTTAAATTTCTATTTGTATAAACAAATAAAAGTTTCTTCAAAGTTCCAAAAACATAACTCTGTCTTTTCGGACGCAAAAAGTTTTTGTACATTGAAAATGTAAGCTCAACTTCATTGGAGAATATTTATTTGCAATTGGATTTGTGTTATTAATATCAAATAAGCGCACAATATTCTTTATTTCATGAAATCCTATATTTGTTTGCAATACAGATTCTAACTTATGTTTAATTTTGTCAGGTTCCCATTCTAGTGATTATTGGTTGGGGTGGAAGAGGTATCCCTGGTAGCTTTTCCTTAAATATTACAATGCAAGATGGAGCCTTTAAAAATACTTTTTTTACCATTCGATATTACCAAATCTATATCTTCAAATTGGGACCTTCAGCTATACGATGTACACCATGTGCTAAGCATGTTACGTGGATAATTTGGGGATAAAACACCATCCAAAAATTTGCGGCTTTACCATATAAGGGGCGGCATCCGTCAAAAACAACAAAATTTTATTTTTGTCGAACTGGTCTCCTAAAAAACTTATAGAGTCGGTTAAAGCCAATTCCAATTCGACAACGTTAAGTAAAATTTTTTTTTGCTAATATCTTCGTCTTTGTCTAGAACACCAACGATAACATATAGCACATAACGTCCTTCGATATCTGTGGTTTCATCCAGAGATGTCCAAAGAAAATTGTTTTGTAAAAAATTTGTAATTTTACACAATTCACGGTCGTATATTTTATCTTCATAAAATTTTCTGAGACTTGAATCACTTGGAATTGCCACATTTGTATAGGTTTTAAACAAATTTCTCAAGTCAACATTGTTTAATTTATATAACGGAATGTCGGCTGAAATAAATGCTTCACATAAGGCCAAAGCAAAGTTGTAATTGCTATCGACTTTTGTCAACAATGTCTGCAAGTTTTTTTCTGCAACCCGATCATACAAGTCTTTTTGTTTTTGGGAATTTAGATGCTGCTCAACTAAAAATGTTCTTTCGTAATGTACACATTTATTGCAAATTTTACAAAAAAGAATATTTCCATCAGTTTTAAAAATGTCAGTCAAGATTTGCTGTTATAAAAGTGTTGTTAAAACAAATGCATTAACAACCGTGTTAAAACATGGGAAACCTTTAACATGATGAGTATATTCCTAATAGTATGTTTCCATTATAAGGAAATTAAGTTGATGTGAGGAAATCATGTCGAAGTGTTTCCATTATGTTTTAAGTGTTTTTGTGTTCGAATTTTCGAAATCAATTTGACGTTTGTGTTGTTTATTTTTATTTTTGTAAGACAAAAGAAACAAAAATTGGTTTAATAATAATTTGCAATAGCAAAATAAAAAAAAAACCCTTAAAAAAATGGAAAATAGCATTGAGTTTTTATTAAATTATATTCAACACAACAACGGCTTAATAGCAAAAGTATGTAACTACTTTTCAAATGCTACAATTTTGTGTCAACGTCAACGCCAAATATGTCTGCAAAGAATCATTAGGAATCGTATAAAAAAGTATTTGTTAATTCTGGAGCCTCTCAGCATATCTATTTTAGTGGCCCATAGGTCGCACAAAACGGATTCCTCTCTATTTGACCATATTTTCTTTCTTTTTTGTTTCCTTTTTTCAATAGCCGATGTAATTTTTCAAAAATTTATATATTTTTTAGAAAACCTAAAAGTCAAATTGCTGACAATTTAAATTTATAATAAAAGATTAATTGCAATTTTAGCAATACTTTGTAAATACAAAAAATTTTCTTTTTTAATTTTCTTCTTTCCACTTAACAAAAAACAAATCTTTTTTACATGAATCTTTTTTCAATTTGTCAACAAATAAAATCCGCCATTATTATTCTTACTGAAATGTCACTTTTTCGGATTTGAAACTCACCAATAATGGATTCCCCAGAGTTGCATTTGTAATAATAGCAGCCGCACAGTGTTGCACAGACAAATTTCGACATAATTTGGAGCAAATCAAGTCATTTGAGATAATTTGCTCAATATGAAAAATGTATAGGAAATCATGTCGCAAATTACTTAATTTGGGCAAATCAAATTTTTTGGCCTAAATCATGTTAATGGAAACGTAGTATAACACTAACATCATATTATTGTTATTGTTAAGCATTTCATGTCTGTTGTAGACTGGGTGTTATAGAAATAGACTGAGTTCATACGGCTCATGTCTTATTGACAAGATTCTTCCTATTTCTTCTTTGAACATGAATTGGCGTTCAAATGATTCATGTCATGTTGACGACATGTGCTTTTTTGATATTGAAAACAATAACAAAATTAAACAACGAATGAAAAAGCAAAACGTAAATACAGTACATGCATCTGTGTACTCGATTCTTTTCCCCTCGTCCCTCTCGCCAATAAAGTAGCAATCTTGTCAATAAGACATGAGCCGTATGAACACAGACATAGTGTTGTAAAATAATCAGGGTTGCCAAATAATGATTTTATTTATGTAAAGTATCAAATATTAATTATTTAATTTTAATTTCTTTTAAAAATATGAAAAAGACATCACAAAAATAAAAAAAATGGAAAATATATGCACTTTAAAGGAAAATATGCAAAAATATGCATTTATAACAAAATATGCAGAAATATGCAAAAACAAATCGATGCTATTTTGCTGCAAATCCTTTAAACTGGAAAAATAACTGGTCGAATTTGATTTTAGATAACTGACTGCAAATATGCATTTGCATGAAAATCCAAGCCCTGTTGATTAGAAAAATTTCTTTGTTATAGTTTAAAGAAGTCCACTTGAAGCTTGATATTTTCATTTTGAGTTGTCTTAGAGATTCGTCAGAAACATCAGACATATTGAATTTTTCACCAATATAATAAAAAATGCCACGGTTCCGTTCAGTTTTGTCATATTTTAGCCGTTCTTCAAAAAACTCAATTTTTGTAATAGCCACGACTCGTTCTGAAAAAAATAAAATAATTTTAAGTGCGGGCCTTTTCGGGGTCTATAATATATATCAATCTGTTTCTGAATGTTGTAGGTATTACATATAGAAAAATCTAGGTGGATAAAAAAAGGTGCTAATCTTTAAAGTTTACAATTAAAGTTTAAATTTGCTGGATTTATCTTTAAGGCTCAGTTAGGTGAACGTTGCTGTACCCGTAATGTACCGCACCGTACTGTAAGCACGTTGGTGCACTTATAGAACGTTTCAAAACGTGCCATATGTTTTCCCATACATAAACAAAATGCAATAGTATACATAAAACAAAACAAAACACACAGTGATGGGAATCAAAAATGTTCAAATGGTGACCGTTGTGCAGAAAAGGTACCACGTGATTTAAATGGCATTAAAACAGTATTTTGTGTATGTTAAAATGTTAATAATTAAATTATAGATTTACAATAAACAAAATTTGTATTTTAGCATATATAAATTTTTAGCATACATATATTGTAAATGTGCATACACCAAACAATGTTTTGATACCATTTAAAGTCTTTTATATGTTTCACATTTCCATTGTTTGTGTATATGCATTTTTTTACTTTAAAAATCTAAACATATATGTATATTTGGAAATATGTTATATTGTAAGTTGTTTTGTCGCAATTCCGTAGTGTTATGTAAATAAGATTTTACATTATTTACATTTATATTATTTATAATAATATACATTATTTACATACTCTGTATTATATATATTATAATCACCCTGTTGTATTTACTATTAGTTTTAAGTTTTTCAAACTAGATAAATATTTGTAACAATTAGACTTCACTTAATAAAGACTTTTGAACAACACAACATGGTGTCAGATGTTATATAAAAAAAAATTTCGTCAAAAATTTATTAAAACACAGTAGAATCAAAACTAGTATATACATACATATATTTCAAAAAAAAAAAAAAAAAATCAATGAAGCCAGAGCTTATCAATCAGTCGGATCAACAAACAATAAAAAGTGAAATGACTACTCCCCATGTGCTTTCTGTCGCAACAACAATTGCACCACTTAACCTCAAAGAAAGCAACTTGTGTGTCACATGGAAATTATGGAAGAACCAGTTCAAAATATTTATGAGGGCATCCAACCTGAAACAACAGTCGGATCAACGGAAAGTGGCATTGTTGTTACACCACCTTGGACCGGATTGTTTGCAGATTTTTAATTCTTTTAATGTCGACATGGACACCGTAAAATATGATGAGTTGCTCTCAAAACTTGATGCATATTTTATTCCAAAGATCAACATAGCTATGGAACGACATACTTTCTTTTCAAGAAAGCAAGCACAACATGAATCTATTGAGGATTATGTAACGGTATTAAAAAACCAAAGTCTACTATGTGAATTTGGGGACTTACGAGAGGATTTAGTTAAAGATATTTTTGTTTGCGGTCTTCTCCCAATTTTTTCACAAATAAAAGAAAGGCTGCTAAGTGAAGGAAAGGTAACACTTGAAAAGGCTTTGGAAATAGCTAAAAATATAAATTCAGCTAAGGAAAATGCAAATCAGCTGCAACAAGAAACAAATTTTATTGGTGCTATAAATAAAAATTATAACTACAGACAAAACTCGTCAAATCAACAAGCTTCATATTCGTCCAAGCAACACCCAACCAAGACTAAATACTCACCACCCAACGTTCAACAAAAACAACAACAGTGTAGTCGCTGCGGTCAACAGCATAGACAAAAATGCCCTGCAGAAAACGTCATCTGTCATATTTGCAATAAAATAGGCCCATTATAATAAAGCCCAAGATAATGAGTTTAAAAACTTAAAAATTGAAATCACTAAAAGTCCAGTTTTAACTTATTTTGACCCGAGTAAAGAATTGGTTTTAAGTGTAGATGCTTCAAAATCTGCTGTCGGTGCAGCTATTTTACACAATAAGCAACCAATAGCATACGCATCTGCTTCACTTACTAGTGCTCAAGAGAACTACGCTCAAATCGAAAAAGAGCTTTTCGCCATAGTTTTTGGCTGCATAAGATTTCACCAGTATACATATGGTAACAAAGTATTGGTAGAAACAGACCACAAGCCGTTAGTTTCTTTATTCAACAAACCCTTACATAAAATCCCAGCAAGACTACAGCGTTTTATGCTACGTCTTCAATCATATGATTTGACCGTTGCTTATAAGCCAGGCAAATATTTGTATATTGCCGATACTTTGTCAAGGTGTCCACTAAAAAGAAGTACTTTGGAAGATTTTCATGATGATGTCGAGCTTCACTGCAATTTTCTTAAATCCCACCTTGAAATACCGTTTTCAAATATTAATGATATTAGAGAACATGGTAAAAGTGATAAAATTTTTCAAAAACTTAAAAATTATACGGAAAATGGATGGCCTAAACATAAGAAACTTATTAACAAGGATATCATGCCTTATTTTAAAATTAGAAACGAAATTCATATAATTGATGATATAATTCTTAGAAACAACCAACTTTTGATTCCTAAAAGTCTTCAAAGTACAGTGCTAAACAAAATTCATGAGGGACATATGGGCATCCAGAGATGTCAAAGTCTTGCTAGACAATCAGTATACTGGCCGAACATATATAATGATATCTTTAATAAGATTTCAAATTGTAATATTTGCATTAAATATGGAAATTCAAAACCAAGGCAAGATATTTTGACTCATGATACGTATGGTATTCCATGGTTCAAAATCGGTTGTGATCTTTTCGAATTTAATAAAAAATACTACTTATTAGTAGTTGATTATTTCTCAAAATATATTGAGATGGAGTTTTTAAATTCTGGCTACTCAAGCTCTCAAGTGATTTTAAAATTAAAGGCAATTTTTCCAGGCATGGCATCCCAAGCATTTTTATATCAGACAACGGCCCGCCGTTTAGTTCCAATGAATTTGAAAAATTCGTTAATGATTGGGGTGTCGAACACAAAACGTCAAGCCCTTATTTGGCAAGATCAAATGGTCTTGCAGAACGTTCTATACAAATAATTAAAAAATTATTATATAAATGTGCTGAAAGTGGTACTGATCCATATATTGCTTTATTAAATTATCGCACGACACCAAAAGGAAATTTACCAAGCCCCTCAGAGTTACTAATGTCCCGAAAATTAAATACAAAGCTCCCAACTCTTTCTTTGAATTTACAACCAAATTTAGTAGACATTGATAATTATCGAAAACAAATTAATAGCAAGATTAAAAAGTCATCTACTTATTTTAACTCTCGTACTCAAAATTATGAACCTATTAATCCTGGTGATAACGTTTTCTTTAAACGGAATCCAACTTCTTTTTGGTTTCCAGGAGAAATAGTGGAAAAATGTCCTGAACCAAGATCATTTATCATAAAGGATGAAGAAGGTTCTGTATATAGGAGAAATGAAGAACATATACAAAAAAAACGGGAAACGTCCCCCAGTTCTAATACTGAAAATATTGAAAATGATTCTGATGGTCCTAAATCTTAAAAAGGAAGATGTTATGTAAATAAGATTTTACATTATTTACATTTATATTATTTATAATAATATACATTATTTACATACTCTGTATTATATATATTATAATCACCCTGTTGTATTTACTATTAGTTTTAAGTTTTTCAAACTAGATAAATATTTGTAACAATTAGACTTCGCTTAATAAAGACTTTTGAACAACACAACACATAGATATACTGAAAAAAGTACCAAAAAAAAAAGAGCAAAATTACCCGCATTTAATGTACCTAACATACAAGCCGCCCATCACTGTCTTACAAATGTCACGTAACAACGGCATGAAATTCTATTTTATACAGATTGGTACGTTGCAACTACGGTACATTGCATTTCAGTAAGCTTTTGTATTGGTTTTCATATAACAAAAAGAGAACAGCTGATGGATACAGTACAGATACGGTACTGCAACGTTCGCCTAACTGAGCCTTAACATTTACAAATTGATATTACACTAAAAGTATATATCTTTTGAATAAAAAATATAAGCCATAATATGGTAGTTACCTTCAACAGAATATTCCATCACAAAAAAATCGTTTCACTTTGCTACAAATTTTAAAAATGTTACCACAAGTGTGCATAAAACGCAACTGATTTGCAAATGAAAATTACCTCTCTTATAAAGGGTTACTTTGACCGCCTGATAAGATACCTTTATGAGGTGATAAACAAATTAATTTTTGGAATTCGCTACCTGGGGTTAATGGAAATTACGCCATGAATATTGTCCCGCTAGCATGCTCTAGCCGAATCACTGTGCAGCGGTATAGTAGCAAAGTCTACTATTGATTAAAAATCGTTAAAGCTATAAAGAATCAAAATACTTGCAATACAAAAATCGCTTCAATCGCAAACATGACTTAAATTTACGAAAAATTGCAAAAGCAAATGTTATTATTTTTTTCTTATTGCTGAAAAAATTTTAATTCTTAAATTTTTTAGCTATTTGTTGAAGAAATCTAATAATTATTCCCAAAGAGTGTGTAAATTTGTTTTAAAAAAAACCATTCAATGTTTTTACAAAAGCTCTTAACCTATCGAATGGCATTTCGAGTGAAAGCTTACGATCGATTACTCGTTATCGAATGACATAATCTCAAATTTCGATAGAAGTTTTTTGATAACAATAGGACGATTTCAAAAAGTAAAATTTCGATCAAAGTCACTCGATCACGACTGCGACGATCTGGGCCCAGATTTGTAATTAGCGACCCTAAAAACCTCAAGGTATATAGCTTTATTAAGAATTTATTGAATCCATATGAAGTAAATAATTTTTTCGCATACAATTTTAAATTTGTCCCTGTGTGTGCCGCCGTTTAAAGCCCAATTTTTTTGTCTCTCATATTAATGGCCTCACTATGGCTTAATTTTTGTCTTTGGTGACTTTTTAATACGATATCGAATTCTGGGCGCCACTTATAACTTCTGGGATGCTTACCCCTAATGTCCCATTTTTTTGCACGTGACAAGAAAGCCCTTTTAATACTTTGTATGTCTAGGTTTTAATTTGCTCACTTTTTCTAAGTACGCCCCATTTTTTCTTTTGCATGATGGCTATAAATTTATTATCTGTAAATAGCTCGAGACCGCAATATTTCACTGCAAACTAACGCCATCTTGTTGGCTAATTTCTCTGTAGCTGATAACCGTAAGATAATTTATTACTATTAGTAAGCAGTACCGATTTTTTCAAAACACGAACTACGATTTTAAAGTTATACAGAAAATTGAAGAACTTATTTCTCCCGATTTTAACAATATAAATTTTTTAAAGTTAGATTCCAAACAACTTCGGGATTCCAAACAACTTGGTGTTATTATAAAGGCTAGAACAAAAGGTAAACGAATTTGTAAGTTACAATAATAACAACTTAACGAAAATTATATTATAAGAAATAATACATGATGATAGTCCCGCCTCAAGTTGTCAATTTGTCTTAGGGCAGCATCAACATTCCAAATAGAAACCAGGGATGGGAAAACTGCAACCTTCGGCTTAGACTGCAACACTCACTTCACATTTTGTTTTCTAAGTTAAAATGGCTTCCAGCAATTAAATAAAGGCATCGATCGGAACAATTTATTAAATTTTTTTTTACAGCAGTAGTTGTTGAAATATAATTTTCGACAACTGGGTAAAATTTTCAAATAAAGCTCTCCATCGATGTGACAATGTAATTTTAATTTCAATTGTTATTTATCAAACCTTCAAATATTAAATAAGACCTAAGTACAATAAATCAAATCTTATTCTAATGTGTACTTTATGCCAGACAAAAATTGTTCTCATGACGGTTACAGTTCACATATGAAGGTGTTTAGCGCTCTTCTAATCGGATGAGTATCTCTTCTCCTTAAGCGAGTGTGGCCGCCATCATTTAAAATATTTCGCGCTAATGAATGTGGGTGCAATTCAACCCTTTTTAAATATTTTACAACATAGTTTTTGCTAATGACACATTGAAATCCTTGTGTCCGGTTCCACACAACCGAAAACCGTAGCACCAGCTTGGCTTAAGACAGATTTGTTACGTAATAGTTTCTTTCAGTAAGCCAAATATCTGGAATTGCTTTAAGTTTAATATGAGTGAGTTTTTCCATGTTAAACGTCGATCTAGTTGTATGCCGAAATACTTCACTTGCGAGTGTCAGACCGAACGTTCGGGTTGGGTTACGGAGCTCGGCAAAAATTTATGTTCGGCAAAAGTTCGCTGTGCGTCGATATTTTTACCAAACTTTACCTACCTAAAAAAACAGAAGTAAGGAAAAACATGTAAAATAAATTAAAATAGATAATCATTCAAAGCAAATTTCGATCTACCAAAGCTTAAATACAATTTGGTTTAAGGATTGATGTTTGACTATTGACGTCAGCAGTCGTCGATGGCTGCGAGTGTTGATCGGCAAACCCCTCTGAAGAGATTGAGTGGTTGCAATCGAAACATGTAAGGGCAACCTGTCCGTAAAAACGACTGGGTTCGAGCCCAGCTTCAGTGAAGAATGAAAAATTATCAATAAATTTTAATTAATTTCATGTTGTAGAATTGCTTTCTTCATAAAAATAATTTAATGAAAATTAAATTTGATGAACTTTAGCCTAATTAAAAAATATTACAAATTTGGATTAAAAACCATAAATAGTTCAACAAAATAACCACAATACTAATTATTGTTAAAGCTAAGGCACGAGCTCTATGTTTGCATTTGTCCTTCAAGTTGTGCTGAAAAAGGTCAACAAGAAAAAGAAAGACACAAAATGAAAAACAAAAAATGTACTTTGGACTTCAAGAAGAATTCTTGACAAAAAGTACGAAAAAACAGAAGTAAGGAAAAACATGTAAAATAAATTAAAATAGATAATCATTCAAAGCAAATTTCGATCTACCAAAGGTTAAATAAAATTTGGTTTAAGGATTGATGTTTGACTATTGACGGCAGCAGTCGTCGATGGCTGCGAGTGTTAAACGGCAAGCCCTCTGAGGAGATTGAGTGGTTGCAATCGAAACATGTAAGGGTAACCTGTCCGTAAAAACGCCTGGGTTCGAGCCCAGCTTCAGTCAAGAATGAAAAATTATCAATAAATTTGAATTAATTTCATGTTGTAAAATTCCTTTCTTCATAAAAATAATTTGATGAAAATTAAGTTTGATGAACTTTAGCCTAATTAAAAAAATTTTAAAAATTTGGAGTATCGAACATTTTTATGAAATTACAATTATTATCATGTGTGTAAATGAAAATAGCACAAAAGCACCATATGTAGAACTCCAAGGAGAACAGGACGAAAATGTTGTTGAAAAAGAATTCAAAATGTGTTTGACTAAGCTCTTAAGTTCTTGAAATACAGATATATTTCAATAATGGAACTGCAGTCCATTTATAAATCTTAAAGTCGTGAACAGAAAAAACCTTTCAGCTATTTAGTGCTGCTGGATAACTTTTTCAGGCCGAAGAAATGATCTTCATAGCATAAATGCAATAAAATTACTTTTTAGCCATTATAATATTAAATATAAAATTTTGAGTACTAATATGTATTCTATAATGAACTCATCTAGTGGGATTCTTTTAACAATAACAACAGTTAGTACATTTGTCAACCGGTTTTGTTGTTTGCACTAACGATTATGTATTTTGTTAATTTGTCTCAACAACGTAGATAAAAATTAAAGTCAACTGTTAAAGCAATGACAAAATAACAAAAAGCATAAAGAGGAATACAAAAAAACAAATCAAATTATTAAAACTAAAGAGTTTTTTTAGTATTTTGTTTTTTAAAAAGTTAAGTAGAATATTTAAATATTAAATTAAATGTTACATAATCAGTGGCCATTTTGAAGTAAAATTTTTTCTTTAATATAAAACATTTTTGCTTTTTGGATATTTAACAATAAATAAACAAAGTTGTCGTTTACTTAACACCAACAGCTGATGTTACGATGTTGTTTAACATGTTACAGATTGGCAATATCGTTTATTTTCTTGTTAAATTTTTAACAATGACAACTATTGTTGACATTTATTACAGAATCCCACCACGGTATACCATTGAACTTTTTAAAGTCCAATTTATCTTTTCATTTTGCATATGATATCCTGAAAATTTTTTTATTTTAAATAAATAAATTATAAAAGTATTATTGTTCAGATTTAATGACAAAGCTTGTAACGACACGTCTACCGCTTGTTGCTGGGGTAGACTCAACGGTGTCCAGGTTAGCGCGAAAATAAAACTCTTCGGGTTTCACAAAACGTTATAAGAATACTTTTATTGCACTAACAGCACACACACCGGTCGCCGCTCAAGGTGTCAGTTGCTCAGCCAAAGCGCAACACGTGTGACCTGTCTGGAGGGCAGACAGAGGCTCAAGACTACCCGAGGTGTACCCACACACGGGTAGACTCAAATCCCAATCGCTACGAGGGAAAACAGGCAACACGAGGTGTACCCACACACGTGCTGTCCAGAATCCCTAGTGTACTCAAGAGCCAACGAGTGGATCAAAATAGTTTAAGCGTAATTAGGATGTGTATCCACTGTCCTAAGTAGGTCTTACCCTATTGCGATCCCACGACCGACTGCCACGCATTCAATGATGCTTGACCTTTTATACGCTTTGATTTGTGCATAAAAATACACACACATACGCACACTGTTTGAACTGTCACACAGCAAACATATGATCCCGATTCAGGGTTGTTTTATTACAAAAACCCTTGTCATTACTGACACCTAGATGGCGCTGTACCAACCGTTACATTCAAACTTACAAACTAAACAAACTTAATAAATATATTTCAAATTCAACATAAAAAAATAATACAAAACATAAGCAAATATAAATAAACTAAAGTACTTCATGGTGTAGATCAAAACGAGACACTTGTCGACTTTGTTCGTCACACTGCCTCCTTTTTTCCCCCAATAGCTTAGGGGTTCATCCAGGTCGTTCGCGGCATACCCTCCTGGGTTAAGGTTACTCGGTATCGCTGCCCTGCATGGCTCAGCAACAACCGTCTTCTTGTGTTCGGAATGGTTTTAGGGCGCCCAAGTGGGCTGTGCGGGTATCACTGTTATCTACTAGGCTGATTTCCACGATCACTGGTGAGATGTATCCTCGGACAATATAAGGACCCGCGAATTTCGGTGCTAGCTTTGCGTTGAAATTGTCTGCTGCCTTGGAAAGTGGATGCTGACGAACCAGAACTCGATCCCCAACTGCCGGGTGCCAGCTGCGCCGGCGCAGATAATAATTCCGTTTCTGCTTTGCCGATGCCCTTGCCAAATTCTTGCGGACAGTATCAAAAATTCCCTTTAGCTCTTGGGCCCGTTCATTGGGCGCTAGACTTCTCCTGTTCCGATGGTCACTGTATCATACAGCGCTTTAGGTAATCGAGGTTCCCGGCCCTGAGTTAGATAGGCAGGAGTGAATCCCGTAGATTCGGATTTGCTGGTGTTAATGGCAAGCATAATTTCGGGTATCAGCTCGTCCCAGGTAGCATGCCGGTTACCCGTGAATTGGGCGATGATGGTCTTGATGGTTCGGTTTGCTCGCTCCGTGGGGTTTTCCTGCGGGGTGTAGGGGGCTGTGAATTGCTGCTTGACTCCCAGTTCACTCATCCCCTTCTTGAGAGACCCAGCCGTGAACTGCGACCCGTTATCCGTGATTAATACTCGCGGCACCCCGTATCGTGCGATGATGCGCTCTCTAAACGCTTTCGTCACCCCTTCCGCGGTCGCCTTCCGAAGAGGCACCAGCTCCACCCATTTCGAGAAGTGGTCAAAAAACACTAGAAGCACTGTATTCCCATGTTTACTTCGGGGAAGGGGCCCCACGAAGTCGGCACAAACTACTGCCCAGGGTGCTTCGGGCATCCTGGTAAGCATATGCCCCGCTGGGGCCTGCTGCTGGGTTTTATATTGCTGACATATTGGACAACCGCGTACATATTTTTTTACGTCCTTAGTCATTCCAGGCCAATAGTATCGTGTGGATATCTTGTTTATAGTTTTGGCAATGCCCAAGTGCCCTCCGGCTGCCTGGTCATGGTTTTCGTGTAGTACCTGCCGTCGTAAGTGTTCGGCGACACAGAGTTTCCACGGGACATCTTCTGGTCCGTGGGTTCCGGTAGGGACGTGTCGGTAGAGTTGACCGTTGATCACCGAGTAATCAGGGTACTCCCTGGGGTTTTGTTGTACTTGGTCCATACGTTCCTCGACCCAACTGCGGGCCCCCGGAGTTTCTGTCTGCAACATACTGATTACGGGGCCTAGTTGTCGTGATAGGGCATCGGCCACAATATTGTGCTGTCCCCTCCTGTATTGGATTGAAAATTGATACTGTTGGAGCTCGAGAGCCCATCTCGCTAATCTCCCGGTCGGATTATCGATAGAGTTCAACCATTTCAGCGCCAAATGGTCGGTCATGATGACAAATTCATAACCTTCCAGATAAGGGCGCATCTTTCGGACTCCCCACACTATGGCCAGGCATTCCTTTTCCGTGGCCGAATAGTTCTTCTCGGCAGAGTTGAGATGCCGACTTGCATAGGCTATCACGCGTTCGCCCCCATCGAGGCTCTGTGTTAACACTGCTCCCAAACCGTAATCACTGGCATCAGTTTGCAGCACGAAGGGTATTGTGAAGTCTGGACAGGCTAGCACCGGGGCCTCGGTTAGATTTTTCTTTAGAGTCTCGAAGGCACGCTGTTGTTCCTCCCCCCATCTCCAATGTTTGCCCTTCTTTAATAACTTCGTCAAGGGCTGAGCGGTTTCCGCGAAGTGTGGCACGAATCGTCGGTACCACGAGGTGATGCCTAGAAAACGTCTCATCTCTTTGAGATTCTTTGGTATTGGCATATTTGCGATAGCAGCGATCTTGTCGGGGTCCGTCTTGATCCTCTCCCGGGTTACGATATGCACTAAGTATTTGGTTTCGGCCTTAAAAAATTCGCATTTCTCCACATTAATCCTCAGCTTGGCCGCACGTAGCCTACGGAAAACCTCCCTCAAGTTAGCTATATGTTCTTCGAACGTTTTTCCGATGACTATTATGTCGTCCAGGTAAGCAAACGCCCTCGGCTCCATATCGGGCCCGATCACGCTGTCCAAGGCTCTCTGAAAGGTGGCCGGAGCGGAGTGTAGGCCAAATGGCATGACTCGCCACTGCTACAGCCCTCTTCCGGTGACTGCGAAGGCGGTATACTTTTTGCTATGCTCCTCCATCGGGATCTGCCAGTAGCCGTCCTTCAAATCGATGCTGCTGACATATTTGGCATTCCGCAGTCGATCGAGGATTGCGTCAATTCGAGGCAGTGGGTAAGCGTCTGGCACGGATCGAGCGTTCAATTGGCGGAAATCCATACAGGTCCGCCAGGACCCGTTTTTCTTCCTCACCAGGGTGATGGGAAAACTGTACGGACTGGTAGATGGCTCGATACAACCCTTTTCTAACAACTTGTTTACCTCTCCATCGATTATCGCCTGCATGGCCGGATTGCGAGGAGCGTATCGGATTTTTATTGGCCGTTCATCTCTCATGATGATCTTATGGGATGCTATGTTAGTCACTCCCGCTATCTCCTGGCATTTAGCCAGCTCGTCTTTTAAAAACTCGTCTATCTGTCGCTGCCGGGTGTCCTCTTGGTCACTCTGTAGCGATATTATAAGTGCGCTATTACCTCGGATTTTTCTTACCTCTGAACGTGTGGCCGCCACTAATCCCGCACATTGGATGGACGTATTGAAGGTGTGTAGAAAGTCCACTCCCAGGATAACATTCTCAGTCGCCTCGTGCATGACCAGGAACTCTTTCTGAGTGGTCATCTTCGGCCTTGCAGGTATTTTCCGTATGATCGCCGGGGACAAGAAACTTCTCGTGGCCCCTGTGTCCACGATGCCCAACAGTGCCGTTCCGTTTATAGTGATGACAGCTTTCAATTTGTTTTCATCCCAACACAGGGACGTCGGGTTACCGCCCAAGACAGAAGGTCGTCGATACCGCCTTCCTCTGGTTCGCGTACTCTTGCCGGTGCTGATAGATCGATGGTGCTCACTGCGGGGCGTAGGGTGATTAGGTATGCTCTCCAAGTCGGAAGCCAACCGGAGTAGGTCTGTCAGGGTGGTGAAATCCTGCCTTCGAATATACCATTGGTAGTCCGACTGGGCGTTACGAAATATTCTTTCTACCTTCTGCTCCTCAGTCATACTGGAGTGCCGCATCAGGTCTTGTATGGCGAGAACATAATCCTTAAAGCGTTCCCGGGGGCGCTGAGTGCGTTTCCGTATCTCGTCATCCAGCTTCTCGAAATAGCGGGCAGGTAGGAAGAACTCCAAAAAATCCGCCTTAAAAGCGTCCCAGTGTAACCAGGCTTTGTGGTTGTTTCGCAACCAGACTAGAGCCCTGTCTTGGACCAGTTCCGTTAGGACAGCCACTACATCATTTAGCGAAATTTCGTACATGCCTGCCAATTCCTCCACCCGCTCAATAAATCCCAGTGGATTATCCCCCCCGGTATATATAATTCCCCATTTACGAACCATCTCGATCATTTTGCCACGATCGTCTTTTTTCTCCACCGGGGTGGTGCTGTTGCCAGGGGGCGGTATAGGTGGCTCAAGGTTAGTCGGGCTGATCCGACCATGTACTTCCACCTCAGGAAATTTGAGCAGCTGGCTAGGGGTGGTGGGCCTGGCTGTCTCATGCCGTGACTGTAGACGCAAAAGCTCCATCAAATCTTCTTCTTCATGGTCAGCTCCTATAAACTTGGCGAACCGCTGCCGCATTTCATCCACTGTGCCCGCCGGGGTCTGTTTAAACCGCTGTAAGTAGCCGCTTAACTCATCTTTCTTCAAATAATAGACCCACGAGGTTCGTAGCATCGTTGCCGTTTTGTGGGTAGCTACGGGTTTAAGACTCATGTCGTTATCACTTATTTTTGTTGTTAGTGCTGTGGCCGATAATGGTGCTGTTGTTATTGCCGGTAATGTTTTTGTTGTTGCTGCTAATGTTTTTGTCGTTGCTGATAATGTTGTTGTTGTTGCTGCCGGTAATGTTGTTGTTGCCGATAATGTTGTTGTTGTTGCTGATAATGTTGTTGTTGTTGCCGATAATGTTGTTGTTGTTGCCGATAATGTTGTTGTGGTTGTTGTCGCCATTAATGTTGTTGTTGGTGTCGATAGTTTTGTTGTTGTTGTTGGACCTTCAGGTCCCTGCTCGGGCGCCACTGTAACTACACGCCTACCGCTTGTTGCTGGGGTAGACTCAACGGTGTCCAGGTTAGCGCGAAAATAAAACTCTTCGGGTTTCACAAAACGTTATAAGAATACTTTTATTACACTAACAGTACACACACCGGGCGCCGCTCAAGGTGTCAGTTGCTCAGCCAAAGCGCAACACGTGTGACCTGTCTGGAGGGCAGACAGAGGCTCAAGACTACCCGAGGTGTACCCACACACGGGTAGACTCAAATCCCAATCGCTACGAGGGAAAACAGGCAACACGAGGTGTACCCACACACGTGCTGTCCAGAATCCCTAGTGTACTCAAGAGCCAACGAGTGGATCAAAATAGTTTAAGCGTAATTGGGATGTGTATCCACTGTCCTAAGTAGGTCTTACCCTATTGCGATCCCACGACCGATTGCCACGCATTCAATGATGCTTGACCTTTTATACGCTTTGATTTGTGCATAAAAATACACACACATACGCACACTGTTTGAACTGTCACACAGCAAACATATGATCCCGATTCAGGGTTGTTTTACTACAAAAACCCTTGCCATTACTGACACCAAGATGGCGCTGTACCAACCGTTACATTCAAACTTACAAACTAAACAAACTTAATAAATATATTTCAAATTCAACATAAAAAAATAATACAAAACATAAGCAAATATAAATAAACTAAAGTACTTCATGGTGTAGATCAAAACGAGACACTTGTCGACTTTGTTCGTCACAAGCTTAATTGGATCGGCTTGTCCATCTTATGGAAAGAAACCAAGAAATTGTTTGCGGAAAACTAAAGTTTGGTATGACGAAAAATGCATGCAAGGATTATAAAAAGAGTTTGCAGTAGAGTAAATTGTTAAACAATATTAGACAATTAAAATCTTCTTAATCTAATTAACCACTATTAAGTCACACCGTAGCGTCAAGTTTTTTGCTGAACTTAATTTGTTCAGTGTTTGACAAATCCGACCATGGAGAGTTACACAGCGCGCAGCAGCGCGCTAAGATTGTTGAATCCTTTTACGAAAGTGGGCGTTCAAATCAAAAAGCATTTCCTGCACTTCGTGATTTTTTTGGGCAGCATAATCGACCACAATCGGGAGAATTGTTCGCAAATTTCAGCAAACCGGATCTGTCGGAATTGTGAAAACACCTTTTGGTGCAGCCAACGAAACAATGCCTCTTTTGTTTGATAATTTCAATGGATGTCTGAAATATTTAAAAAAAAAATGTTTGCGTCAATAGGCCAACAACAATTTAAGGGATAAAGGATGAGATAATTCGGCACATTAACGACATTGAACCTCAATTATGTCTCAGAGTCATTGAAAATATGGTCCATCGGATAGTGGTATGCAACCGAAGCCGCGGCGAGCATTTGGCCGATATTTTGTTTCACAGATTATTGTTATAGATCCTTCTATAATAAAATTGGCACCATCTAGCCTAATTTTTGGGGTTGAAAATATTCCACCATTAAGTGGAAATTGTATTGAGTCAGTTGAACCAAATATACAACCAGCTGATTTGCCAACAGCTATGCCAACCAGAAGAAGAACTCATCAGGCACAAGCAAGCTTAGTTCAAGAGGGTTGGAATCATCAAGAATTTTTCTACTTAATCGTATCACATCTTTACAAGAATTTCCATTTTCATCATCATAAAATAAATCGACACTACGCGACTATAGGGCTACAAGGTTTTATATGCACAAACAGAACTTTTGAGAAAACTAAGGTTGAATATGTCAATTGCTTCACTTACAATATTATTACAGTAACGGACTGTAGTTTATTTAAGAAATATTCCGTTCAGTAATTTTTAAATAAATTAACATTTAAAATTCCATGCAAATTAATTTTTAACTGATTCTAACAGTTATTCAAAAAACTAAGTACATATTAATACGCATTATCAGTTGCAGCTAATATTGTCCGTTGATTAAGTTAAATTCTTCTTTATGTGAAATTAAATGGAATTATAATTTAAAGTAAGGAAAAGTTCATTTAATTTTTACTGTCAAAAATTCAACCGCGAATTCCGTAAAATAAAAACAAATGAATTTTAGGTTATTTTATATAAATTAACTGCATATTCCAAATGAATTCTAGGTTATTTTATATAAATTAACTGCATATTCCGTAAAAAACAAAGGAATATATAGTTATTTTATAAAAATTAACTATCAAAATATAAACACATATTCTGTAAAAACAAATAAACATATTGTTATTTTATATAATTTAACTACCAAAAATTAATTTTTACTTATCTATGAAAAACGATTTGTTTTGTGTAAAACAATTCCCAGTTTCTATTTTTTTTAAATAATTTAGTTAAATACATCAAATTTTAAAAGCAAAATAATTGCGAAGCCATATCGGTGCTGGTGTCTTATAATTGAGAATTCTTCTGTAAACAACGTGCTCAGTACAACAAAAGTAAAACAAACGTGTGTAACGGGGTAAGTAAATAATAAAATTCTCTGTCTCTCTGGTATTTTTTAGAAATTCGGCTCTTTGTCTGAGTTGAATTTTTGATAGTAAAAATTTAACGAAAAGTTCGTTAAAAATAAATGAAAAATAAGTAGACCGGTCTTAACTGAATTTTCATTTATTTTTTATTACAATTTCAGTTAATTTTACGTACAGAATTTTTTGATTGTTTATTAAGTCCGTTTTCAATTAGCTTAAAAATAGTTTTTGCATAGTTTAAATTATAGTTTATATTATAATCCTTTTAAAAATACCCATTCTACTTTATTAGTTTTGGAACAAATTGAGTTTAAAAAAACAGATAAAACTCTGTTGCTAAACGAAGAGGCACATTTGGGGCAACATGGTTCTAAGTACCAAATAGAACTTTGAATTACGGTAAGAAATAATTTTAGTAGATAGAAACATGTGTTATTGGGAAAATTCAAATTCTGAAAGTTAATATAAAAAATGTTATATTAAAATAAATAGTTTTTCTTTTTAATAAGACGAATTTTTGGCATGGCAATAATGGCCTAATAAAGATCTAAACAAAATAGCAAGCTTAACCTACTGTCAAAAATTTATAAAAAGCCTCTCAAATGCATTTAAAAAAAAAACAAAATAAAAAACATTGATTCCGTTCGGAATGTGCGACCAGTTTCGCACTTTGCTTCAACAACTGACAATTTCTCCAATCTTAATAAAAAGTACAAACAATATAATCGCGATAATAAGATTAATTCGAAAATATCAGATAAGGATCTTTCCAAAGTTATTCGAAGGGAAATCTCATATTTCGAGTCTAAAAATATTAAACGAAAATATTTGCAAAATTTGCTTAATTTTCTTATGACCGTTCGTCCTACAAGTGCAGAATCTTAGTGTGCGTTTTCCGCTCCAAAATTAATCTGCTCGATAATAAGATCACGCCGTTCGGGTGAATGCATCAACAATTTGTATTTCTGCAAACATATTTAAATTTACAAAAAGAAGGAATTAAAAAAATTGGGTACTTTACCTCTGTATTAGTTACTGTATATTATATTTAATTTTTAATTGTACCCTTCACCACAGGTGGTAGAAATTTAATCTGTGGCCGTATGGAAAAACTAGTAAACTACACTTTTTGCGAAAAAAGCGCGTTTCATTTACTATCACTCTGTCAGATCGAAATTTTGATATAGTTTCTCATTTAAAAGTTATTTGAAAAACAAAAATCAGAAAAATACCAACTATTATGTAAAAACCGGATAACTCCATGCATTTTTTAAAAAACAAGGTAACTCCACAGTGTCTTAAAGAACAGAAAAATTAGAAGTTTAAAACGACGTTGTTTCGATAACTAAGAGAGAAAGAGCGAAATAGAACAAATTCGGGTCACAAGCTCTTTGGGTTAAAATTTTGAACCTAAAATTTACAACTCCCGATAATTCAAAGAATATTATAGAATATGCATATTATATCATTTCTGAAGTTCTCTTTGTGGTACGGCAATTTTTAAAAATCTTTCGGCTTACTAATTCATAATTTTTTTTTACTGTTGCAAAGATAGACGGTGTTTTTGGTCAGCTTAACTAAAATACTAAAAAAAAATTTATAACCCATAAACTGGCCTATGAATTTCATAAAATCAAGAAGGGTAAGCCAGAAAGGGTAAACCTTTTAATTCAGTTTATGTATAAAAACAGACAAAAACTCGGCTTATCTATAAATATAAAATTGTAACCTTACTGACTGATTCATCACCGCACAGCCTAAACGCGTGAAGCTAAAAACTTGTAATTTGGACAGGAGGTTGGTCTCTCACCAACTAAGACGGGATTTTGAAAAATTCGAAAAATACCTCCAGAAGTAAAAGAGATACAAAACAATGTAATAGTACTCGTTGTTCTTTATAACAATAAGCGTATTGGTGTCTGGTACTTTTTTGAAGTTCGACCCTTTTAGGGAGTAAACGGGTAAAACATGAATTTTTGAACTTTTTTATCACCCCATCTATCTTTTAAGCCAATAAACATAGAAATAAAGTTTATATCACATTTGAATATAATCTAAAAAGTCCAAATACGAATTCGGTACTTTTGAAAAATGCAAACGTTAATTTTTGAGATCCAACTACAATATTGTAATTTCTGATGCTTCAATGGGGAGAAAAAAGTACCAAAAAGGGGGAAATATGGGAAACTAAATTCCTTTCTTTAGCTTTTTGTTTTACAAGTGGAACTTTCTTTAATTGCATGTAGTTAATATTTTATATATAAACATAAAATTCAAAATGCAACATACTGAGTGGAAAAGAACCTGTGAGTGATTTTGTTGGTACTTTTTGTTCTTTAACTGGTATTTTTTTGAATTTCCGTTAGTATTGTACCTTAAAACATAAAATAAAACATGCAAGGTCCTCAGTAATTGAGGATCTGCAGGAGTTATCTTTTTGGTACTTTTTTTTTGTTCTTTAACTGGTACTTTTTTAAATTTTCGTTAATATTGCACCTATAAACATAAAATAAAACATGCAATGTCATGAGCGGATAAGAATAACTGTTTCGTACTTTTTATACCCTTCACCACAACTGGAAAAGGGTATATATAAGTTTGTCATTCCGTTTGTAATTTCTACAATATTGATCTTAGACCCTATAAAAAATATGGCTCAAAATCACCAAGGTGCAGAATTGGTGTTGCTAGCAATTTAATGTATTAAATCTTCTTGACTTTATGGAAAAAAGAAAATTTATAAATTACTACAACTAACCTGTTTTATGTGTACTAGTGCTGGGATACTATCGATATTTTCTACTATCGACAGTTCAGATTTCACTATCGATATTACTATCGACTGAATGTTTGTACTTGTGCAGGGAAACTTTAATTATTTTTTTAAAAGGCTACAGTTCGTTGTTTTTTATCACTTTATTGAATGTATGAGATGAGAATGTATGTATATTAGACTGGTCGCAATTTTTTTTTTTTTTTTTTTTTAAATTTAATTGTTTGCGCTGCTTAAAATATGAGGTTTGGTGTAAGAAATCATTATCTAATTTTTCAGGTCAATCCGACAGTGCCTAGCCGTGCCGGGTGGGGCCCAAAGTTCCCTATATTATAAAAAAAAACATATTTTCTATCAGATCTTTATAGTTATACAAGTTGAAAAGCCGAAAATTAAAAATATGGCTTCGTTACGATCTTCCGCAGAGAAAGTACTTCAAGCGTGCCAAAGCTTCCTATGTCATCAGATGGCTTCAGAAAGTTGCGGAAATAATAGCACATACATGCAAACATCCTGACATACTAAGAAATTATATATTGTATAGATAGATTAAATTATTTGCTGTTTAATATTTTAGTATGATACGAACGAAAGATTTTTAACCTAATTCGGGGTCGCTGAATCCAGTGGTGCTAGCCGTTTTTTTAGGTTAGCTTTGGTTTTCGAGATATACCGTTATTTCGAAAATTAAGGATGTTGCACAACATATGTTCGCGTAACTCAAAAACGCTTCAGTTTATTGAAAAACTAAAAAAAAACGAAATTCCGCAATAAAATTTACTTCAAGAAAGTTAAAACTTTTTTCTTTATGTTGGCTTTGGTTTTCGAGATATACCGTTATTTCGAAAATTAAGGAGGTTGCACAACATATATTCGCGTAACTCAAAAACGCTTAAGCTTAGTGAAAAACTAAAAAAAAACCGAAATTCCGTAATAAAATTTACTTTAAGAAAGGTAAAAACGTTTATATGCGCAGTCGTTTTAGAAACATAATTTTTTTTCTGGAAAAAAAAATAATTTTTTTATTAAAATTTCGGAATTTTTGTTTTTAAAAATTCATAAAAAAATTGGAAAATGCAGCTATGCTTCTAATTTTGTGCAAACATATAAAAAACAACATTGCAAACAAAACAAGCTATAAATTACAATCTGTAAATAACTTTTGATTTTATGTATTCACAAAAGACGAAAAATTTTAATTAATTTAAGAATTTTATTAAACCGCCATATCTGTATAATTGAAATTCTTATATTTGGCCCTTGTAGTGCCTAGGATGCCTCAAGAAGGGTCAAATGTATGACCAACTCCACTTTATTTTTCATCTCCATCATTTATTTCTAAAATACCTACCTGCTATCTCCATTCATTAAGGGGCTCCCATTCAAAATTTTAACTACAGCCCTAGGGGAATAAAGTGTATGACCGACCTCAATTAGTTTTTTGTCCTTAACATTTTCTCGAGACATACTTGCCCTTTACCTTTACTTTTTACTGGGGCTCTCATACAAATATGGCGGTTTAATAAAATTCTTAAATTAATTAAAATTTTTCGTCTTTTGTAAATACATAAAATCAAAAGTTGTTAACAGATTTTAATCATTTATAGCTTGTTTTGTTTGCAATGTTGTTTTTTATATGTCTGCATAAAATTAGAAGCATAGCTGAATTTTTAAATTTTTTGATGAATTTTTAAAAACAAAAATTCCGAAATTTTAATAAAAACATTATTTTTTTCCAGAATAAAAGTTATGTTTCTAGAACGACTGCGCATATAAGAAAAACGTTTTACCTTTCTTAAAGTAAATTTTTTTACGGAATTTCGGTTTTTTACTAAGCTTAAGCGTTTTTGAGTTACGCGAACATATGTTGTGCAACCTCATAAATTTTCGAAATAACGGTATATCTCGAAAACCAAAGCCAACATAAAGAAAACATTTTTAACTTTCTTAAAGTAAATTTTATTGCGGAATTTCGGTTTTTTTAGTTTTTCAATAAACTAAAGCGTTTTTGAGTTACGCGACCATATGTTGTGCAACCTCCTTATTTTTCGAAATAACGGTATATCTCGAAAACCAAAGCTAACATAAAGAAAAAAGTTTGAACTTTCTTGAGAAAGCAAATTTTATTGCGGAATTTCGGTTTTTTTTAGTTTTTCAACAAGCTAAAGCGTTTTTGAGTTACGCGAACATATGTTTTTCAACATCCTTAATTTTCGAAACAACGGTATATTTCGAAAACCAAAGCTAACCTAAGATGGCAGTTTTTTAAAAATTGATAAGTACCTCTCTGAAGGAACCGAAGTAACAGGGACTATAAGATATTCCATCGCAACTTTAAAAAATGTTCTAAATTCTAAACCCAAAAAGGTAATCAATCTAGCGGACTTATCCTCTAATGGTCGTTCATTGTTTTGTCTTATGCCTGCAATTGCATTTGAATTTGCATTTTTACATTACAAAAATATATGACATTTCAGTCCTTATATAAACAGTACAAACTTCGACTTAAAGGCCTTAAATTAGCAGTAAAAAGCACTGCTAAGCAATCCATACCACTTACAATTCTTGTTGTTTGTATTCATTGCTATGATTCAGCGCGAATTAATAATAGCAACTTAAAATTTGCGGCAAAAAACTGTGTGTGTATAGTTGCTGTTAGATGTCTTCATAGCTGTATTTTAAATAATAAAAATATCGATATTTATATTTTTCCTATCGATATTTTCGATATTTTAAGACTATCGATAATCATTTCGGGAACGCGTCCTAATTACGATCTTCAAAAACAAGTTCAAGATATAAATGAAAAATTTAAGGTATTTAACACCAGTCATTACTAAATACACCGTAATTATTATACAAAATCTAGTTTTGAAAGGGATACTAAAACATTATGTATTTCTTATTATAAAAATGCAAAAATAGTTTGTCCGATAGTGCACAAGTCATTTCAGTGAACGCATCGATAATCAAAAAATAATTATTTTAAGTGAACATAGCCATCAGGTGTTAAACGGCAGTAGAAGAAGAAAACAATACAAAAGCCAACTGTCAATGCATTTATTGTCAAATAAGTTATATAAAAGTGGTAAGTAACTTTTAATTCTTTATTCGTAGAGCGTACATCAATAGTCCGTCATTTCGTGAACGTGTTTGTTAAATATAATTATTGATAAAATTCTTTTACTTTTGACAAAGTCAGGTCGCATTTAAATTGGGCGCTGTAGAAACAAGTCGCACATTTATTTGGAATCGTAATTTTGTGAACTGTCATTTCGGGAACGTTTCCGTATATTATGACACGTTCCCGAAATGACTGTTGCGTTCTTGGAATGATAATTAGTGCTTCCTAGGGCGACTCACTTACAATTTTATATGGATAAGATGACTGAACAACAGAAAGATTAAATGGCAACATCTCTTCGTCAGCGGAATAAACCATTGCTTAAAAAAGAAAAAACAAATGGAAAATATTATTATTTGATGATTTTTTTTTTTTGTTTTATATTTTTTTAATATTTTTTTGCTAACTTATCGTCTAAATAAATAACTTTAATATTAAAACTGTTGCTTACAATTCAAATATTTCCTTTCTTATACCTTATGATATCAATATCATCATTTCGGTAACAGTTTTGTCATTCCAGGAACTATTCATCATGTCCGGGAATATTAATATTTTTTAATAAAAACGCACAAATTGAGCTTTTTTTAGAAAATACATAGTTTATTTTATAACACAACTTTTATTCTGTTCATGCAACGTTAATTCGATCATTAGAGTTTTGAATATTTTGATTTTTCTAAAATTTTATGCTCGATAATAGCAACTTCTTTAATTTTTTGGCGTATTTTGCTTGAGAAGGATTTTGTATATATTGTGTTTACTAATGTTTATATAATATAGATTCATAATAAACCCGTGTTATTCAACGATGCTTAAGTTATGTACTTTGTAGAGTTGTGTCGGTCATGAACGAACTAGTTCAATTGAACGGGTCAGTCAGATGAACGATGAACGGCCGTTCAGTTTCATCGTTCAATTCCGTTCAATCGGTCACTTGCATGGTTCACTTGGGTATTTTGAGTCAGTCGGTCACTTGTTTACCAAACAACTGGTTGAAAAGAAACAACAATACTATTGTGGTGTATATGTGATGCCAGTAAAATATACTTATTTCATTTACTCATTTCCACATTGCTTTACACATTTTCTTCAACATTTTTCATTTTTCGAATTTATTCTATGAGCTAAATTTCAGTTATGTATTTTATAAAGCTTTTTTGTAATAGTTCTATTCCTACAATTTTTCAGAAATGACTTTATACACTACCAGACTATTATATTGTATTTTCTATTTACATTTTACCTTAGCCTTCCGTTGGAAAGCAATGAGGTATATTGAATGTACAGAAAAATTTACAATTATTAGACACCAGCAGAATGTAATGCATTTTCTGGCCCGCTACGGCCGTCGTCAGCATTCTTTGTGTCTCACTGGATAGTGTTACTTTATAAATTGAATGTATTTAACTCAACTATTTTAACAAATAGAAACTGGGAATTATTTCCTTCCGAAGGTAACTTCATATTATATTCAACATTTTTCATTTTTCGAATTTATTCTATGAGCTAAATTTCAGTTATGTATTTTATAAAGCTTTTTTGTAATAGTTCTATTCCTACAATTTTTCAGAAATGACTTTATACACTACCAGACTATTATATTGTATTTTCTATTTACATTTTACCTTAGCCTTCCGTTGGAAAGCAATGAGGTATATTGAATGTACAGAAAAATTTACAATTATTAGACACCAGCAGAATGTAATGCATTTTCTGGCCCGCTACGGCCGTCGTCAGCATTCTTTGTGTCTCACTGGATAGTGTTACTTTATAAATTGAATGTATTTAACTCAACTATTTTAACAAATAGAAACTGGGAATTATTTCCTTCCGAAGGTAACTTCATATTATATTCAACATTTTTCATTTTTCGAATTTATTCTATGAGCTAAATTTCAGTTATGTATTTTATAAAGCTTTTTTGTAATAGTTCTATTCCTACAATTTTTCAGAAATGACTTTATACACTACCAGACTATTATATTGTATTTTCTATTTACATTTTACCTTAGCCTTCCGTTGGAAAGCAATGAGGTATATTGAATGTACAGAAAAATTTACAATTATTAGACACCAGCAGAATGTAATGCATTTTTTGGCCCGCTACGGCCGTCGTCAGCATTCTTTGTGTCTCACTGGATAGTGTTACTTTATAAATTGAATGTATTTAACTCAACTATTTTAACAAATAGAAACTGGGAATTATTTCCTTCCGAAGGTAACTTCATATTATATTCAACATTTTTCATTTTTCGAATTTATTCTATGAGCTAAATTTCAGTTATGTATTTTATAAAGCTTTTTTGTAATAGTTCTATTCCTACAATTTTTCAGAAATGACTTTATACACTACCAGACTATTATATTGTATTTTCTATTTACATTTTACCTTAGCCTTCCGTTGGAAAGCAATGAGGTATATTGAATGTACAGAAAAATTTACAATTATTAGACACCAGCAGAATGTAATGCATTTTCTGGCCCGCTACGGCCGTCGTCAGCATTCTTTGTGTCTCACTGGATAGTGTTACTTTATAAATTGAATGTATTTAACTCAACTATTTTAACAAATAGAAACTGGGAATTATTTCCTTCCGAAGGTAACTTCATATTATATTCAACATTTTTCATTTTTCGAATTTATTCTATGAGCTAAATTTCAGTTATGTATTTTATAAAGCTTTTTTGTAATAGTTCTATTCCTACAATTTTTCAGAAATGACTTTATACACTACCAGACTATTATATTGTATTTTCTATTTACATTTTACCTTAGCCTTTATAATAGTCTGGTAGTGTATAAAGTCATTTCTGAAAAATTGTAGGAATAGAACTATTACAAAAAAGCTTTATAAAATACATAACTGAAATTTAGCTCATAGAATAAATTCGAAAAATGAAAAATGTTGAATATAATATGAAGTTACCTTCGGAAGGAAATAATTCCCAGTTTCTATTTACACATTTTCACAATACGATCAGGGTTGTCAAGTTTTTCGGCGATTTAATTTTCAATTTGGCGACATGGCGATTTATTTTTGGTGGATTTTAAAATATATGGCGATTTTGTTTTAAACACTTGGGTTGTTAAACGCGTATAAGCAAAATGTTATTACATTTGAGATGATTAAGATGACAGATTATTAAGAAAAAACCCCAACAAACAAATTTATATTTCTTTTAAGTATTAAAAATGGATAAAAATTGTTTATAAAGTTATCAGAAGATTATTTTAAACATATTAATGATAAAATTGTACAAATTTATGAATTATTTAAGGAAAAAAAAATTAAACGTTAAGCAGAGTTAAAGAACCCAAGTGTGAGCATAGTATAAGCCATGAATTTGTTTTGAGACTCGTATACAAATTTACCGTTTGTTATTTGGAAAGACTATTTCAATGGTGGTATTCCATCTAATTTAAATTAGTTTTTGAAAAAAGTTTATAGCTATAAGATACGTCCGGTAGGTACCATTTTAAAGAACTCTTTATGTGCATGTTATTCCAACTGTTAATGTCTGTGTTGAAAGAGTTATTTTTAATAATTAACTCCACTAAAACTCGCTTTCAAAATAGAGTGCAATATGACCTTCTTGGCACGTTATTACGAGTCAAAAATTATATGAATGTAAATAGCACTTTAATACCTTCACATGATATGTTGAATAAACTGAATCGTATACAATGTTTTCAAAAACAAAAAAAAAAAAAAAAAACAGTAAGAATTGCCCTGCCGGTGAAGTGTATAGCGTTTTATTATATATCCAATATTTATTTAATACTAACGACAAAAAAACGTTTTGCTGCTTTAATTAGACTATTGTAAGCTATTGTACCTTTTTTGTGTTCACCAATCATTTTACTTTAATTAAACAATATACTATATATCAAGGCGACTTTTTCCCATTTTTGGCAAATTTTAGCTATTAGGAAGACATTTATTTTTTAGGATTTATAAAAAAGCCTAGGCGATTTTGGACAATCAATTTGGCAAAAAAGATCAAAATAAATCCGACAACCCTGGCTGCTATTTACATTTTTTCTACAATGTACAAGAGCGTTGCCAGTTGTTCTTAATATTAAACCCGCTAAATGCAAATTTTTTATTTGAGCAGAAAGTTTTATACATATTTATTTCATTTATTTTTTAAATAAGACCTTTAAATAAATAACTAAATTCAAAAGTCAACAGCTTTATTTATTAAAGCTTAGTCAAGTTTTAAAGCACGAAATTATTACGGAAACCCCATTTTTAATGTAGATATTACTTAAGCGTTCGTTTATGAATGATGCCCGTAATTTCTAAAAAAGAAAGCTAGTCGTGTTCGTACCTAACAGTTATCTTTACCTATTTCAACATTTATTTAGCGTAGATGTTTTATGCTTGAGTTTTCATTTAAATATGGCAGCTTTTACACCATTGACTTCTATGCACTAGATTTCTTTTTGTAGAAATTACGGGCATAAGACTGTTAATAAAAAAAAAATTAGTTTATAAGAAACTACTTATGAATTTTAAAAGCTTTTATTAAACTTGCTGTTTCGCCAGAACAACTTTTTTAAATTTTATTTTTTAATTTTTTATTATTTTTATTACTTATTTAATTTTTCCTTGAATTTTGCATTTTTTAATGAATTAATTATGTTAAATATCTGATAACTTTAAATTCTAAAATCTAACGTCAAACAGCTTGGGAAATTATTTCCCAACTGTTATATTGTTGTATTGTAAAATTATTAAGAACCATTTTGAAAATGAAATTTAATTCTAAATTGTAAACGAAAGCTACCAGTGGTGTATTTATTTTCAAGTGCGATTTTTAGTTTTTAAAAAGTTTTAAAACAGCCCAAAAAATATTATTTAATTTTATTAAAATTCCTTAAAAAATATTAAGGAAAAACATTTTGGCGCCCGAGCAGGGACTGTTTTAAAAAATTAAATAATTAAAAATCCACGGTTACCATTACCGTACTTTCGGTTTCGTTTTGTGTAACTAAGTTTTAATTTCGTGCGTCGTTAGTGCAACAACCCGAAAAGACCAGTAAAACAAAAATAACCACAAAACAATCAACATCCATCAAAAAAACTAACAACATAAACAACAGCAAAAGGAAGTCATCCAGATGCCTAATTGCAACTGCAACATAAACAACAGCAGAAGGAAGTCATCCAGATGCCTAATTGCAACTGCATTTTGTGCCAAAAGGAAAGTGCCGAACGTCAACAAACTTCTAACCAGGTATTAAAGAACAAATTATTGTGTGAGACTTTGTAGCAATTCAATTTAAAAATTAAACTACTAATATTAATTTGCCAAAGTTTATTTTCCACACCAAAATTATTCGTTCTTTTAATGAGATTAGTATTACTAACAATCGCCTTAGTAGTGAAACACACAAACATATACAAATAAAAGTGCTTTTTATTGTTCGTAAGTTAATTATCAAATTATCATTAACAGAAAATTAATAAAACATAATTATCTAGTGCAAGTGTTGAAAAAAACACCACAAACAGGAAAAATACGCCTCCACGCTGCAATTTTGCCATCACTTACCGTTCGTTCTCTTTATTTTCATATTCCGGAGTTTTTCTCTTAATACAAAATTTAAAAATTTATTAAATAGTAACTATTTACATACTTACATATTTCCAATAAATATTTACCTTTTTTATTGTGTTACATTCCTTCTTTAACTCGCTTGTTTTATTATTTGACGTTTGCTTTGTTTTATTTTCTTTTAACTCGTTACTTATAAATAGAAAAGTTTACCAACACTGTGTGTATTGATCTGATTGGCAACATCATTGATCAGAGGTAAGCAGCGAGTAAAAACAAAAACAAACATAAACAAATAACAGGAAGAAGAAAATATTAAGTGCACAAAATAAATAAAAACAATTTGAAATTAATAAATAAACATCTTTTGAAATTAAAAATAAATTATTTTAAATTAAATAAACGGTAAATAATTGAGAATTTTTAAAAGAAGGAAAAACTGTGAATGAAAAAGAATATACGTTAAATATTGTGGAAATAAATCGAGGAAAAATAATTATTATCGGACGGACATTTGTCAAAGTGATCGCGAGTGAATTTAATATTCAAGAGTCTGTGGTAAGCTAGTGAAACATAAGAGACAAAAACTAATTACAAATTAAAATTCAATTTGCTTGTTTTATAAACAACAACATACATACATATAAATATTTATGTCATTTGTTTTAACTTTTTCTTTGTTTGTTTGCGGTGCAACCCAGCAAACATTTTTGCGAAAATTTTAACGCGTCAATAAAATATTTTTATTTTACCGATAAATTTGAAAATCAAAAATTATTGAAATTACTCTTCACAACCCAGCGAACAATAATTTTTTGAAATTAATTAAAAAGTTTCCCTACAATTTTTGCAGTTTAATTGCAAAAAATAGTAAATAAAAAATAATTGAAACCTAAAAATTTCTGTACTATATAAAAGGTTGTTTCTGCAATAACATTGAGACAGTAAGTTGATCTCGGAACATTTTTTATTAATTTTTTCGTGTCACTGAGACAACGTTTAAAGTTCCTTGAGATCCTTCCGGAAATTTTTAAATAAAAAAGTATTCAAATTTAACTTTGTTTCCTATTTATTCTGTTGTTGATCAAATAATTCTCGACTACATTATGGCAGGCGGCAAAAAGCAAAAAGGTTCCGCTCCTAGTCTTGAGAGTTTATACCAACAGAAAAACACAATTTTAGGCAACGTGGCAAGAATACGTCGACAATTTCGTTTAATCAGAATGAGTTGCAATGTAGGTTAGAAATTTTAAATTCATATATGGAGGACGCAATGGATATTCAGGAGTAGTGTGTTTATGCCGCTTCTACGGCACTTTTTTCATACAAAGTTGGGAGCATACCAGTAGGGGTGTTCCCAATCTGTAAACATTAATACAAAGTTGGGTGTATATCATGAGGGTTATTCACAGACTGTGAACACCCTAATGCCATGCATTTACTTCTGAGAAATAGAGGCAAAAGGGACATGTCATGTAAAAAAATTTTTGTTTATTTAGTGTGTACGTCTCCGTCTTGAATATTTGTTTATGACTTTTTTTTTTTTTGCTTGTGCGTATTCATATTGACATTTTTTTTTTTTAGATGCAACTGATATTTCAATTCTATTTTATAGTTTACAAGAATTTTCTTAAATCGTGGGAGGAATATGGAAATATTGTTGATGAACCTTTTTTGGACAGTATTTATAAAAAAAGTAGCAAATACGAACATGAGTGTAAAAGGGAAATGACGTGTAAAGAAAGTTAATTATTTAGCAGGTGTGACATTTTTGTTAGTTGTGAAATTTCTTCGTGTACGTGTCATGAAGATTTTAAAATTTTGTGAGGGATGATAATTTTACTTGTGCGTATTCGTATTAAAGATAAAACTGATCGTGGAATAATTATTTTTAGTTTTTTTTCAGTTATTGTGTGTGCGTGTGTTTAGAATAGTTAATGAGTTTGTTGCATAGGTTTTCTAGTGACTTTTTATATACATACCTCGGTAGGCTTGTGGGATAGTGAGTTAATCTCAGTATAAGGGTTGCATATTTGATTATAACCAGAGACTCTGGTCTGTTTCACTTTAGCAGACTAAGGATCTAAGCAACTATTGATCGGTTGTGTGTGTGTGTGTGTGTGTGTGTGTATGATTGATAACGATTATTCATGTGAAAAGTAGGATTCCATTCACTTTTTTTGTATCAACAGCAACCAGCTGCACATTAGCTATGTTTACATAAATAATCAGAATTATATTACAAAAAGTAGAAAGTAACTTCTTAGTTTTACTTATAGATCCTTAATAATTTTCGTTATCGTACTCTACTCCTCCTTATATATAACAACAACAAAAACATTAGCAACTTAGAATATACATGAATAGAGCTGACGCAGCTGTAACAAGTCTAACAAACAGAAAACAAATCCAAAAAAAAAAAATGTTTTGTTTTCTGAAATTCTTTAATTGTACTAAAATAAGCCCCGCCCCTTATTTATAAATTTGTTAACTAATGAAATATGACGGGACTGTACCAAAAATATGATTAATTGTGAAATTAAAACTGTTGATTGAGCATGCTTAATCATGTTTATAATTATTAAATATCACAAATACATTAATAAGACTAACCTAACAATATCAAAACCAAACATGATTGAACTTGAATATTATTTTTGTCAAGCTAATAGGGCCTAAATTTCTTCAATGTAAATAAAATTCAATTTTTATTTCAATATTTTGTTTAAAAGTAAAATTTTTATCTATAATAAAGAGATATAAATATTAAATGAAATGGAAAAAATTTTGTTCTTGTACGTGTCTTGAAGATTTTAAATTTTGTGAGGGATGATAATTTTACTTGTGCGTATTCATATTGATGATTTACAAGTTGTTTATTTTAGTGGAAGGTGTGAAATTTCTTCGTGTACGTGTCTTGAAGATTTTAAAATTTTGTGAGGGATGATAATTTTACTTGTGCGTTTTCGTATTAAAGATAAAACTGATCGTAGAATAAGTATTTTTTTAGTTTTTTTTCAGTTATTGTGTATGTGTTTAGAATAGTTAATGACTTTGTTGCATAGGTTTTCTAGTGACTTTTTGCATTGAATGCCTCGGTAGGCTTGTGGGATCAACCACTTTTTTTATATCAACAGCAACCGACATCACTTTTAATTACATTTAACAAATAGAAGGAGTTGTAATTTTTGGGTTTTGTTAATCTTAAATAGAATTATATATATATATTTTTTTTTTGCGCAGATTTAATTATCACAAGAGACTCTGGTCTGTTTCACTACAACGGACTAAAGGTCAAAGTAACTATTAATCGGTTAATTAAGTTAGCATATAATTTTTGTTGATAACACTTAATAAGCATTTTCTAAAAACATTTGCAGATAGTTTCACTATTACTCAATGTTTATAACCTTTTATTTATTTTTTTTTTCTAGTTTGATACTCTATAATATAAGTTTAATGAAGAATTTTTCTATGGTTTGATACTCTACAATGACAGTATAGTTAAGAATTTAGTTCAATCCATGGATACACTGCATACAGTTAATAATTATACATTATACATACAAATACAATAAAATTTCCATTTTATTAACCATAGTACATGATTTATTAATTGTTTTGATAATATTTAGTAAAAGTTTATATATAGTATAAACTTGAAGTCGACTATACCAATAGAATATTAAATGTTACTGAAAAAAGCAAATTATATTACAAAATCAATTAAGATGATCTAAAAAAGAGTATTACATAGGAGTTTTGAATATTTAATAAGGAAATATCTATTATATCTGCTTATAATTATCAGTTAGGAATTTAAAGATAACAAATTTGTTTTATAATTAGTACAGCTTTATATGTTTTTTTTTCTAGTTTATTAACCATACATTATCATACCATACCATTATAATCCATAGAATATAAAACAATTTAAAATAGTTAAATGCGCAAAAGAAAATCACAAACTTTATTTATTTATGTAAAACCGTACTCCATTAATCATTTATTTATACTTATATTTAGTATATATACTAATACCATGAAATGAATAGTTCAATAACCATATTATATGGTTTATTTAATGTTTTTGTATACCGTTTTGTAATTCCTATAATTTGTTTTCCTATTATTTCCCTTCTACATTTAATATTTATACACTTCCATACATCCTTAAATATACATTCTTTTTATATATGTATAGTAGAAATGCTTAAAACAGAATGTTCAACATTTTTCATTTTTTCGAATTTATTCTATGAGCTAAATTTCAGTTATGTATTTTATAAAGCTTTTTTGTAATAGTTCTATTCCTACAATTTTTCAGAAATGACTTTATACACTACCAGACTATTATATTGTATTTTCTATTTACATTTTACCTTAGCCTTCCGTTGGAAAGCAATGAGGTATATTGAATGTACAGAAAAATTTACAATTATTAGACACCAGCAGAATGTAATGCATTTTCTGGCCCGCTACGGCCGTCGTCAGCATTCTTTGTGTCTCACTGGATAGTGTTACTTTATAAATTGAATGTATTTAACTCAACTATTTTAACAAATAGAAACTGGGAATTATTTCCTTCCGAAGGTAACTTTTATATTATATTCAACATTTTTCATTTTTTCGAATTTATTCTATGAGCTAAATTTCAGTTATGTATTTTATAAAGCTTTTTTGTAATAGTTCTATTCCTACAATTTTTCAGAAATGACTTTATACACTACCAGACTATTATATTGTATTTTCTATTTACATTTTACCTTAGCCTTCCGTTGGAAAGCAATGAGGTATATTGAATGTACAGAAAAATTTACAATTATTAGACACCAGCAGAATGTAATGCATTTTCTGGCCCGCTACGGCCGTCGTCAGCATTCTTTGTGTCTCACTGGATAGTGTTACTTTATAAATTGAATGTATTTAACTCAACTATTTTAACAAATAGAAACTGGGAATTATTTCCTTCCGAAGGTAACTTTTATATTATATTCAACATTTTTCATTTTTTCGAATTTATTCTATGAGCTAAATTTCAGTTATGTATTTTATAAAGCTTTTTTGTAATAGCTCTATTCCTACAATTTTTCAGAAATGACTTTATACACTACCAGACTATTATATTGTATTTTCTATTTACATTTTACCTTAGCCTTCCGTTGGAAAGCAATGAGGTATATTGAATGTACAGAAAAATTTACAATTATTAGACACCAGCAGAATGTAATGCATTTTCTGGCCCGCTACGGCCGTCGTCAGCATTCTTTGTGTCTCACTGGATAGTGTTACTTTATAAATTGAATGTATTTAACTCAACTATTTTAACAAATAGAAACTGGGAATTATTTCCTTCCGAAGGTAACTTTTATATTATATTCAACATTTTTCATTTTTTCGAATTTATTCTATGAGCTAAATTTCAGTTATGTATTTTATAAAGCTTTTTTGTAATAGTTCTATTCCTACAATTTTTCAGAAATGACTTTATACACTACCAGACTATTATATTGTATTTTCTATTTACATTTTACCTTAGCCTTCCGTTGGAAAGCAATGAGGTATATTGAATGTACAGAAAAATTTACAATTATTAGACACCAGCAGAATGTAATGCATTTTCTGGCCCGCTACGGCCGTCGTCAGCATTCTTTGTGTCTCACTGGATAGTGTTACTTTATAAATTGAATGTATTTAACTCAACTATTTTAACAAATAGAAACTGGGAATTATTTCCTTCCGAAGGTAACTTTTATATTATATTCAACATTTTTCATTTTTTCGAATTTATTCTATGAGCTAAATTTCAGTTATGTATTTTTAAAGCTTTTTTGTAATAGTTCTATTCCTACAATTTTTCAGAAATGACTTTATACACTACCAGACTATTATATTGTATTTTCTATTTACATTTTACCTAAGCCTTCCGTTGGAAAGCAATGAGGTATATTGAATGTACAGAAAAATTTACAATTATTAGACACCAGCAGAATGTAATGCATTTTCTGGCCCGCTACGGCCGTCGTCAGCATTCTTTGTGTCTCACTGGATAGTGTTACTTTATAAATTGAATGTATTTAACTCAACTATTTTAACAAATAGAAACTGGGAATTATTTCCTTCCGAAGGTAACTTTTATATTATATTCAACATTTTTCATTTTTTCGAATTTATTCTATGAGCTAAATTTCAGTTATGTATTTTATAAAGCTTTTTTGTAATAGTTCTATTCCTACAATTTTTCAGAAATGACTTTATACACTACCAGACTATTATATTGTATTTTCTATTTACATTTTACCTTAGCCTTCCGTTGGAAAGCAATGAGGTATATTGAATGTACAGAAAAATTTACAATTATTAGACACCAGCAGAATGTAATGCATTTTCTGGCCCGCTACGGCCGTCGTCAGCATTCTTTGTGTCTCACTGGATAGTGTTACTTTATAAATTGAATGTATTTAACTCAACTATTTTAACAAATAGAAACTGGGAATTATTTCCTTCCGAAGGTAACTTTTATATTATATTCAACATTTTTCATTTTTTCGAATTTATTCTATGAGCTAAATTTCAGTTATGTATTTTATAAAGCTTTTTTGTAATAGTTCTATTCCTACAATTTTTCAGAAATGACTTTATACACTACCAGACTATTATATTGTATTTTCTATTTACATTTTACCTTAGCCTTCCGTTGGAAAGCAATGAGGTATATTGAATGTACAGAAAAATTTACAATTATTAGACACCAGCAGAATGTAATGCATTTTCTGGCCCGCTACGGCCGTCGTCAGCATTCTTTGTGTCTCACTGGATAGTGTTACTTTATAAATTGAATGTATTTAACTCAACTATTTTAACAAATAGAAACTGGGAATTATTTCCTTCCGAAGGTAACTTTTATATTATATTCAACATTTTTCATTTTTTCGAATTTATTCTATGAGCTAAATTTCAGTTATGTATTTTATAAAGCTTTTTTGTAATAGTTCTATTCCTACAATTTTTCAGAAATGACTTTATACACTACCAGACTATTATATTGTATTTTCTATTTACATTTTACCTTAGCCTTCCGTTGGAAAGCAATGAGGTATATTGAATGTACAGAAAAATTTACAATTATTAGACACCAGCAGAATGTAATGCATTTTCTGGCCCGCTACGGCCGTCGTCAGCATTCTTTGTGTCTCACTGGATAGTGTTACTTTATAAATTGAATGTATTTAACTCAACTATTTTAACAAACAGAAACTGGGAATTATTTCCTTCCGAAGGTAACTTTTATATTATATTCAACATTTTTCATTTTTTCGAAATTATTCTATGAGCTAAATTTCAGTTATGTATTTTATAAAGCTTTTTTGTAATAGTTCTATTCCTACAATTTTTCAGAAATGACTTTATACACTACCAGACTATTATATTAGTGGTATTCACACCGAACTTGTTAATTTGTTACTCGGTAGTTTGTTAATTTGTTAAAGTTACCAACTGTGAACGACCCCCTTTTTAAAACTTTGTTAGTCTGGTAACTTTCGTAGTAAAACAACTGATTTATTGTTCTGACACAATTTATTATTCTGGAAAAAATAAAACATGCCATGAGAAAGTGTAAAAAAACAATTGTCAACCATTTAATTACTCATGCTTTGACATAAATAACGTTTACTGACGGTAAGTAGTGAGTTACCAACTAACAACTATTTTATCAGGGGTGCCGTGTCGTTAATTTGTTAAATGTTAATACGGTAGCGCGTTAAATATACAAAAACAAAATGCGTGTAAAAAAGTAACGATTAACGACTAACAAACTAACAAGCTCGGTGTGAATTCAGCTATTGTATTTTCTATTTACATTTTACCTTAGCCTTCCGTTGGAAAGCAATGAGGTATATTGAATGTACAGAAAAATTTACAATTATTAGACACCAGCAGAATGTAATGCATTTTCTGGCCCGCTACGGCCGTCGTCAGCATTCTTTGTGTCTCACTGGATAGTGTTACTTTATAAATTGAATGTATTTAACTCAACTATTTTAACAAATAGAAACTGGGAATTATTTCCTTCCGAAGGTAACTTTTATATTATATTCAACATTTTTCATTTTTTCGAATTTATTCTATGAGCTAAATTTCAGTTATGTATTTTATAAAGCTTTTTTGTAATAGTTCTATTCCTACAATTTTTCAGAAATGACTTTATACACTACCAGACTATTATATTGTATTTTATATTTACATTTTACCTTAGCCTTCCGTTGGAAAGCAATGAGGTATATTGAATGTACAGAAAAATTTACAATTATTAGACACCAGCAGAATGTAATGCATTTTCTGGCCCGCTACGGCCGTCGTCAGCATTCTTTGTGTCTCACTGGATAGTGTTACTTTATAAATTGAATGTATTTAACTCAACTATTTTAACAAATAGAAACTGGGAATTATTTCCTTCCGAAGGTAACTTTTATATTATATTCAACATTTTTCATTTTTTCGAATTTATTCTATGAGCTAAATTTCAGTTATGTATTTTATAAAGCTTTTTTGTAATAGTTCTATTCCTACAATTTTTCAGAAATGACTTTATACACTACCAGACTATTATATTGTATTTTCTATTTACATTTTACCTTAGCCTTCCGTTGGAAAGCAATGAGGTATATTGAATGTACAGAAAAATTTACAATTATTAGACACCAGCAGAATGTAATGCATTTTCTGGCCCGCTACGGCCGTCGTCAGCATTCTTTGTGTCTCACTGGATAGTGTTACTTTATAAATTGAATGTATTTAACTCAACTATTTTAACAGATAGAAACTGGGAATTATTTCCTTCCGAAGGTAACTTTTATATTATATTCAACATTTTTCATTTTTTCGAATTTATTCTATGAGCTAAATTTCAGTTATGTATTTTATAAAGCTTTTTTGTAATAGTTCTATTCCTACAATTTTTCAGAAATGACTTTATACACTACCAGACTATTATATTGTATTTTCTATTTACATTTTACCTTAGCCTTCCGTTGGAAAGCAATGAGGTATATTGAATGTACAGAAAAATTTACAATTATTAGACACCAGCAGAATGTAATGCATTTTCTGGCCCGCTACGGCCGTCGTCAGCATTCTTTGTGTCTCACTGGATAGTGTTACTTTATAAATTGAATGTATTTAACTCAACTATTTTAACAAATAGAAACTGGGAATTATTTCCTTCCGAAGGTAACTTTTATATTATATTCAACATTTTTCATTTTTTCGAATTTATTCTATGAGCTAAATTTCAGTTATGTATTTTATAAAGCTTTTTTGTAATAGTTCTATTCCTACAATTTTTCAGAAATGACTTTATACACTACCAGACTTATATATTGTATTTTCTATTTACATTTTACCTTAGCCTTCCGTTGGAAAGCAATGAGGTATATTGAATGTACAGAAAAATTTACAATTATTAGACACCAGCAGAATGTAATGCATTTTCTGGCCCGCTACGGCCGTCGCACATAGGGGTTTTTTGCCAATCTAGCCGGACATTACTTTTTGTTTTAGCTTATATTGCTTCTTAAAAGTTATTGAGTGCCCCTAGATCGATGAAACTTGGCAGAAATATGTGATATTGTCATAGGCAGGTAAACCTAAAAAATAAATAAAATCGGACCAAGGAGGAAAATGTTCCCCCTAGAAGAACTAATCCAACCTCTGAAAAATGCAATTTTTTTTAAACTTTTCCCATACTTTTGTTTGGCAAATGCAACTTTTAACGTCGGCGAAAGTTAAAAAACCTAAAATAAGACCCATGAGATCGTAAAATTACACTTTTCGCCCCCCCGCCCCCTTTTGAGGGCGGTTACATAAAATAATATTTAAAAAAAATGTAAATATTAAAAGAAATAGATTACTAACGCCTTAATACTATAAAAATTAAATTTTTGAACTTTAATGGGTAGGGGGAGATATCCCTCCAAACACCCCCCCCCCCCGGAACGACCCTGTAAAATTTTTTTTTTTTTTGCTAATTTCCAAAACATATTAATTTTTAAGATTTTATTTGACTTTTATATATTTTATAGTATTTAATTTATCTGAAAATAATTAATATATTCGTAATAATAACTTATTTATAATAGTAACAGCAAATTTTATTTAAAATAATAACAACTAATTTATTTAAAATAACTTCTCTTCAGCTTCTACAAATATAGAAAGAGCCTTTAGAGGGGTTAGCTGTTTTACTTTATCCTCTTGTGCAGCTTTGTATGCTTTTTTTTATTTTTGTAGCTCTTGCCGGAGAAGACACAATTTCTTTAAGCAGACCTGAGGCATCTTTTTTTCCAGACGTTTGTAGTTGTGTTTGGGTAGCGTGCATCAATAAATCAGCATCGGTTTGAGTTCGCAAGATTTCAGTTTTTCTTCTCTTACTTCTTTCGGTCAATTCAACAAACGGCTTTTGTAGTCGTTTTGAAGACGAACTCCCAAAAAAAGGTATTGTCACTGTTCCTTCCAGCCATTTGGCATGCATGCTTACAAATCGATCCTTTTTTCTTTGTGCTGAATGCCAAAATATTTTAAAAAAATATTTGAATTTCTTTAAGCATTGATTTACTACTGATATGTCACTATCTCCCTGACATTTTGAAATTTCGCACAATTTTCTAACTAAAAATTGTAATTTCTCTTCAACGAGTTTAGAACTACATTCTTGTATAATTTGGAATAACTCTAAATTCGTATACACTTTTTCCATTTTACTCTCGAAGCTTCAAAATGGTTCTGATAACAATTTTATGCAAAAACCACAATATATATTTAAAAAAACTAAGTACCTAGAGCCCAGATTTGATTTTTTATTATATATTATTTTTGTTGTTAATGATTTTAAAAGTTATGCAAAACAGGTACATTTATTTTGCTCTATTAAATAACGTCCTTTAGCGGCCGCACAGGTGGTTAAAACCCGTTACTTACTGTTTCGCACATCCCTTTTTTTACACAGGTAATATTAGGCTTATATGTAATAATTTAAATAAAAACCATCTACGTACAACCAAAACATTTTATGACTGACGAAAGGGTTTCTATCATATGTACCTATGCAAGATGAGCAAAAACAGAAAAAAGGTGAAATTTTCAAAAAATCATAAAAAAAAATGGCGCAACAACGCGCAACGTTTTTTTTTTAATTTAAAAGTAGAGATTTCAAATTTTATCGTGATGTATAAAATTTTTAAGAACTCAGCGGAACTCACCTTCAAAAACCTTTTAAATTTTTTTACAAAAAAGTGAACAAAAAAATCGTTTTTTTTAATTTCGTACTAATTTTTTTATCATAAAAAATTCAAATAAAATTTTTCTAAAAATTTTCATAATTAGCTGTTTATATAGTCTTTCACAGAAAAAAAAATTCAATGTAAAATCTTTATTCGTTTATCTACAAAAAAATATATTGTAAACCTCCCAAAACCGTAAAAAGTCAATGAACACGCATGCAATTTAATCAACTTTCCTGGTTTTAACAGTGTCCCAAAACCACAAATCTCAAGCAAAAGACTTGAAAATTCACTATACGATGCAGAACTTTGTTGTCTGTCGAGCTGCGTACTTAAATTTTTCCATTTCTTAAAAAAAATTTTTTGCTTAATGTCCGGCTAGATTGGCAAAAAACCCCTATGTGCGTCGTCAGCATTCTTTGTGTCTCACTGGATAGTGTTACTTTATAAATTGAATGTATTTAACTCAACTATTTTAACAAATAGAAACTGGGAATTATTTCCTTCCGAAGGTAACTTTTATATTATATTCAACATTTTTCATTTTTTCGAATTTATTCTATGAGCTAAATTTCAGTTATGTATTTTATAAAGCTTTTTTGTAATAGTTCTATTCCTACAATTTTTCAGAAATGACTTTATACACTACCAGACTATTATATTGTATTTTCTATTTACATTTTACCTTAGCCTTCCGTTGGAAAGCAATGAGGTATATTGAATGTACAGAAAAATTTACAATTATTAGACACCAGCAGAATGTAATGCATTTTCTGGCCCACTACGGCCGTCGTCAGCATTCTTTGTGTCTCACTGGATAGTGTTACTTTATAAATTGAATGTATTTAACTCAACTATTTTAACAAATAGAAACTGGAAATTATTTCCTTCCGAAGGTAACTTTTATATTATATTCAACATTTTTCATTTTTTCGAATTTATTCTATGAGCTAAATTTCAGTTATGTATTTTATAAAGCTTTTTTGTAATAGTTCTATTCCTACAATTTTTCAGAAATGACTTTATACACTACCAGACTATTATATTGTATTTTCTATTTACATTTTACCTTAGCCTTCCGTTGGAAAGCAATGAGGTATATTGAATGTACAGAAAAATTTACAATTATTAGACACCAGCAGAATGTAATGCATTTTCTGGCCCGCTACGGCCGTCGTCAGCATTCTTTGTGTCTCACTGGATAGTGTTACTTTATAAATTGAATGTATTTAACTCAACTATTTTAACAAATAGAAACTGGGAATTATTTCCTTCCGAAGGTAACTTTTATATTATATTCAACATTTTTCATTTTTTCGAATTTATTCTATGAGCTAAATTTCAGTTATGTATTTTATAAAGCTTTTTTGTAATAGCTCTATTCCTACAATTTTTCAGAAATGACTTTATACACTACCAGACTATTATATTGTATTTTCTATTTACATTTTACCTTAGCCTTCCGTTGGAAAGCAATGAGGTATATTGAATGTACAGAAAAATTTACAATTATTAGACACCAGCAGAATGTAATGCATTTTCTGGCCCGCTACGGCCGTCGTCAGCATTCTTTGTGTCTCACTGGATAGTGTTACTTTATAAATTGAATGTATTTAACTCAACTATTTTAACAAATAGAAACTGGGAATTATTTCCTTCCGAAGGTAACTTTTATATTATATTCAACATTTTTCATTTTTTCGAATTTATTCTATGAGCTAAATTTCAGTTATGTATTTTATAAAGCTTTTTTGTAATAGTTCTATTCCTACAATTTTTCAGAAATGACTTTATACACTACCAGACTATTATATTGTATTTTCTATTTACATTTTACCTTAGCCTTCCGTTGGAAAGCAATGAGGTATATTGAATGTACAGAAAAATTTACAATTATTAGACACCAGCAGAATGTAATGCATTTTCTGGCCCGCTACGGCCGTCGTCAGCATTCTTTGTGTCTCACTGGATAGTGTTACTTTATAAATTGAATGTATTTAACTCAACTATTTTAACAAATAGAAACTGGGAATTATTTCCTTCCGAAGGTAACTTTTATATTATATTCAACATTTTTCATTTTTTCGAATTTATTCTATGAGCTAAATTTCAGTTATGTATTTTATAAAGCTTTTTTGTAATAGTTCTATTCCTACAATTTTTCAGAAATGACTTTATACACTACCAGACTATTATATTGTATTTTCTATTTACATTTTACCTTAGCCTTCCGTTGGAAAGCAATGAGGTATATTGAATGTACAGAAAAATTTACAATTATTAGACACCAGCAGAATGTAATGCATTTTCTGGCCCGCTACGGCCGTCGTCAGCATTCTTTGTGTCTCACTGGATAGTGTTACTTTATAAATTGAATGTATTTAACTCAACTATTTTAACAAATAGAAACTGGGAATTATTTCCTTCCGAAGGTAACTTTTATATTATATTCAACATTTTTCATTTTTTCGAATTTATTCTATGAGCTAAATTTCAGTTATGTATTTTATAAAGCTTTTTTGTAATAGTTCTATTCCTACAATTTTTCAGAAATGACTTTATACACTACCAGACTATTATATTGTATTTTCTATTTACATTTTACCTTAGCCTTCCGTTGGAAAGCAATGAGGTATATTGAATGTACAGAAAAATTTACAATTATTAGACACCAGCAGAATGTAATGCATTTTCTGGCCCGCTACGGCCGTCGTCAGCATTCTTTGTGTCTCACTGGATAGTGTTACTTTATAAATTGAATGTATTTAACTCAACTATTTTAACAAATAGAAACTGGGAATTATTTCCTTCCGAAGGTAACTTTTATATTATATTCAACATTTTTCATTTTTTCGAATTTATTCTATGAGCTAAATTTCAGTTATGTATTTTATAAAGCTTTTTTGTAATAGTTCTATTCCTACAATTTTTCAGAAATGACTTTATACACTACCAGACTATTATATTGTATTTTCTATTTACATTTTACCTTAGCCTTCCGTTGGAAAGCAATGAGGTATATTGAATGTACAGAAAAATTTACAATTATTAGACACCAGCAGAATGTAATGCATTTTCTGGCCCGCTACGGCCGTCGTCAGCATTCTTTGTGTCTCACTGGATAGTGTTACTTTATAAATTGAATGTATTTAACTCAACTATTTTAACAAATAGAAACTGGGAATTATTTCCTTCCGAAGGTAACTTTTATATTATATTCAACATTTTTCATTTTTTCGAATTTATTCTATGAGCTAAATTTCAGTTATGTATTTTATAAAGCTTTTTTGTAATAGTTCTATTCCTACAATTTTTCAGAAATGACTTTATACACTACCAGACTATTATATTGTATTTTCTATTTACATTTTACCTTAGCCTTCCGTTGGAAAGCAATGAGGTATATTGAATGTACAGAAAAATTTACAATTATTAGACACCAGCAGAATGTAATGCATTTTCTGGCCCGCTACGGCCGTCGTCAGCATTCTTTGTGTCTCACTGGATAGTGTTACTTTATAAATTGAATGTATTTAACTCAACTATTTTAACAAATAGAAACTGGGAATTATTTCCTTCCGAAGGTAACTTTTATATTATATTCAACATTTTTCATTTTTTCGAAATTATTCTATGAGCTAAATTTCAGTTATGTATTTTATAAAGCTTTTTTGTAATAGTTCTATTCCTACAATTTTTCAGAAATGACTTATACACTACCAGACTATTATATTGTATTTTCTATTTACATTTTACCTTAGCCTTCCGTTGGAAAGCAATGAGGTATATTGAATGTACAGAAAAATTTACAATTATTAGACACCAGCAGAATGTAATGCATTTTCTGGCCCGCTACGGCCGTCGTCAGCATTCTTTGTGTCTCACTGGATAGTGTTACTTTATAAATTGAATGTATTTAACTCAACTATTTTAACAAATAGAAACTGGGAATTATTTCCTTCCGAAGGTAACTTTTATATTATATTCAACATTTTTCATTTTTTCGAATTTATTCTATGAGCTAAATTTCAGTTATGTATTTTATAAAGCTTTTTTGTAATAGTTCTATTCCTACAATTTTTCAGAAATGACTTTATACACTACCAGACTATTATATTGTATTTTCTATTTACATTTTACCTTAGCCTTCCGTTGGAAAGCAATGAGGTATATTGAATGTACAGAAAAATTTACAATTATTAGACACCAGCAGAATGTAATGCATTTTCTGGCCCGCTACGGCCGTCGTCAGCATTCTTTGTGTCTCACTGGATAGTGTTACTTTATAAATTGAATGTATTTAACTCAACTATTTTAACAAATAGAAACTGGGAATTATTTCCTTCCGAAGGTAACTTTTATATTATATTCAACATTTTTCATTTTTTCGAATTTATTCTATGAGCTAAATTTCAGTTATGTATTTTATAAAGCTTTTTTGTAATAGTTCTATTCCTACAATTTTTCAGAAATGACTTTATACACTACCAGACTATTATATTGTATTTTCTATTTACATTTTACCTTAGCCTTCCGTTGGAAAGCAATGAGGTATATTGAATGTACAGAAAAATTTACAATTATTAGACACCAGCAGAATGTAATGCATTTTCTGGCCCGCTACGGCCGTCGTCAGCATTCTTTGTGTCTCACTGGATAGTGTTACTTTATAAATTGAATGTATTTAACTCAACTATTTTAACAAATAGAAACTGGGAATTATTTCCTTCCGAAGGTAACTTTTATATTATATTCAACATTTTTCATTTTTTCGAATTTATTCTATGAGCTAAATTTCAGTTATGTATTTTATAAAGCTTTTTTGTAATAGTTCTATTCCTACAATTTTTCAGAAATGACTTTATACACTACCAGACTATTATATTGTATTTTCTATTTACATTTTACCTTAGCCTTCCGTTGGAAAGCAATGAGGTATATTGAATGTACAGAAAAATTTACAATTATTAGACACCAGCAGAATGTAATGCATTTTCTGGCCCGCTACGGCCAGTGTATAAAGTCATTTCTGAAAAATTGTAGGAATAGAACTATTACAAAAAAGCTTTATAAAATACATAACTGAAATTTAGCTCATAGAATAAATTCGAAAAAATGAAAAATGTTGAATATAATATAAAAGTTACCTTCGGAAGGAAATAATTCCCAGTTTCTATTTGTTAAAATAGTTGAGTTAAATACATTCAATTTATAAAGTAACACTATCCAGTGAGACACAAAGAATGCTGACGACGGCCGTAGCGGGCCAGAAAATGCATTACATTCTGCTGGTGTCTAATAATTGTAAATTTTTCTGTACATTCAATATACCTCATTGCTTTCCAACGGAAGGCTAAGGTAAAATGTAAATAGAAAATACAATATAATAGTCTGGTAGTGTATAAAGTCATTTCTGAAAAATTGTAGGAATAGAACTATTACAAAAAAGCTTTATAAAATACATAACTGAAATTTAGCTCATAGAATAAATTCGAAAAAATGAAAAATGTTGAATATAATATAAAAGTTACCTTCGGAAGGAAATAATTCCCAGTTTCTATTTGTTAAAATAGTTGAGTTAAATACATTCAATTTATAAAGTAACACTATCCAGTGAGACACAAAGAATGCTGACGACGGCCGTAGCGGGCCAGAAAATGCATTACATTCTGCTGGTGTCTAATAATTGTAAATTTTTCTGTACATTCAATATACCTCATTGCTTTCCAACGGAAGGCTAAGGTAAAATGTAAATAGAAAATACAATATAATAGTCTGGTAGTGTATAAAGTCATTTCTGAAAAATTGTAGGAATAGAACTATTACAAAAAAGCTTTATAAAATACATAACTGAAATTTAGCTCATAGAATAAATTCGAAAAAATGAAAAATGTTGAATATAATATAAAAGTTACCTTCGGAAGGAAATAATTCCCATTTTCTATTTGTTAAAATAGTTGAGTTAAATACATTCAATTTATAAAGTAACACTATCCAGTGAGACACAAAGAATGCTGACGACGGCCGTAGCGGGCCAGAAAATGCATTACATTCTGCTGGTGTCTAATAATTGTAAATTTTTCTGTACATTCAATATACCTCATTGCTATCCAACGGAAGGCTAAGGTAAAATGTAAATAGAAAATACAATATAATAGTCTGGTAGTGTATAAAGTCATTTCTGAAAAATTGTAGGAATAGAACTATTACAAAAAAGCTTTATAAAATACATAACTGAAATTTAGCTCATAGAATAAATTCGAAAAAATGAAAAATGTTGAATATAATATAAAAGTTACCTTCGGAAGGAAATAATTCCCAGTTTCTATTTGTTAAAATAGTTGAGTTAAATACATTCAATTTATAAAGTAACACTATCCAGTGAGACACAAAGAATGCTGACGACGGCCGTAGCGGGCCAGAAAATGCATTACATTCTGCTGGTGTCTAATAATTGTAAATTTTTCTGTACATTCAATATACCTCATTGCTTTCCAACGAAAGGCTAAGGTAAAATGTAAATAGAAAATACAATATAATAGTCTGGTAGTGTATAAAGTCATTTCTGAAAAATTGTAGGAATAGAACTATTACAAAAAAGCTTTATAAAATACATAACTGAAATTTAGCTCATAGAATAAATTCGAAAAAATGAAAAATGTTGAATATAATATAAAAGTTACCTTCGGAAGGAAATAATTCCCAGTTTCTATTTGTTAAAATAGTTGAGTTAAATACATTCAATTTATAAAGTAACACTATCCAGTGAGACACAAAGAATGCTGACGACGGCCGTAGCGGGCCAGAAAATGCATTACATTCTGCTGGTGTCTAATAATTGTAAATTTGTCTGTACATTCAATATACCTCATTGCTTTCCAACGGAAGGCTAAGGTAAAATGTAAATAGAAAATACAATATAATAGTCTGGTAGTGTATAAAGTCATTTCTGAAAAATTGTAGGAATAGAACTTTTACAAAAAAGCTTTATAAAATACATAACTGAAATTTAGCTCATAGAATACATTCGAAAAAATGAAAAATGTTGAATATAATATAAAAGTTACCTTCGGAAGGAAATAATTCCCAGTTTCTATTTGTTAAAATAGTTGAGTTAAAAACATTCAATTTATAAAGTAACACTATCCAGTGAGACACAAAGAATGCTGACGACGGCCGTAGCGGGCCAGAAAATGCATTACATTCTGCTGGTGTCTAATAATTGTAAATTTTTCTGTACATTCAATATACCTCATTGCTTTCCAACGGAAGGCTAAGGTAAAATGTAAATAGAAAATACAATATAATAGTCTGGTAGTGTATAAAGTCATTTCTGAAAAATTGTAGGAATAGAACTATTACAAAAAAGCTTTATAAAATACATAACTGAAATTTAGCTCATAGAATAAATTCGAAAAAATGAAAAATGTTGAATATAATATAAAAGTTACCTTCGGAAGGAAATAATTCCCAGTTTCTATTTGTTAAAATAGTTGAGTTAAATACATTCAATTTATAAAGTAACACTATCCAGTGAGACACAAAGAATGCTGACGACGGCCGTAGCGGGCCAGAAAATGCATTACATTCTGCTGGTGTCTAATAATTGTAAATTTTTCTGTACATTCAATATACCTCATTGCTTTCCAACGGAAGGCTAAGGTAAAATGTAATAGAAAATACAATATAATAGTCTGGTAGTGTATAAAGTCATTTCTGAAAAATTGTAGGAATAGAACTATTACAAAAAAGCTTTATAAAATACATAACTGAAATTTAGCTCATAGAATAAATTCGAAAAAATGAAAAATGTTGAATATAATATAAAAGTTACCTTCGGAAGGAAATAATTCCCAGTTTCTATTTGTTAAAATAGTTGAGTTAAATACATTCAATTTATAAAGTAACACTATCCAGTGAGACACAAAGAATGCTGACGACGGCCGTAGCGGGCCAGAAAATGCATTACATTCTGCTGGTGTCTAATAATTGTAAATTTTTCTGTACATTCAATATACCTCATTGCTTTCCAACGGAAGGCTAAGGTAAAATGTAAATAGAAAATACAATATAATAGTCTGGTAGTGTATAAAGTCATTTCTGAAAAATTGTAGGAATAGAACTATTACAAAAAAGCTTTATAAAATACATAACTGAAATTTAGCTCATAGAATAAATTCGAAAAAATGAAAAATGTTGAATATAATATAAAAGTTACCTTCGGAAGGAAATAATTCCCAGTTTCTATTTGTTAAAATAGTTGAGTTAAATACATTCAATTTATAAAGTAACACTATCCAGTGAGACACAAAGAATGCTGACGACGGCCGTAGCGGGCCAGAAAATGCATTACATTCTGCTGGTGTCTAATAATTGTAAATTTTTCTGTACATTCAATATACCTCATTGCTTTCCAACGGAAGGCTAAGGTAAAATGTAAATAGAAAATACAATATAATAGTCTGGTAGTGTATAAAGTCATTTCTGAAAAATTGTAGGAATAGAACTATTACAAAAAAGCTTTATAAAATACATTACTGAAATTTAGCTCATAGAATAAATTCGAAAAAATGAAAAATGTTGAATATAATATAAAAGTTACCTTCGGAAGGAAATAATTCCCAGTTTCTATTTGTTAAAACAGAATGTATATTTAAGGATGTATGGAAGTGTATAAATATTAAATATAGAAGGGAAATAATAGGAAAACAAATTATAGGAATTACAAAACGGTATACAAAAACATTAAATAAACCATATAATATGGTTATTGAACTATTCATTTCATGGTATTAGTATATATACTAAATATAAGTATAAATAAATGATTAATGGAGTACGGTTTTACATAAATAAATAAAGTTTGTGATTTTCTTTTGCGGATTTAACTATTTTAAATTGTTTTATATTCTATGGATTATAATGGTATGGTATGATAATGTATGGTTAATAAACTAGAAAAAAAAACATATAAAGCTGTACTAATTATAAAACAAATTTGTTATCTTTAAATTCCTAACTGATAATTATAAGCAGATATAATAGATATTTCCTTATTAAATATTCAAAACTCCTATGTAATACTCTTTTTTAGATCATCTTAATTGATTTTGTAATATGATTTCCTTTTTTCAGTAACATTTAATATTCTATTGGTATAGTCGACTTCAAGTTTATACTATATATAAACTTTTACTAAATATTATCAAAACAATTATTAAATCATGTACTATGGTTAATAAAATGGAAATTTTATTGTATTTGTATGTATAATGTATAATTATTAACTGTATGCAGTGTATCCATGGATTGGACTAAATTCTTAACTATACTGTCATTGTGGAGTATCAAACCATAGAAAAATTCTTCATTAAACTTATATTATAGAGTATCAAACTAGAAAAAAAATAAATAAAAGGTTATAAACATTGAGTAATAGTGAAACTATCTGCAAATGTTTTTAGAAAATGCTTATTAAGTGTTATCAACAAAAATTATATGCTTACTTAATTAACCGATTAATAGTTACTTTGACCTTTAGTCCGTTGTAGTGAAACAGACCAGAGTCTCTTGTGATAATTAAATCTGCGCAAAAAAAAAAATATATATATATAATTCTATTTAAGATTAACAAAACCCAAAAATTACAACTCCTTCTATTTGTTAAATGTAATTAAAAGTGATGTCGGTTGCTGTTGATATAAAAAAAGTGGTTGATCCCACAAGCCTACCGAGGCATTCAATGCAAAAAGTCATTAGAAAACCTATGCAACAAAGTCATTAACTATTCTAAACACATACACAATAACCGAAAAAAAACTAAAAAAATACTTATTCTACGATCAGTTTTATCTTTGATACGAAAACGCACAAGTAAAATTATCATCCCTCACAAAATTTTAAGATCTTCAAGACACGTACACGAAGAAATTTCACACCTTCCACTAAAATAAACAACTTGTAAATCATCAATATGAATACGCACAAGTAAAATTATCATCGCTCACAAAATTTAAAATCTTCAAGACACGTACAAGAACAAATTTTTTTCTATTTCATTTAATATTTATATCTCTTTATTATAGATAAAAATTTTACTTTTAAACAAAATATTGAAATAAAAATGGAATTTTATTTACATTGAAGAAATTTAGGCCCTATTAGCTTGACAAAAATAATATTCAAGTTCAATCATGTTTGGTTTTTATATAGCTAGGTTAGTCTTATTATTGTATTTGTGATATTTAATAATTATAAACATGATTAAGCATGTTCAATCAACAGTTTGAATTTCACAATTAATCATATTTTTGGTACAGTACCGTCATATTTCATTAGTTAAAAAATGTATAAATAAGGGGCGGGGCTTATTTTAGTAGAATTAAAGAATTTCAGAAAACCAAACATTCTTAGTTTTTGTTTTCTGTTTGACTTGTCACAGCTGCGTCAGCTCTATTCATGTATATTCTAAGTTGTTGTTGTTGTTGTTGTTATAAATAAGGAGGAGTAGAGTACGATAAGGCAAAATATTAATCAAGAAGTTACTTTCTACTGTTTTTTATAATATAATTCTGAGTATTTATGCTGATTAATTATGTAAACACAGTTAATGTGCAGCTGGTTGCTGTTGATACAAAAAAAAAAAGTGGATGGAATCCTACTTTTCACATGAATAATCGTTATCAATCATACACACACACACAACCGATCAATAGTTGCTTAGATCCTTAGTCTGCTATAGTGAAACAGACCAGAGTCTCTAGTGATAATTAATTATGCAACCCTTATACTGAGATTAGCTCACTATCCCACAAGCCTACCGAGGTATGTATATAAAAAGTCACTAGAAAACCTATGCAACAAACTCATTAATATTTATATCTCTTTATTATAGATAAAAATTTTACTTTTAAACAAAATATTGAAATAAAAATGGAATTTTATTTACATTGAAGAAATTTAGGCCCTATTAGCTTGACAAAAATAATATTCAAGTTCAATCATGTTTGGTTTTGATATAGCTAGGTTAGTCTTATTATTGTATTTGTGATATTTAATAATTATAAACATGATTAAGCATGTTCAATCAACAGTTTGAATTTCACAATTAATCATATTTTTGGTACAGTACCGTCATATTTCATTAGTTAAAAAATGTATAAATAAGGGGCGGGGCTTATTTTAGTAGAATTAAAGAATTTCAGAAAACCAAACATTCTTAGTTTTTGTTTTCTGTTTGACTTGTCACAGCTGCGTCAGCTCTATTCATGTATATTCTAAGTTGTTGTTGTTGTTGTTGTTATAAATAAGGAGGAGTAGAGTACGATAAGGCAAAATATTAATCAAGAAGTTACTTTCTACTGTTTTTTATAATATAATTCTGAGTATTTATGCTGATTAATTATGTAAACACAGTTAATGTGCAGCTGGTTGCTGTTGATACAAAAAAAAAAAAAGTGGATGGAATCCTACTTTTCACATGAATAATCGTTATCAATCATACACACACACACAACCGATCAATAGTTGCTTAGATCCTTAGTCTGCTATAGTGAAACAGACCAGAGTCTCTAGTGATAATTAATTATGCAACCCTTATACTGAGATTAGCTCACTATCCCACAAGCCTACCGAGGTATGTATATAAAAAGTCACTAGAAAACCTATGCAACAAACTCATTAACTATTCTAAACACACACACACACAATAACTGAAAAACTAAAAATAATTATTCCACGATCAGTTTTATCGTTAATACGAAAACGCACAAGTAAAATTATCATCCCTCACAAAATTTTAAAATCTTCAAGACACGTACACGAAGAAATTTAACACCTGCTACTAAATAAATAAAAAAAAAATTTTCCCACAAATTCTTATGCACAAGTAAAATTATCATCCCTCACAAAATTTTAAAAATCATAAATAAACAACTTTTTTTTACACGTCATGTCCCTTTTGCCTCTATTTCTCAGGAGTGAATGTATAACCCAGCAAACAATTGTTTGCTTGCATGCTCCTAAATTGGAGGCAATAAGAAGGCGATAGATAGGCGATAGTTTTACATTAAATTGTTTACTGGGTTACGGCTTGCTCCCAACTTTGTATGGAAAATCATATCTAGAACCCCTCTAAACACACTACTTTCAGGCAGAGATAGACATTTTAGATCCATCAAATGATGAAAGGTCTGATTTGGAAAATTTATGCGTTTCCATTAAAAGTATGCTTCTGGGGTATTTAACTCCAAGGCAAAACAGTTTTGCAGAAACCACTTTAGGTTTCCAGCCTCATCATAACCGACTTCCAAATATGAAGTTGCGGCGGAAAATATTCCGAATATAAAAACTTCATAAGTTTATTCGAGAGTTTGGTTGATAGTGATACCACTCTGACTGAAATTGAAAAATTCAACCATTTGATATCATGCTTGTCAGATGAAGCTCTAGGCACGGTTAAAGCCTATCAAATAAGTGAGCAAAATTATTCCAAGGCTTTGCAAAGTTTGAAAAGAGTTTATGACAATCCCTGTCTGATATTTTTCGAAAATATCACTAAATTATTTGAGTTGCCGGAAATGTCTAAACCATCGGCAACAGCCTTGAGGTGCATGATCGATACGGTTTCGGCCATATATGGGTCACTTTTGTCAATTGGCGATGACAAAGCAATTACTAACGCGATAATAATTCACTTAGTAATGACAAAAGTAGATCCGAGCACTAGATCAAAATGGGAAGAGCAACTAGATAACGAAAAGTTGCCTCTATGGAGTGATTGCGAGGCAGCTTTGAACAAAAGGTATCAACACATTTCAGCTGAAGAAAAATGAAACGTTTTCTAAAAAGAAATCAAAATCTTCATTTGTAAGCCAACCCAATCCACAACAAGAGGCAGTGAAATGTTTGTTTTGTGCATCTGTTCAACACTATGTATCTAATTGTCCTTCGTTCTCAGCAGTGCCTGTACAACAAAGGTTCGACTTTGTTAAGGGCGTTCCTGCCTGTATTAATTGTTTAAAGAAAGGTCATTCTGTGACGAAATGTAAATCGTCAAAATGTCGAGTTTGTAGTCGCTCACATCACACTTTACTACACATATATGCTGCAAATAATGGACAACCAGTAAATGAAAGTAGTTGTGATCCTAATAGAGCTTCAACTTCGAGTGCTTCTGTTAATCATTCGTCTTCAAGCCAAGACAATGTTATATTGGCGACCGCATTGGTGAATATTAGAAATAGATCTGGTCAATATGTTTTGGCTAGAGCGTTATTGGACTCCGGTTCACAAATTAACTTTGTAACTGAGGAACTATCTCAGCGACTACAACTCCGAAAAGAAGAAAGAAATCTCAGTTTACTTGGTATAGGTAGAACTAATTCTTCCGCCAAATTTAAGCTACAGGCAACAATAAGATCTCGAATGAATTCACATGAATTTTCGTCAGAATTCTGGATTTTTCGATCGATCTCAAACTATCAACCAGATCATAAAATTTCGACACATGGTTGGAATTATAGAATTAGGTGATCCGTATTTTAATAAACCTCAAAAAATAGATATGTTGATCGGCGCTGAGATTTGCTTTGAATTATTATGCGTTGGTCAAATTAAACAAAATCCTAACAGTCCAACACTCCAGAAAACAGTTCTGGAATGTATGCCATTTAAGTACACTGAAAGAAAACGAGGAAGATTCACTTGACTTAGTTGTCCGTAGATTCTGAAGTGGCTCTGCCGTTCAAGGCGAATCCTAATATTTTTCTTTTGAAACAGCAAAAAGACGATTTCTATCATTAGAACGTCGACTGTCGAAAGAAAAACAAATGAAAGAGATGTATAACTCCTTTATGAAGGAATACATTAACTGTGGACATATGTCTATTACAGACAACAAAATTCCCAATACGCCACATTATTTTATCCCGCATCAATGTGTATTACGTCCACAGAGCTCTACTACTAAATTAAGGGTAGTGTTTGATGCTTCTTGTAAAACGTCAACTCAAATTTCTCTTAATGATCTACTAATGATCGGTCCTGCAATTCAAGAGGACTTATATTCTACGCTAATTCGTTTCCGAATGCATAAATACGCCATAACGGCTGACATTGAAAAAATGTACCGTCAAGTAATAATTGATGAGGGCGACAGAAATTTTCAATTAATATTATGGCGAGAAAGTCAAACGAAAAATATTGAAATTTATAAATTGAACACAGTGACTTATGGCACCACATCTGCTCCGTTTCTGGCAATACGATGCCTTTCTTATTTGAGTGAATTGTTTGAAAAAACTTTACCTATCGGGTCTAAAGTTATAAAACAGACTTCTACGTCGATGATTTGTTAACTGGCGCCGATTCAATAGAAGAGCTTGATGTAATTAGATCTCAAGTCACTGAAATACTACAATCGGCAGGTTTTAATTCAACTAAGTGGTTTTCAAATCATTTTGGTCAAACCGATCACGCAATGATAGAAAAGTCTGTTCAAATAGATCCGGATCTCACGAAGACATTAGGCACTTATTGGCGTCCGAAGAGTGATGTATTTAAATACCACTTGTATGATTCATTTCTGAATTTAAGGGCAACAAAACGGAATATATTATCCGCTTCGGCAAGGCTATTTGATCCGCTCGGACTTTTGTGCCCATTGGTTATAAAGGCGAAGATTCTTCTGCAAGAACTATGGCTAATAAAGCTAGATTGGGATGAATCAATCCCTACACGTCTTGATACGTCTTGGTTGAATTTCAAGTCCAATTTATTGAAAATTGATACTTTAGAGATCCCGAGATATGTTTTAACCAATACTAGAACTAAATGTCAAATTCATGGGTTTTCTGATGCTTCTATGCGCGCGTATGGCTGTTGCATTTACATCCGGAGTAGAGCTTCTGCTAAAATTTCATGTCGATTGCTAACGGCTAAATCAAAAGTTGCTCCTCTGAAGACAAAGTCACTTCCCCGACTTGTATTATGTGCAGCGCATTTACTGGCCAAGTTATGGTCGAAAATAAAACCTATGATTTCGTTTGAGATAGAAAGCATAAAATTTTGGACGGATTCAGAAATAACGTTGCACTCGATTCAAACTCATCCATCGACTCTAGCGACATTTGTGTCAAATCGAGTTTCAGAAATTCAGGATTTGTCTACAAATATCACTTGGCGTCATGTTCCAACTAAAGAAAATCCTGCTGATATAGTTTCTAGAGGTTGTAATGTTCATGAGTTAGTTGATTCTATTTGGTTCGACGGCCCAAAATTTTTACTTAATGAAAGTGACAAGTGGCCCGTTAACAAACATTTTGAATTGTCAATCGAAGAAGAATCGCTTGAGAAAAGGAAAACTAACGTGTTTTTTGTTGTAGAGGAAAATGAAGACAACTATGTAGTAAAAGTGGTTGAGAAATATTCATCATATACTAAAATGATTCGAGTATTCACTTATGTTTTTCGTGTTCTCGATATTGCTCGTGGAGATAAATGCCGCAATTTGGGTATACCTACAGCGAAAGAAATTAATTGGACTTTCCTTCAGCTTATTGAATTTTACCAAAAATTGGACTATACCGAAGAGCTGAAAAAGTTAAGTAAATCACAAGTTTTGCCTTCTAATTTACAAAAATTGAATCCATTTGTCCATCAATTTAAAGACGAACATCGTTCATTTTCACTACTTAGGGTCGGCGGGAGGTTGTCCGCCGATAGGGTAAGAGCTCTACGCCCATTCAAAGTGTGTGGTGTAGATGTTTGCGGCCCAGTTAATATAACGCTTAAAATTCGTCGCCGTCCACCCGTTAAAATGTATATAGCTATATTTGTGTGTTTAACTTCAAAGGCTGTACATATTGAACTGGTTTCTGATCTCTCTTCCAATTCTTTTATTCTCTGTCTTCAAAGGTTCATTGGCAGACGTGGTCTCCCAGAGCGCGTTTATTGCGACAACGCAACCAATTTTGTCGGTGCCAGCAGAGAGCTGCAGCAGCTTCGAGAGGCGATGGTCACCAATGCCGGAGAGCTACAGAAGTATGCTGCCAACAGAGGGGTCAACTTCATATTCATTCCGCCGCGGGCTCCACATTTCGGCGGCCTGTGGGAAGCGGCCGTCAAATCTGCCAAAGGACTGCTCGTCAAAACCGTGGGCACGGTGGTACTGAGCCAAGAAGAGATGCAGACGGTCCTGGTTCAAGTAGAGGCAGTATTGAACTCCAGGCCAATCGCTCCAGTCAGCAACGACCCGAACGACGGCGAAGTGTTAACTCCGGGGCATCTGTTGATCAGCGAGAGCCTACAAGCGCTGCCGCTAGAATTGCCTCGAGAAGAAGTGGACAGGCTGAGGTTCTGCAAGAGATGGCGGCTTACCTGCGCTCTCAAGCAGACGTTTTGGCAGTCTTGGGAGAAAGACTACGTCCGCAGCCTACAAGCTAAAACCAAGTGGGCAGAAGAAGAGCCAGATCTCGCCAATGCAGTGGCTAACCGGCCGAGTTCAGGAGGTAACCCCAGGCGCAGACGGCATAGTGCTAGTAGCGCTAGTGAGGAGTAAGAACGGAGTTCTGAAGAGGGCGATTCATAAATTGGCGATGCTTCCAGTTGATTGAAGACCGTAGGTCCTTCAATGGGGCCGGTGTTTCGCCAGAACAACTTTTTTAAATTTTATTTTTTAATTTTTTATTATTTTTATTACTTAGTTAATTTTTCCTTGAATTTTGAATTTTTTAATGAATTAATTATGTTAAATATCTGATAACTTTAAATTCTAAAATCTAACGTCAAACAGCTTGGGAAATTATTTCCCAACTGTTATATTGTCAAATTATTAAGAACCATTTTGAAAATAAAATTTAATTCTAAATTGTAAACGAAAGCTACCGGTGCACAGTAGCGCCCGTAGAGCAAACGAGGTTGCAAAAATCAAAATTTTCATGAGCACCGACGAAGTTTTGAATAAACTCATGTTATAGGAAACTTTTCAACGATTTCAAATCTGCCACTCTTAATAATATCACATTTTTAGTTTAGAAGATATAGCCGTTCAAAGTTGACCGACTTTCGGTTTTCAAAAAAACACACAATTTTTAGTAAATTTGTTGCGATTTCAGGTGTAATATCACGAAAAATAGGTAACGAATCGCCTTATTTTTTGTTTGTATTGATTGATGCATTTATTAAATGTGTAATGATAAAAAAAAAATGAACTGTTTGCTTTGTGTTTCTCCTGGTAAATCACTATTTAAAAACTATCCGTTTTTTCACTATTTTTCAACTTTGACGGAAAATAACAAAAATCTATATTTTTCTATATTTGCCATATTTGCAAAATCTGTTCTTTGATTATTTCTTTACATAATTCAAAAATTTTATCTGCCCGTACGTGCCCGTTTGGCTTCTAGAGGTAAAAAAGGTTAAAAAGACATGGTTGCAGAAATTGTATGACAGTAGTTTGATCTAAAATCTAAAAAAACTACTCATTGAAATTAGCAGGTACGTACCTCACTTAAACAATACTTTGGCGTACAAATGGTCAAGAACAATATTGACTACAGGTAGGCACAAATCTTATTTGGACACGTGCATAATATCAAAATTGCATTATTCAGCCTAATTCCATTTGTATGCAGGGAACAGGTAAATTTTTCGGCATGGTAGCATAAGCCTATATATTGCAAATGGTCAAGAACAATATTGACTACAGGTAGGCACAAATCTTATTTGGACACGTGCATAATATAAAAATGCATTATTCAGCCTAAATCCATATGTATGTAGGGAACAGGTACATTTTTCGGCATGGTAGCATAAGCCTATATATTGCAAAATAAGCATAATGCCTGGATTAGTCTACGACTGAAAGTTGGCGCAACAATTACTGAAACCATTAAACAATTTAAGTACTGAAAACATGGCGTTGAACAATTTTAAATTATTTGAACTGTTTAGAAAGTCAACCACACCAAATTTTTTCACGGAAGCTGCTTTAGAAGAACTTGATAGCTTATACGGAAATATTGAGAGAAGCGAAATTATAAAAAATAATTTTTATCTGATATATGCAAATATTAAGGCAAAATGGGTGAAATCTAATCGAACCATTCAGAACTTCAACTCCAAATACGAGGACTGGCTTAATGAAGATACCATCCTGGATATATTGGCAGTAGATAAACCCACCACATCAACCAGAGGAGCAAAAGGAAGGCCAAAAAAAAGTATTGAGGAGTGTTCAATTTTCACAAGAAAGAGGAAACTTGCCGATGCCACCAATGACTTGACCACGAAGCAATTATCGGAAGCGCTGTCTATTAAATTTACAAAGGATAGTGAAAGAGTTAGGTCGCACATAACCAAATCTGTTGCTGATGCAAGCCCACTGCGACTAAAAAGGATTAAGGAAAGCATTCCCACGCCCACAAACGCACACATTAAAAAGTATGGTTCCGAAGAAGCCTTGGCCTTGTTTATGGACTTAGAACTTTCCAAAGAGAAATATGAGAAACTACGGGCATCTTTAACGCGACACGGCGCTGACGTTTTACCCGGATACAAGCATATTACGCAAGCCAAAATAAATTCACGACCACTGCATACGGAATTTACGGAAGTCTCTGCGAAAGCCAATCTGCAGGATCTCATGGGCCATACAGCAAAACGGTTGTTGGAGAGTCTTCCTGAAAATGAGGTGAAAATTCTTCCTGAGAAGTTGACATTGATCAGCAAATGGGGCTGCGATGGATCATCCGGACAAAGCGTTTATAAGCAAAGGATATCTTCCGATGACGCTACAATATCGGACGGAAATATGTTTATGGCATCTGTTGTTCCTTTGCGGCTTAAATCGGATGTTTCCCTTCACTGGAAAAATCCACGTCCGTCATCAGTGCATTATTGCCGACCAATAATGTTTCAGTTTGCAAGGGAATCGGCAGAACTCATAAGGACCACGGTGAAGGACATTGAAGAACAAATAAGCAAGATTAAGCCTACAAAGCTGCAAATTGGAGAAGGAAAATATATTGAATGCAATTACGAGTTCCATCTGACCATGGTTGACGGAAAAGTCGTAAACGAACTGACAGGAACAACCTCAACAATGTCATGCCCGATTTGCAAAAAGAGTCAGAAGAACTTTGGTAATTTAAACGATTCTACAAATGAGGAGAATTACGAATATGGAATGTCACCATTGCACGCAAGGATAAGGTGTATGGAATTCTTGCTAAAACTGGCGTATACCCTACCACAAGAGGAGGAAAACTTCGATGAAAATACATCAATAAAGGATAAGGAAAAGATCAGAAAGAAGCAAATACAGGATGCTTTTTTTAAACAAGTTGGACTAAAAGTAGACTGTCCCAAGCACGGATACGGTAACTCAAACGATGGAAACACTTCTAGGAGATTTTTTGAAAATGATGAGGCAGTAACTAGAATCACTGGAATTGACAATCAAATCGTGAAAAGATTGGGAACGATCTTGGATGTTTTAAACTGCAAAGAAAATGTCAATTCTACAAAATATGGAGAATATGCGTCGAAAACTGCATCTCTTTTAGCAGAAATGTATCCACAGAAGAAGTTGACCCCGACCGTCCATAAAATATTGGCGCATGGCAAAGATATAATTGAGTACCAGTCTTTGCCAATTGGAGAGCTTTCTGAAGAAGCACAGGAGTCTCTTAACAAATTTTATAAAAAATATAGATTGCAGAACACATTCAAAGCATCAAGGGTAAGGCAAAATGAGGACCTCTTCAACATGTTGGCAGCATCTTCCGATCCACTTATATCTTCCCTGCGGCATGTGAAGTCACGAATAGAGTTAGAAAATAATTATAGTTTAGAAATGGTTAGTCTTTTAGATATACCTTCTCTTACGAACTGTGATGAATATTTTACAGAAAATTGAAAAAATAAATTTAAAAAAAAATAATTTTTTTTTTAATTTGTTGGGTAATAATTTAAAACATAAAAACCTAAAGAAAAAAAATAAAAACAATCTAAAAATGTAAAAATAATTTTTTTTAGTTACCATAAAATTGATTTTTCTACTAATTTTAACTTTGATAACCCATAATTAGGCCCCTACAGAGCGTAGCACCCTTTCCAAACGCTCATTTCATAGGCTGAACAGTTATCTATCATATGCTGTTTAAACTGTTCAATTATCTTATTCGGTTCAAAAGATATGATTTTTGCAACGAAAAAACTCAAATGGCGCCACTGTGCGGTGGTGTATTTATTTTCAAGTGCGATTTTTAGTTTTTAAAAAGTTTTAAAACAGCCCAAAAAATATTATTTAATTTTATTAAAATTCCTTAAAAAATATTAAGGAAAAACACTTGCAATGTATGTTTGTGTGTAAAATCTTGCAACTCAAATTAAAAGCAGATACCTCGAACCGATTTAGCTGACATTTTGTAACACATGTTCAGTTTGGATGACAATGCATGGTTAACTGTGTAAAGGATTATACAACCAACATGGAAAAACACTCAAGATGGCAGACTTTTTTTGTAAATGCAATCCTACAATATGAGTATCAAATATGGGTATCAACTGAAAAGACTTGCTTAGAATATGAATGCGAATTTTTATAAAAAAGACCTTAGGCTCGAAAATTTATTAATATTTGGAATAAGAAAGGTCGAATAAAATACATATTATAAAATAATTTTACTTAAAAACTTTTACTATCAACTTATAACTTCGTTACATAATTTTTATGATAAAAAGCTTGTCGCGAGATTTACTTGTGTAGAAAAACAAGTAAATTAAATAACTTGCGGCCAATTTAACTTTCAGTTAACAATATGTTTTTGACAGTTATAGTGGATAGTTAATTATAACTGAACTTGGCGAAATTTACCGTTGGTGTGATTGGTCTTAACTACTAAAATTCTCAAACGAAGTAAATACGAGTTCTTTAATCTCGCGACAAGCTTTTATATTTAAAAAAAATTGTGTATTGACAAACAACATGTTTTTATATCATATAATTGGCAGTAAAATATTTTAAGTAATTCTTTCTCTTTGAATAAAGAAACCTAAGCATTTAGAATATGAGAACACCAAACAAGTATTAAAACCGCCATGTTTAGCGAGAAATCACTACATATGGCAGCCCAGATTGTGCTATGAAGTTTTCTAAACTGGCAATGTGTCAAAAGAAACAAATATAGTATAATGGCATAACATAAACATTTTAATAGCATTGTTTATTTTCAATCAGTTGTTTGGTAAACGAAAAAACAACTGCGAATTTGGTTTGCGTTTATCGTTTTCTATTCTTTGTACACTCAAAAAGTTTTACAGTAACTGAATGTAATTTACTAAAATCATTTTTCGTAAAGTTAAAACTTAATAAAAATTTTGTTATTTTATAATTAAACTAATTCGTTAACTATTTTTACATGTTGTTCCAAAAATAAATATGTCATAAAATAAAACTGAAATACTTAAATGCAAAGTTATTTTAAATTATTTTATTATTTACATTTTTATTATTTTTTCGCTGATTTGGTAGGTAATAATGACAGATATACTGCTTAAGCTATCTTAGTTTGTAATTTTAATTGAGTTAAAATTTACTGAAAAAACCTTTGAATGTATTTTTAGTAGTTTGTATATTTTTATTTTAAATAATAGAAAAATTTATTAATTTTTAAAGAATTTCTACGTTTTAAAATTAACATTAAAAAAAAGCCGTAAAATTCCTTTATTTTAAATGATTTTCCGTTTACTAATTAAATTTTCAGTTATTCAAACTTAATATTCTTTTAACACATTGACTAAACGAAAGCCACAAAAGACCAAGTGACACAAAAGACCGACTGACACAAAAGACCGGCTCAATGTGGCTGAAAATTGAATTTCATCGGCCAAAAGTCCAATTTTTTGTCATCGCCGATTTCAAAAATTTTAATGTCATTCGATAGCAAACATATTAGAACTAAGGTATCCAAAAAACTAGATTAAAATATTGATAATTGTGGCTGTGGCTGTGGCATGCTGCTGGAAAAAAATATTTTATGTTGTTTTAGAAAAAAATAAATTTTTGTAAATTTGATCAAAACTAAATTATGATTTCTCGCAAACCGTTATCAATAATTGGTCGAAATTTTTTTTGTTATATAAGTGGGATAGTAGTCTTTAAGAAGTGGTTCATTACATCACTGTATCATTTATACCTGATGTGTTATTAAATGTTTCCCCAGGTTCTATATTTTAGGTAAATCCGAATTTTAGAGGAGTAGAACTTGTTAGGGTCAAAATGGGTTAAAGAGATTTTAGCACCATCAGAAAGCTGAAAGTGTCCTCTTTAACCCCATATATACTTGTGCAACTGTTTGGAACTGTCTGTTGAACACTTTTTTGCTTCTTATGAACGGCTGAACATATTTGAATGAAATTTTAAAACCGAGTAGCTTTTGAGTTAAAATGAAAGAACACGGGTCCATGGAGGGTCGGGAGAGTGACTTGCGGACCTCTAAAATTGGTAACCTCGGAAATTCAAACTTTTAAAAAATTCACCAAAAATATATTTATGGATTGCAAAAAAAAATTAAGCTTAAGCTGAATTACAAAACATATGCTTAAATGTTTAGGTTATCTCCTTTGGCATTGGAGATATTCGGATAAAACGGATTTTTTGGTTTGATTTTATAACGTTTTTTCTAGTTTTTAAATCGGGTGGATTATGTTTTATGTCACACTGTTATCAATAGTGGGTTCAAAACTTTTTATATTGGTAGTAAAGCAGTCTTTAAACAATGTTATGTTGTATTACTGTACCGATTATACCTGCTGTGTTATTAAATATTTTTTCAGGTTCTATATTTTAGTCAAATTGAAGTTCAGAAGAATATAATTTATGAGGGTCAAAAGGGATTAGAGAGATTTTACTAGCTGTAGGAAGGTGAGAGTATCCACTTTAAACCCAAATGCACTTTTGTACCTGTTTGGATCAGCCTATAGAACACTTTTTTAGTTTGTGTAAAATTATTCGCAACATTTCTTTTGCTCTTTTCATTTTACCTATTCATATGACTGGAATATAAGTGTACCAAGCCAAGTGGTGCTAGGTATTTTATATTATATAATTACCAATACCTGTGGGATTTTAAGCGTATCCTACTTTAGCCCATTTTAGTTTTTTATTTTAGCTTATTATGTTACCTATGAACACAGTATAACGCAAGCTATGTATAAAAGCCAGTAGTATTCGAATAAAATCTTAGTTGTTAAAATATATCTAAGCAATAACAATATAATTTGTAAATATCTATAAAAATGGAGGGCTTCAGCTATAAAGAATTATCCGAAGAGTATTCTAAAAATAAAAAGGAGGAAGATGTTTTAAGTTACATTGAAGGAAAACTCAATTTATGTTCCTGCAGCACTGAAATATGATCGGAAATGCAAAATTAAGCAAATTAAACCAAGTCCCGGAAAAATCATTAGATAATACTATGCATATACATTTGGATTATCGCCGCTACATACAAGAATACGAATTATGGAGCACATACTAAAAATCAGTTATGATTTGGATTTTGGACCTACAGGATCAATAAGAAACAATGAAACCAACAAGGATTTAAGAAGTATAAAAAAGAAGCATGTTCAGGATGAATTTCGCAAATGTGGCTTGATTATAGACCAACCAAAACAAGGATCAGGCAATACGAATGATGGGAATACAGCAAGAAGGCTCTTTTCTGATCCCAAAAAAGCATCTGAAATAATAGGTGTTGATATAAGTCTTATATAAGATTTAAAACAATCATTGATGTACTTGCATGCAATGAACAAATTGATTATAGAATATTTGGGGATTATGCCAAAGAAACAGCACGAATATATACTACCAATTATTCATGGAGAAATATGTCTACAACCATTCATAAAATCCTTTATCATGGAGAAGATGTCATTAGGGATCATTTAGTACCACTAGGAGATCTGTCAGAGGAAGCCCAGGAAAAAAGGAATAAAGATTACAGATTTTATAGGGAGCACAATACCAGAAAAATGTCACGAGATTTTACAAGTGAAGATCTGTTTAATATACTGTTGGCAACGACAGATCAGCTCATCTCTAGCATTCGAAGTCAATGGAATGTAGAACATCGGGACTTAGAGCAATTTATAAATATTACAAAATGTGACGAAAAATGTGAATTTATAACAAAATTTCCCAAAATATGACGAAAAATATGCATTTATAACAAAATATGCAAAAACATGCATTTAAAGCAAAATCTGCAAAAATATGCACTTACAAATTGATGCCATTTTACTGGATATATTGTGATTCGCAAACATATTAACTTTAGGTGGGTCTCAGAGTACCGCCAACAAACATGCATTTGCATGAAGCCCTTGCCCTGCTTATAAGGAACATATATGAACGAAAAAAAATTTCAAATTTTTTTTTTACAAATGTCATAACTTTGCCGAATTAGCCGAATGTGTTGAACTTATTTCTTCTATATCTCGAAAACTACTTGACATACGAAGATAATTTTAATGTCATTTTAAAGAGAATACTTGGGGCTACAAACCATATATTGAAAAAACAAATATGGAATTACCCGTATTATAAAATTGCTTACACAGAGCCTGAAAGTATAAACTTAATATAAATTCCCTGAATTTATTCAACGGCCGAGTTAGGTTGATATTCCGTGTGTGCACAGAACATAATTTCAACACCATTTGAACAAATCGGGAATATATTATAGCATGTTGTACTAGTTTTTTTATACCCTCCACCACTAGTGTTAATGGCTAAGTTTGCTATTCCGTGTGAATCTTTTTTATTATTCATCTCAGACCTCAAAACGTATATGTCTGTGCACTTTTGAAAACACATCTTATGTGTAATTTACAAAATTTTCAGGAATTTTTTTTTTTTTTTTTGTTAACTTTCAATTTATTTATTGGATCTTTCTATAATTAGAAAATAGCAATAAGTATTAAAATCTTAAATTAATAATTTCTAGGTCTATTTCCGTTGCAATTAGAGTTTTTCTTTTCCCGGACTTTTTCATTTCCCGGGAAAGCGGGATTTATTTTTCAATTTCCCGGGATCCCGGAAATTCCCGCTCAATACAAAACGATGCAAAGTTATATTTAATTTATTTGAACAAAAAAATCTTACAATTCATGAGATATTTGTATTAAAAAAGTTTATAAATAATTAAAGCGTAACATATAACATTTCAGTTGTTTATATTTGAATACATGTGTACGTTTGTATGTGGATGAATATATAGGATGTTTGGAAGCGTGTAAAGGAAATAGATAATTGAGTGTTTACGACTATAGATAAATTGCAAATATATGGAGAATAATGAGAGGGTAACCAGGAGTAACTGGTGTTACCTAAAATGTATATATAGGTACGTTTGTATACTTGCGTGATTGGGTTAAGCGTGGGCTTATGAAGATGCAGATGAATTTGTGGCTGAGATTATCTCAGGGAGAGTAATTGCACGCACAATTCCTAGAGTACTAGTAGCTGGAGTGTAACGTTCTATAGAATATGAGGTAATGGGAAAATGGTGTCGATTCCTTCTCAATGCAGAGCGTGTACCAAATAAAGACAATAAATAAATATGGTTTTAAATTCACAATGATATTGTTTTATTTAATTTATGAGTTGGAGAGATGTTTACACTTAGGTGATAATATAAAATGTAAGTTAAGGTAAGATAATAACCATCCACGAAGGCTAGGTAGTTAATAAAAAGATGGCTAATTTTACATGGCGGGAAAAATGACATTTTAATATGTTAACTTTATCCATAAAATAACACAATCTTTTTTTCTCATGTAATTAGACGTTAAGTAGCAATGGCTTTTAAACTGTATCTTTTCAATTCATTTATGATACAAGTAAAAACGGTTAATTAAATTCAAAATTGAGCATTAAGTAAATATAAAAGTACAATTCAGTAATAATTACTAATATGAAATATTAGATTCCGCTCATGCGGAGGCACACGTTTAGTTACTTTAAACATGCCGCCACTCCTTGCAGCTATGCAACTTCAGGTGTTGTCGAGGTAACGCATAAGACGGCAGCTAGCGACCGAATCGCTTCCGACAGGACCTTTTGGTCAGGTTGAATTACACTGGTGTTTGGTTTTTTGGGTGGTGGGTGACGGCTTTTACCCTTGTTGTTCGATTAACCAATCCTCTTACGATCGGATACGGTTGGTTGACGGCTGTTACCGTTGGTTTTCTGTTGACCAATCTTCTTACGAACGGGTACGGTTGGTTGGTGTCTCCTGGAACGTTGGTCTGGATGAAGAAGAGTATGATGTGGTAGTCCACATTTATGGCAATGGTCGGGACTGTCGCATTCTCCAGCATCATGTGTGCGTGCCAAGCAATTGAAACAGTAGCCAGTTTGTCGGACGATTTATAAAATGCATGGCCAGAAACCTTTTGCAGAATCGGAGCGAGTGGTATCGGAAACACACTTGGCACTGGTGGATAGCGGGCTTACGTGGAGCTTGAGAACGTGAACTAAAACGAGAATGCAAATATAATAAGAAAACTGAAGATTCGTGAGGATGAAATGGAAAATATAAATGTGATTGTGAAGCTGTAATTAGTGTGAGGTTATCTAAAGGGTGGAATTTTGATCCGTATTGTAAGGCAGATGACACAATTTGGTGATTGGGCGCGTTACAGTTCCTGACGCGGTATGCACATCTACTACGCGAACTTGTTGATCAGATCCCTTGTGAACCGTTTCGATTCTACCCAATCACCATTCATTTGGGGGTGGAAGGTCATCGATTATAATAACGAAGTCTCCTATTTGTAAATTAGGGACCGGAAATTTCCATTTATATCTCTTTTGTAGCGATTTAAGATAATCAGTCTTCCATTGAACCGCAAATTGGTGATGTATGGCTTTTAATTTTTCCCACCGGTTGATTACAGAAAGATTTTCGGCGAATGGCTCCGGAAGTGCCATAATGGGACCGCCTCTGAGAAAATGTCCGGGGGTTAAGGCTGTGAGGTCTGAAAGGCTTTCAGAGAGAGGAGAGATCGGTCGGGAATTTAAAACACCCTCAATTCTGGCTAATATGGTAGAAAACTCCTCGAAACTGAAGCGATAGACGCCTGCGACTCGCTTTAAATGGAACTTAAAGCTTTTAATGGCCGCCTCCCACAAACCGCCCATATGCGGTGCGTGCGGAGGAATAAAAGACCACTCAAACCCATGGGTGATGTATTTTTGGGCAATATCTTGGGAAACTGTTTTTAGAAAGGCAGAAAATTCTTTACGAAAGGCGCGGCTTGCACCTAGAAAGTTGCGTCCATTGTCGGAAACGATTTTACGTGGTAGTCCACGACGTCCGACGTCGCTTGGAACGCAGCGGTAGATAGATTGGAACATGCTTCAATATGAACTGCTTTTGTAGCAAAACACACAAAGACGCATACGTAGGCTTTTACCGCGGGAGAATTTCGGAGGGTTGAACTTTTCAGTTCGAAAGGTCCAGCGAAATCGACCCCTGTCGTGTGGAAGGGTAGAGAGAGGGTACATCGATCAGATGGCAGGGCTGCCATAATTTGAGAGCAAGCGTTTCGTTTGTAAATAATGCAATTTTTACAATATCTAATGATCATCCGAATACGCACTTTGATACGCGGTATATAGAACTCTGTTTGTGCCATACGACACATTAGTTGGCACTCTCCATGAATTCAAAAATTATGTAAATGGTATAAATATAAATTGCAAAATTAAGAATTGCTCGGAAGAATAATAGGATAGCGCTCTTTGTAGGGCAATGAAGAATTTGCTAATCTTCCATTGACTCTTAAAATATTATTTTTATCCAAGAATGGATTTAAAGTGAGAAGAGGGCTGTCTTTGGATAAGGGTTCGGAATTGCTTAATGCTGAATACTCTGTTTTATACTATTGCTTTTGGGCAAGCAATATTAGTCTTGTTTTGACAGCATCGATTTCGGCTTGAAGAAGATCGGTGCTATGGTAGAGTATTGGAAAATCTGGGTTAGAAAAGGATGGCTTAAAATGTCTTATGTAGCGAAAAATGTAGGCCAAGACCCGTAAGGCTCGGGGGTATGACGAGAAATTGGTAAGAATATCGCAGGAAGTGTTAGAATCTTGCGCACTATAAGCTCCAATATGTAAATGGTGTGACAATGTGGTTTCAGTAGTTATATTCGCGGAGGGTTTTAGCGAGGAAATACGGCAGAGTTTAGTAATATTTAAGGGATTGTACTTTGGCCATTCGAAAGCGGGATTGGTAAGCCACGAAGGGCCATTCCACCAAAGATGATTGTTAAGCAAGTCTTGAGGTCTACAACCTCTTGACCCCAAATCGGCGGGATTGTGATGTGTAGGTACATGACTTTTGTTATTAAGAGATTGATTTGCATTTGTTTTTGTATTATTGTTTGTACGCATGTGCGTAAAGTGTGATGGGTTTTTCCACAATTTAGACATGTATTTTTGCTCTTACAATTATTTTTTGTATGAGTGATCGAAAGGCAGTTATTGCAAATTTGGTTTTTGAAAACAAAATCAACCCTTTCTTGGATTGATAGGTTGCGAAATTGTGTGCATGATCTTAGGGCCGTGTGCCTCATTACACATTTTACAATTAAGATTAAGTTTCTCCTGAGAGGAATAGGTTTGAACTCGGGATTGGGATTTGGGAAATGAAGTTTTCGTGAGTTGAATTGTAGCAATTCGTTCTACCACTTCGCATCTCTTGAGCAGGAAATGGCTTAGTTGCTCCCATGTTGGCAAATTTCTACATGCGTTGAGCGATTGTTCCCATTGTGCTAGGGTTTCTTGAGGTAGTTTGGAATAGACTAAGTTAACTAATATGAGGTCCCAGCCTTCCGCTGATACCCCGAACGATTCCAACGTGGACAAACAGTCCGAAACGGAACTATGAATTCTCTGTAGGGATTCGTTGTCCTCGTGAATTGCTGCAGGAATGTTGAAGAGATTTCTTATTTAGTTATCTACCAAAACCCTAATGTTCTCGTATCGGGATTTGAGAGCTTGCCAAGCAAGATTGAAATTATCATCTGTTAGGGGAAATCTATTTACTATTGGTCCTGCAGTTCCTGTTGTCTTGTTACGAAGATGGTATAATTTTTCGGCGTATGTCAATCTTGGGTGATTGATATAAACTGCTGTGAACATGTCACGAAAAGCAGGCCATTCTTCGTAACTTCCTGAGAAGGTTTGAGTATCGCATGGGGGCAGCTTGAGGCATGTGTTAACAACTTCTTGAGTCGGAATTGGATTCATGGGTTGTGTGCTAACGCGAGAATTTCGGCTTTCCCTATACGGTTTAATAAAATCGAGATGCTTTGAAATAGTAAGGTAATACAATTCTACGCATGCCTCATATTGTTGTTGTGCCGCTGTTTTTATTTCCTCGCTTTGCTTAGATAGCATGATATCTTCATACGATTTTTCTACCTTTTTCCAACGATTGTCAAGATCTTTTAATTTAATATCTAGGAGTTCTTCAGACTGTCCAGAAGATTCCTGAATATCATTTCTTTTGCCAAATGATATTAAATTGTTTGCATCGAATGTAAATCTGTTGTTAGATGGGGCCATAGTGAGAAAACTGCAAATATGATTTGTAAATTGAAATAAATGTTTTAGAGGGGCAAACTCCTAATATTTCTTTCTATTCTTAAATGTTGTAACAATTTTTAATTTGCGAACGAAAATATGTGTTTTTCCGATAAATGGCTTGCGATTGCGGTTGGAGATTATGGAAAGTGAAGTGAAGCTAAAGAAAAGGTTTTAAAAAAGTACTTCAACTTGTCTACTTTTTACTTAAGCGAGAGAAAGTGCCTTTTAAAAGGACGGATTTTCGTTATTACGTTATTGCTTGGAGGATCAGATTTTTAAGAAAATTTATTTTTTTACACTTTTTAAATATCTACCTAAACAAAAACTGTTAAACAAATTTGAAACGGTAACGTTTATATTAGAAACGTATATTTTGTTCGTAAGAGATACAATAATGTTCGAGTTAATGAAAACAAGTAGCGGTTTCAAATAGATGACAATCTGTGTAAGTTTATTTCAATATGAAAAAAAAAGGCTTTTTGTAGTTAGGAACATTAGATCGCGTGTCTGAAATAACTTCCTTTATGTAAAAAATGAAAAATATAGAGCGTTATAAATATGTTCTTTTATGGGCTAAAAGAAAGTAAAGCGTAAATCGAAAACTTTATGTAGATAGCAAATCTACACTGTATTCCTTTATGTGCTAAAGGAAAGTGAATAGTGAAATAAATTTAATAAAGATAGCAAATCTATATTAAGTTACTTTATGTAGATATCGGTATAAAAATGTATTTACGTAGCAAATTTTATGATATGTTCCTTTATGTGCCAAAGGAAAATAGAGCGAGATGAAAAATTATATTAATAGCAAATCTGTATTAGGTTCCTTTATGTACCAAAGGAGAGTAGAGGGCGGTATAAATTATTTATAGAAAGAAAGAAACTGTATAATGTTTCGTTTTATGTAAGAAAAAACTACAGAGCGATATAAAATGTATAGATAGATTGCAATCTATAATATATCTTTTCTTTTACGTGACACAGAAAATATAGTAGTATGGAAAGCCTTGTGATTGAGATGAGATATGTGCCAATTGGCTTGGAATTTTAATTCCCAAAAGCCTGCAATTGCGATGAAATATTAGTAAAATAGCCTGGAATTTTAATTCCCAACAGCTTTGTACTTGCACTTTTCTAGTAATAAACTATTTCCTTCAAATATTAAGACCAGTGGACTGTATTTAAAATGTGTTCATTAAATATTCTTATTTTTGCTTATCGAATTTACCAAGTTGTTTAATTTAGTTAAATTTGATAATTATTTAAAAAATAAAAAAAAATTTTTTTTTTTTTTTTTTGAGTTGTTTTGTTTTGTTTTTATTTTTAATTTATAATGAATAATAATTATATTAGTTTTGTTAGTTTAATTTTATTTGGATTCAAAAATATTTTATTTAGGCTTTAAATAATTCTCCTATATTTTTGGGTGATCGTACCCACTGTTCACTGCTTTATATGAGATGAGCAATTTAGTTTTCTGTTTTTTCTTCTGTCGTAAATATAAGCAAACAATGTTTTTTCTTTTTTTCTTAGTGCAATTTTAATTTAAATTCCTTAATTTAAATATTTTTATTATTTAAATAGTTTTTCTTTATTCAATTTGCTTGTTTGTGTAATTTGGCGGTTAAAAAATTAGTTTATTATGGTTTTCAAAGAAATTAATTTTGTTAATATTTTTTGGTTATTTACACCACTGTGTTCTTTTAATAAATAAAGAAGTGCCAAAATTAATTTTGTATTTAAATATGCATGTACATGTGTGTATGTGTTGTGAGAGATAGATAAAATATAAATAAGTATGTATAATGAATAAATAAGTATGTATGATGGATAAATATGTTAAAGAGATTGAATTTAAAGAGATTATAGGGTGTGTATTAAAGAGGTGTGTGTTGCAAAAGAATATGTATTTTATCAAGTAAGAGCAATGTACTCACGTTTTTACTCGTTGATTTTAAAGTTGTATGAATATATTAAGAGAACGTACGTTTCACTTGCGCTCTCTTACTCTGCTAACGTTTCTACTTCAATAACCTTTCGTTCTTTATTCTTGTAATTTTTTTTTTCCTTTCGAATTTTATTCTTCTTTTGTGGTATTAATTTTTTGTTTTTTGTGTAAACTTCAAATGACCCTGATTTCAGCAAAAATTTGCGAATAAGAAAAGAGGGAAAAGTAACGGTTCACGAAATGGTTTTAATTTTAAACAAAATGTATGTATGTAAGTACCTAAGTATGTATTTTTCACGGCTGAACTTTTTGCTTAGAATTTAGTGGTTGAAACTGATCTGTACATATGTAGGTATGTACGTATTTATACTTTTATGTATGTATGTAGCTTTTTTCTTTTTCAGCTTGAAACACTTTTAACACTTGAAATGAGTGGGTAATCTTTCACTTAAATGAACAAATGTATGTATGTATGTAGGGTTATACATACGTTTCTACCTTTTTCTAACACACTTTTTTCTTTAAGATGCTTGTATACCTATGTTTGTTTGTATGTACTGAAGTAATGATGACGATAGACTACTATGTATGCACTATTTTTTGGAAATATTTAGCACTTTTTAAGCTTTTTTATGATGAACGTTTCCTCGTTTTTAGAGTGAACTTTAAATTTATTCTTTTTAACTAATTTTTTCTTTATTTATTATTTTTATTATTTTTAACACATGTAAGAATGTAAATAGGGATTTTTTTCACTTGGTTTTTATTTAAGATTTACTCACTTTTTTATTGTTTTTGGTATTCTTACTCTGACCTTTTTTCTTTTGCTTTACCGAGCCCGTTGTTTATTGATCCGCGTTTACTTTTCAACTGATGAGTGTGTTGATTTATGAGAGTATGCTGATACGTATGGTAATTTGTTTGAAGTGACCAGGTTTTCGTCGGCGAAGGACCATGAATACATGTGTACGTTTGTATGTGGATGAATATATGGGATGTTTGGAAGCGTGTAAAGGAAATAGATAATTGAGTGTTTATGACTATAGATAAATTGCAAATATATGGATAATAATGAGAGGGTTACCAGGAGTAACTGGTGTTACCTAAAATGTATATACGTTTGTATACTTGCGTGATTGGGTTAAAGGCTCAGTTAGCCGGGAGTAACAGTAACAGTAACCTTACTGTAAAAAAGTAAGACCAATCTATTTCTTACAGATTGAGACGTAACATCTTACTGCTAACTGTAATCGTTCTAATTGCTTTACATACAACAAAATTAATCAGCTGATTTTAAACGTTACTGTTACTCCCGGCTAACTGAGCCTTAAGCGTGGGCTTATGAAGATGCAGATGAATTTGTGGCTGAGATTATCTCAGGGAGAGTAATTGCACGAACAATTCCTAGAGTACTAGTAGCTGGAGTGTAACGTTCTATAGAATATGAGGTAATGGGAAAATGGTGTCGATTCCTTCTCAATGCAGAGCGTGTACCAAATAAAGACAATAAATAAATATGGTTTTAAATTCACAACGATATTGTTTTATTTAATTTATGAGTTGGAGAGATGTTAACACTTAGGTGATAATATAAAAAGTAAGTTAAGGTAAGATAATAACTATCCACGAAAGCTAGGTAGTTAATAAAAAGATGGCTAAATTTACATGGCGGGAAAAATGAAATTTTAATATGTTAACTTTATCCATAAAATAACACAATCTTTTTTTCTCATGTAATTAGACGTTAAGTAGCAATGGCTTTTAAACTGTATCTTTTCAATTCATTTATGATACAAGTAAAAACGGTTAATTAAATTCAAAATTGAGCATAAAGTAAATATAAAAGTACAATTCAGTAATAATTACTTATATGAAATATTAGATTCCGCTCATGCGGAGGGACACGTTTTGTTACTTTAAACAATATACATACATAAGACTAAAAAAAGTTAAATTACTTTAACAAAATCTTTTCTTGAAAATAGGATTTGAGTACAGAACAGGCATTCACGCAATCGTTTGACAGCCTATTTCTAACTTTATTGAGGAAGAGTCCTGTCAATAAGAAAACACGTTCACTTTCAACGGATGTTGGCCTTATAGTCATAAGGGCATTATATAATATCTCGACGCTTCCAGTTTTTTCACCACTTCCTTCAAAAACTTGTAATTCTTTTTTTAAAGAAACTGATTTTCTTTGTACTGAATTGTTTTCTTTACAAATTGCTGCATTTAAATTTTCTTCAAATGTTAATTTTTCGCTTGTGTCATCATCTCTTACAAAATTAGTATTAACTGCATTTTCAGAATCTAATAAAAAAAGTCTTTTATGCAGCTGCATATAAAATCACTTCATTTTTTTGAGCAAGTGGGAATAGCTTTTTTTTGTTTTTATAAAACAAATCTGGGTCTTTTAAAAAATTTAAAAGTGTATACATTTTTACTTCTCTTCTTTCATCAATTCGAATTTTCAGAGCATGAGACATTGCCTTACTTATCGGATTTGAATTTACTTCTATTTGTTCACATAACTTATTTACAATTATATCAGCAGTGACTAAATTAATATCTCTGCGACAAAGTGCCTCGACTGCCAATTGAATAGGCTTCAATACGTTTAACATGTTATTTAAAATGATTATATTGTCTTCATTCCACAGTTCAACATTTTTTAAATCCATTAAACACATTTTTATTGAATTTTTTAGTAATAAAAATTTTTCTATCGTTGGAACCAAAGAGTTCCAACGAGTAACGATGTCAATTTGAAGCGAAATTTCTTTTTTATGCTCTGCTAATATATATTTTTGCAATAAGGCATTTTTTGTAGGACTTCTTTTAAATAATTTAATAACTGTTCGTGTCTGATCTAAAACGGTTTTATAACTTTTACTTATCTCAAACATTACATCACCCTCATCACTGTCATCTTCAAAATCATCTCCATCAGTTTCCGAAATCACTTCATATAGAATAGATTCTGCATTTTTGTAAAAAACTTCTATAACTGCTAGATGAATTGCATGACTTAGACAAAAAATTCCTTCAACTGGACTGTCACGCACAAATTTCTTCATCACGTTTGGCCCGTCAGTGGTCGTTGAAACAATATGCTTTTCAAAATGTATACCATATTCATTTAATCGTTCTTCCGTTAAACTTCGAATTTCTGATGCTCCGCATTTGCCTGGTATATAAACCATACCCAAATTATAAAAAGTATTTTTGTTTCCAAAAATAAAAATATTTAAATACCGCTTGTTTTTAATACTTGTCCACTCGTCCATTACCAAAGAAAATCTGTAATTGTCTTGTTTAATTTCCTGACACATTTCTGTTTTTACTTTAATAAACTGCTTTAGAACTAAATTTTGAACGTCGCGTTCCGTTTTTGGCTCATAGACTCAGAAATAAACGTGCTTATGGTAACAGCCCTTACTGAAAATCCATCCACTGTGACTAGTTTAGAAACTAAGGTTGTTAAATCTTCTACCTTAGAAGAAAAGTTTTCTAATGTTGCCTGTTTTGTACATATATTATTTAGTCTTTCATTTTTTGATTTCTGGGTTTCCATTCCAATTTTATGGATATTGTTCAAATGGCGAATAAGGCCACTGGTGCTTTTACCTTAACACAAAATAATTTTTGCACATAAATTGCAAGCAGCTGCGTCTTTGCCTTTCTTTTTAAAATAGTTCCAAACGTGAGAATTTTCCATCTACAAAGTAAAAGCTCAATATTAAAAATATAAACATTTGTATTCAGAAATAAAATTTTTACCTTTAAACTTAACTTAAAACATAAAACCTTCAAATTGTAGAATGTTGTTTTTTTATTTAATTCAGTATGAATTAATAACACAAAGTATGATGAAATAGCAACGTTACCATGTTTTTCATTTATGAAATAATTTACTCACACTTACATATCGAAAAAATCTCATAGAAGTACAATACAAATTGTGTTGTTGTTGTATAGCTATTGCGAACAACGACATTCGTCAAGAAATGTATGAATACAAAGTAAATTTGCAATAATTAAGTTAATAAATCCCGGGAATTCCCGCACAAATTTCCCGGGATTTTTTCCCCGAAATATGTGCGGGATCCCGGGATTTCCCGGGACGAAAATCCCGTATGAAAAACACTAGTTGCAATAGAAACTCCATTTTTTGTTTTCATTCTTCCTTGCATTTGCGCGAGGGCCAACGTGTCTACCCTCTTGAGGCGAGTATGCCCATTATAAAACAGTAGATCCTGTGCAAGAGGATTCGGATGAGTTGCTAGTTTTCGTGCATATTTGGAGCAGAAGGTTTTTATTTCGTCGCGAACAAATGCAATGTTGAGGTCCTTATGAATATTTGCGTTTCTAATATACCACGGGTCACCAGTAATTTGGCGCAATATTTTATTTTGTCGTCTTTGTAATTTTCTATATTCGAAGCAGAAGCTGTTCCCCATAGTTGGATACCATAGGTCCGTATTGACTTAATAATAGCATTGTAGAATGGAACCTTGTAGTTTAGGTTGAGAGCAGAATGAGAGCAAAGAAGCCACTGAAGCTGTAGTGTTTTAAGTTTGAGCTGTGTGGATTTGAATTCAATATGTTGAGACCAGGTAAGGCGACGATCGAGGTGTTTACCAAGATATTTTATATGATTTTGTTAAGGGATTTTGATGTTATTAATCTTTTAGTTTTCGTCCCGGGAATTCCCGCACAAATTTCCCGGGATTTTTTCCCCGAAAAATGTGCGGGATCCCGGGATTTCCCGGGACGAAAATCCCGTATGAAAAACACTAGTTGCAATAGAAACTCCATTTTTTGTTTTCATTCTTCCTTGCATTTGCGCGAGGGCCAACGTGTCTACCCTCTTGAGGCGAGTATGCCCATTATAAAACAGTAGATCCTGTGCAAGAGGATTCGGATGAGTTGCTAGTTTTCGTGCATATTTGGAGCAGAAGGTTTTTATTTCGTCGCGAACAAATGCAATGTTGAGGTCCTTATGAATATTTGCGTTTCTAATATACCACGGGTCACCAGTAATTTGGCGCAATATTTTATTTTGTCGTCTTTGTAATTTTCTATATTCGAAGCAGAAGCTGTTCCCCATAGTTGGATACCATAGGTCCGTATTGACTTAATAATAGCATTGTATAATGGAACCTTGTAGTTTAGGTTGAGAGCAGAATGAGAGCAAAGAAGCCACTGAAGCTGTAGTGTTTTAAGTTTGAGCTGTGTGGATTTGGATTCAATATGTTGAGACCAGGTAAGGCGACGATCGAGGTGTTTACCAAGATATTTTATATGATTTTGTTAAGGGATTTTGATGTTATTAATCTTTAGTTTGGGACAGTCGCCCTTTCTGGAGGTGAAAGTGACATGTGCACACTTTGTTGGATTTACTTTTAATTTCCAGTTGTTAAGCCATTTTTCGAGTTATTTAATATGTCTGCAGACAACTACATAGAAGCAATTACTGGATTTTATGTACGCTTATAAACGCTGTGTCGTCAGCAGAAGTTGACGTGTGTAGCAGATTACTTGTGGGCATATCTGAGGTGTAAAGTATATACATGAGAGGACCAAGTATACTGCCTTGGGGAACTCCTGCTGCGATTCTTCTTGAGTCTGAGATATAGTCTTTATATTTAACTACAAACGAGCGATCTAATAAATAATTTCGCAGTAAGTTGTGGGTATTTTGGGGTAACAAGGACCCTATTTTTTATAAAAGCCCGTCTTGCCAGACTTCGTCAAAGGCTTGAGAAATTTCTATTAAGAGTGATGAGCAATAGTGTTTGTCCTCAGAGCCTTTTCTGATAAGAGTAACTATGTGATTAACCTGTTCTATGGTGCTATGATCCTGTCGGAATCCAAACTGATGGACTGGAATGATGTGGCGGTCGTTTAAATATGGGGTCAATGCATTTAAAAATACTTTACCAAAGAGCTTTGATAAAATTGAAAGTAAGCTTATCGGAGGATAAGATGACACTTGACTAGCGGCCTTACCTGGCTTAGGTATCATAATTATTTCTGATATTTTCCATGATTTAGGGCAGAAACCAGTTCGCAGGATGGAATTGAAAATGAAAAAAATTAGCCTTAGGGCAGATGTTGGTAGTTCACGAATCTATTTTCCTGAAATTTTGTTTGTTTTGATTTTTTTGATTACTGAAGTTAAGGACGAGAAACGAATTTTCATTGGAGAAACAACACGGTCTTCAATAGCTGGTAAGGTTATGTCTGAGTCGGAAATATTAGGAGTAAACACTCTTTCGAGGTGATCGGCAAAAACTTCAGCTTTGTCTTTATTGGACCTAGCCCATTTCCCATAACTATAACGAATAGTATTCTCGCGTTTTATCGGGTTATTAATTATTTTGGTGGCTTTCCAAAGACTATGATCAGTGGATTTTGTTGGCTTTAGCCCTTCTAAATATGCCCTTAGAGCTGATTGTTTGTCCTCCAAAAGAGCACTATGAAGGGCTCTTTAACAGTGGCTTAGTTGCATTTTCAAGGTAGGAGAGCGGTGTAGTTGCCATTGTCTTCTAAGTTTTCTCTTTTCTTTTATAAGGTTTTGAATAGTTGTTGAGAATTCCTTTTAAGCACCGTTGTAATGTTTGAAAGGTGTAGCTAATTTAGCTGCGGTTGATAATGTTTCAGAGAATACGTTTATAGCATCTTGTATTTCATTATCGGATTTAAGCGAAATATTTTGCGATATGTGGGAGTTTATATACATTCTGTATTTTAGCCAGTTAGTATGTCTATTGGGGAAACAAAAAGGTTATTCGATGTTTTGAAAATTTACCATTGATATAATAGTGGGAGAGTGATCTGAGGACAGATCAAACAAAGAGGCTGCAGAAAGCTGATCGCGTCTGATGTTTTTAATGACGGCAAAATCTATTAAATTGGGAGTTTTTTTTTAGATCTGAAGGCCAATAAGTGGGCCGTCCGTCAGATATAACGTTGAGTTTAAGAGATGAGGTAGCTTTAAATAGCTGTCTGCCCTTCGAAGTAGTGAGTCGTGAGCCCCAGAACGTTTGCTTTGCTTTGTAATCTACTGCTGCTATAAATTTAGTGCCTAGCGTTTTGTAAAGTGAAAGGAGAGTGAAAAAACTGTTTAATTGCTCGCTAATGACGGTATTGTTTGTGTTTAAATAAAATTTTGTAAGTTTTGTATTATTAAACATTTTTTTTTTATATTTTTGGTTTGTGTTTATATCTCTATTAAACTTAAGCTTACACTAAAATTTTACCAAAGAATGATATACGATGTTTTGTCAAATGGGGTTCTGAAAATATGTAAGCTTAGTTTGAGTAGAGTTGTTTTATAAAAAGTATTTTTGCTAAAAAATTATGACTGCTCGATCATATATATGTATGTACACTTCACCGACTCAACAAAACTCAAAACCAACTTTGACATGTTTTATGAAGAAAATATTTTGGCTCAAGCGATAATCTCAAGTTAGCTAAGCCGCTTCAAAAAAAGGTCCAAAAATTGTATTTTTTATGAATAAAAGTTCGATACATTTTTTTGTCCAATGAATTACCAAATCTCACCACAGACTCGAGATAGCGAGATGTTTATGTCAGTTTTTAATGCTTTTAAAATCAATTTTAATAAAAATTTAAATAGCTTAACCATTTTTTGTCGGATTTTCATTTCCAATACGTCGTTAGAAAGGTGTTGACCGCTTGAGATTTTAGTCAAAATTTAAACCTTAACTGTCTTTTTTACTTTTTTATAACATTCATTAAAACAACACTAAAAACCCATTTTATAACCAAAAAAAGCATATACTTGCCCAGGAAAAACGTTTAATAAATATTGACCAACATTTTGAAGAGGACATTAAGAGAAAACCAAATTTTTCATAAAAATTCATAAAAAAATCATAACAAAAAAAAAACAAGTAAGATTGATATATTCGGCTGTGCCGAATCTTATATACCCTTCACCATTGTGCGAGCAGAATACATAGCAACTAGACAAAAACTAAATACCTATACATACATATTTACAATACTTAAACTTCATTATAAATAAAATTTAAAAAGCGAAAACTGGTAAATATTTTTTTTAAATCGTTTTTAGAACATAAAAAAAATAAAAATATTAAAAAAAAAATGTTCTTTTTAAAAAACCAAGATTCGAACCAGGGAACTCTCAGTTTCTAACTTAACACACCCCCTAGACTGTTGAACCATGAAGGAACGTTAATTGAATATCATTAAAATGAAATATGGCACGTTTACTGGTCACAAAATTCAACACAGTTGAGTTGTAATTACTTTTGATGTTTGTATGTATTTGTGTTTGTTTGTTTTCTTTTATCTTTTTTGGCGAGTTTTTAAGTAGCAAAAAACACAAAAATTCCTAGTTTCTATTTGTTAAAATTATTTCGTTAAATAGATGAAATAATAAAGAAGGGTGATAACGAAAATCATATTGGGCATTATGCTAGTATATGTAAACAATTGAAAGGGGGGGGGGGCAGAGGTTATAACTCAGACATTTTTTAACCGATTTGACAGATTTATATACCGACGTGTTTAAGAAGAATTTTGCCCAGTTAGTTGGGTTATAAATCTTGGAATCGGGAAGATCTATGGTTCCCGAAAGTGGGTATTTAAAAAAAAATTATTATTATGGCCATAACTTTTTCGTATCTGAACCGATTTTTCCGAGTTTTCAGAAAATATTTTTTACAAAAGATCTTTTCATATGCCAGGGATATCCACAGGTCATATAACAATCCAAAAAATCAGGTTTTTATACAATTTTTGATATTTTTTGTACGGGAGATACCACGCCCACTTCTCCTATCCCGGCCACATTTTGTGGGATGCTGTGTATTGATAGCCTTAATGTGTGTACCTAATTTAAAAGCTTTGGCTCTTGCCGTTCTCAAGATATACAGAAAAAAGTAATAAAAATACCACAACAACAAGGGATTTTTGGGAAAAATTAGAGGTAGTCGTGGTTTTTTGCTCATATCTCAGCCATTTGTGGACCGATCTTTCTGAATTTCAATAGCAAACAATTCCGGACCATATGTGACATAAATGTATAATAACCTGGCCCCCATCATATATGGGGTCTTCGGAAAATCCATTTCAACGGACAGACGGACACGGTTAAATCAAGTTCTCTCCTCATATGTACCCAGAATATATATACTTTATAGGGTCTTAGATCAATATTGTAGAAATTACAAACGGAATGACAAACTTATATATACCCTTTTCCACCTGAGGTGAAGGGTATAAAAAAATGCTACAAAAATTACAGTTTTGGTCTAAAAACATTTAGCTTAACATAATTTCGATGTGTTTATTTTATTGTAATCGGTGCACAACTTTTGATTTTATTTACAATTGGCTTAGAAAACTGAATATCGATTTGAATACAAAAATAACATTTTAAAAATGTATGTGTCATAAACATTTGTTCCTTTTTTTACCATGGATCTAATATAAATTCCAAATATTTGTTCAAATTAACTTATATAAAACTAGAAATAAAAGCATAATGCTTTCTGATTGTCGGTCAATAATTTAACATATCGTCCTGCCGAAGTAATCTTGCCGTTTATCACAAAACATTTTTTTAGTTTTGGAAATTGAATCTAAATGTTCAAAATTTCATACACAAAAATTTACGTGAAAAAAGTATTTTTGACAGATATTGTGTTTGAAGTTCTTTATCGATTTGTGTAAAAATATCCAAAGTCATGGAAAAAAATGTTTAGTTATAGCCATTGTCACGTCCGAAAAAATTTCTCTTTTACGTGAAAAAAGTATTTTTGACAGATATTGTGTTTGAAGTTCTTTATCGATTTGTGTAAAAGTATCCAAAGTCATGGGAAAAAATGTTTAGTTATAGCCATTGTCACGTCCGAAAAAATTTCTCAATTTTGCCTCTTTTTGCGAAATGCTTTCAAAATACATAATGTATTAAAAAACTGCATTCATGTGTTTCAGAAATCAGTCGTTTATTTTGAAAGTGGTTTAAGTCCATTTTATTGAGATATTTAAGGGTTTGTGTTTGATTTGTTTCAAAAATATTGTTAAGTGGTATTATTTTTTTTTTATGGCTTTGTAACCTTAAACATGTTAGAATAAATAACGTAATACATTTTGTAAACTTTACTAGAAAAATAAACTGTGTTTCAGAACCTAAAATGGACTTAAACCACTTTCAAAATTAATAAAATGACTTTTTTGTTTGTGAAAAGGAATAAGTCCACTTATTTTAAAGAAATTAAGCAATAGAAATTGTAAATATTTTATGTTTGATGTAGATGAATGAAATAGTTTTAAAATAAATAGAGAAGCTTTCAATTTAGATAAATATTTTTATTTATGTAATTGAAAAAATGTTTTTAAAAATAAATATGAATTCATTTATTAAAAAAATTATATTTATTAAAGATTTTGCCATATTATTTCTCCTTATTTAGATTATGTGTGAGGTTTTGTTAAAATAGTTATGGTGCATAGGTGGCAGAGTTGTCAACCGATTAAGAATAATTCGATTAATCGATCAAACAAAAACAAACTCTTGTTCGAATAATTTTAAAATGGCGATTTTCGAATAACGAATAAATCGATTAAATTATGTCTATTAATCGAACAATTTTTTTTTATTAAAAAATAAATTAATAAAAGACTAATAAGAAATAAAAGCTTAGAATTTGATTTATTCTCATACGTTTTTAGCGATTTTATACAAAATGTAAAAAAAGTAAAAAATATTGTTGCTATAGCCCTCATTGTAGTTAATCTCAATGTTTAGTAGGCACAAACCGTGTTAAGTATTCATTGTATTTCAAAAATGTATCTTATGTTCGTATTAAACAAATCTTTGATAAACAATTGTAACAGCAGTTTTCTTTTTAAATCAAACGTTAAACAATTTTCATGAAATGTTGATTAAGTTAATTAGAGCCGTTCACATTACATTTGAGATGATTTAGATAACAGATGATAAAGAAAAAAAATGCAACAAACAAATTTAAATTTCTTTAAATAATTAAAAATTGATACAAATACTTTAATTAAGTGATCAGAACATTATTTTTAATATTAAAGTCGAATAAAAACATTAAGAAGAAATCATGGTCGGTTGTACACGCGAGGGGTGCTTACATGGTGACCGATTCTATATTATACTCAGTTTGAGGTATGTTCAGAGGATTCGATGTGGTTAATGAAGTGATTAAGTTGTAATCATGTCAATTTGCAGTGATTAACAAATAACTTCAATATATGGTTAATCATCTCGATTTTGATGTGATTAGAGCTTAATCACGCTCGAGTTGCTTAAACGCGCTTAATGTGTGAACATAGCATAAGTGTCACAATATTACAATAGAAAACGATGCAGTAGAAGATAATCCACGACATCAAAATATGCCGAACTTCTTCCAATAGAAAAATACATACAGAGCGACAGCGGTTGTTTTATAGAAGAAGTTTTTTTTTTTTTTTTTTTTTTTTTTTTCATTATTTATTTATTGAATCTTCATATATTAAATATGAACTGACAATAATTAATCAAATCTTAACCTAATATTATTTTTTGTCCTGCCAGTGCCAGACAAAAATTTTGTTCATCGCGGGTTCTGTTCACTTTTATAGGTGTTTATCGCTCATCTAATTGGACAAGTGCCGCAGTGTCTCTTCTTCTTAAGCGAGTGTGGCCGCTATCATTTAAAATATTTCGTGCTAGTGGGTTCGGGTGCAATTCGAGCCTTTTTAAGTATTTTACTGCATATTTCGTAATCATAGTTTTAACTAATGGAACATTGAGATCCTTGTGAATATTTGAGTTTTTAACATACCAAGGGGCAGCTGTGATTATTCGAAGTAGTTTATTTTGGCGCCTTTGAATTTTTTCGATATTAGAGGCCGAGGCAGTGCCCCATAACTGAATACCATAGCACCAGATTGGCTTTAAGATGGAGTTGTAAAGAAGAAGTTTGCAGTCGAGACTAAGGACAGAGTTTCTTCCAATAAGCCAATGAATTTGGATGGCTTTTAGTTTCATTTGAGTTAATTTTGCCTCTATATGGCTTTTCCACGTTAAACGGCGATCTAGATGAATACCGAGGTATTTTACATGCGAATTTTGAGGTATTATTTGATTATTGATTTTAATAGGGGGGCATGATTCCCGACGCAAGGTGAATGTTATATGTACGCATTTTTTCTCATTGACCTCAATCCTCCATTGCTTTAACCATAGTTCGAGTTGAAATATATGATCCTGTAGGTATCGAGATGCTTCTTGACGGTTTTCGTGCACACTCAAAAAAGCTGTATCATCAGCAAATGTTGAAGTTTGTGTGTAGTTGTTTGTTGGCATATCCGAGGTATATATTAAGTATAAAAGTGGGCCCAGGATGCTTCCCTAAGGGACTCCAGCGTCAATTTGCTGAGGAGAGCTTAAATAATCACCTTCTTTAATAATAAACTTTCGACCGACTAAGTAGCTTTCTAACAGCTTGTGTGTGTTTACTGGTAAGTTAAGCTTCAATTTATGTAATAAGCTTTCATGCCAGACTTTAACGAAAGCTTGAGAAACATCGATGAAGAGAGCGGAACAATATTTTTTTTCTTCAAAGGCTTTTCTTATTGCGTTTACTATACGATGGGTTTGCTCAATTGTGCTATGTTCTCTTCTAAAGCCGAATTGGTGGTTAGGAATACATCTATTATCATTTAAAATTGGGGTTAATTTTGACGCTAACAGCTTCTCAAACAGCTTTGATATATTAGAAAGTAGGCTTTTAGGCCTATATGACTCAACTTTTGTGTGATCCTTTCCAGGTTTAGGTATCATGGTGACTAAGGAGACCTTCCACTTTTGAGGATAGTATTCAAGGCGTAAAATAGCATTTAAAATTAAAAGAATAATTTTCTTTGCTATGCTGGGTAGCTCCAAAAGCATTTTGTTGCTGATCTTGTCAAAACCAGGAGCCTTCTTGGGGTTTAAATCACAAATAGCCTTTTCGATTTCTCTTATCTCAAATCTTAGCGGAACAGCTGCTCTAGCAGCAACAGGTGGTAACTCGACCGCAATATCGTGAGATATATTTGGGGTAAATACGTTTTTTAAATGATTGACAAACAGATTTCCTTTTTCAACATAATTTCTTGCCCAACTTCCATTCAAGTTTCTTAATGGTGGTTTAGAGACAACTGGCCTTTTGAGATTTCTAGCTGCACGCCATAATGAGTAGTCTGATTGTGGGGTTGCATCAAGTTCCTTAAGATATTTTTCCAGAGAAGCCGTTTTCTTAGTCTGCAGTAACTTTCTTAGTCTTTTTGTACACTCTTTAAGTAAGTTCTTAAGTTGAGGGGATCTGTGCAATTGCCACTCTCTTCGAGCCCTCCTTTTTTCAGACAAAAGATGCTCGACATCTGTGGAATATATTTTAATAGTTTTTGTTTTTTTGGGGGCAATATTGGAATGTTGAACAGCTAGTTTCAGAAAACTGTCAAAATTGTCAAAAGAGCGATCTACATAATCCGGTGTACTGAGCGGAATATTTTCTGTGCAATGGGTACTGAGATATTTTTTATATTTTAACCAATTAATCTGCGTAGCTGTCGTCGGAGGTACAATTCTATTGGGGTTCATTATTGTAACAATTGTAGGTGTGTGGTCGGAAGATAAATCTAGGGAGGCTTCAGCTTGAATCGTTTCTATGGGAATGTTTTTAACCACGCCGAAATCTATGACATCTGGAATTTTTTGTTGATCAGTGGGCCAATATGTTGGTTGTCCGCTCGCTACCACATTTAAATCCATTTTAGAAATTATGTTAAATAAAACACGACCCTTTGTTGTTATAAGTCGCGACCCCCAGAGGGTATGTTTAGCGCTATAATCGCCAGCGGCTAGGAAACACGGTCCTAATGATTTAAAATATTTACAATATTGGTCCTCCGATATTGAAAATCTAGGCGGGGAGTATAACGAAGAAATTATTAGGTTTCTATTTAATTCCTCAACGCAAATGTTCGTTGCCTGGAGATAACCTTCACGATGATCACACATTAGGTAGTGTTTGACTCGGGCCTTTATTAAAATTGCAGAACCTCCACAAGCCCTATCTCGAGGGTCCTTGGTATCATATAGTATATAACCATTTATTTTAAACGTATTTCTTGAGGTTAAATGAGTTTCAGAAATCATCATGACATCAATTTGTTTATTTTTAAGAAAGTATTCTAATTCATTTTTATGTTGGCGGATGCCGTTTGCGTTCCAAAAACAAATTTTTAAACAGTTCATGGTTTGTTAAGTACAGCTTGCAATAACATCGATTGCATTCTAAGCATTTCCTGCATCATATTACCCATTGTGTTCGTAAAATTATTTACCGTTTGCACTAATGTTTCCATGGTTTTTTCTAAACGACTTAAATTAGAAAATTGAGTTTCATCATTACTTGGCGAGGCACCTTGCATTGGCTCATGGTTTGATTTTAGGACGTTAGCGTAAGAGGTTCTGTTATTGCTAGGCTGGGGGGCTTGAATTGCATTTGTGTTAACCTGATTTGTTACCTGCATTTGAGGGGGATTAGTTTTCGGTCCGACCGACTGCTTGACGATAGTATATACAGGGCATCCTCTATAATTGGCAGTGTGATTACCGCCACAGTTGCTACATTTTTTTACGTTGGGGTCGGTTTTAGACTTGTCGCAAAGAACTGGTCCATGTAATTCACCACATACTACGCAAACAGGGGGTAAGTAGCAGTATGCCTTAGTATGGCCAAATTCCTGGCAGTTTAGACATTGAACAGGACCATTTCTTTTGTGCGGCTCCTCAATAGTTACGCTTCTGTACAGAATATATTTTAAATAATAAATTGGATGCGTTTCATTTTTTTTGAGCTTAACGTCGCCGGGTTCAAGTTCCACTCGAAATAGTGGTTGGGGATTTTTTTCCCTATTTTTGATATTTGTTACGTTTTTGATTTTAAAGCCCTTCTCTTCCAAAAAAGCTTTAATTTCCCCTGGGTCTACGCATGAGTCTATGCCCTTGATTAATACCTGAAGACCTTTACTGCTCTTCAGTTGATACGTATAAAAGTTTTTATTCAGAGTCTCAAATCTTGTAATTACCTTTCGAAAATCATCCTCGTGATTCACCTGTATTTTAGTCTCGTTAATGATACCGCGCTTTATTGCAGCTACATAAAAGGAATTTTCACCTATCACCGAAATTAAACTTTTTATTAACTCATTAGAGTTTTGCTCTCTAAGGTATATCGGGGGTGGCTTAGACGATTTAATGACGTTTGGTGCTTCAGAGGATTCATCCTCCAGAATCGCGAAACGATTTTGTGTATTTATTTTATCAAAAGATGGTACTTTTGAGGCCGAAGCAACTGCTGCAGAGGTAGGGCTGCGTCCCCGTTTAAGCACTGTTATGTACCTGTCCATACCAACTTGTACTGTAGGCTTTTGACAACTTTTTACAAGGGGGTTTTCCATTGCATTTGTGTTTAAGTTCATGGTATCATTGCCCACTAAATTTGTTTTTGACGTCACGGCAATACTTGCTGGCCTGGCAACACTTGTCACCAAATCTTGTTGTAGTTTTTTTAATGAGTCACTATCCACCGTTTGTGTAAATACCGAGGGTGAGAGGGAACGTGTTCGAGTAATTGGCTAAGCCGTTAGGTAGTTAATATTGTTTTGTTTTGTTTTATTTATTTCTGCATTATTTTCATTTGCATTAACTAAAACGTAAACGTTTCTTTCATTTTGTCTTAGTGTTGTTTCACTGTTTGTACTCATGCAAAGAGTTGTTTTTGTTTTTCACCGTTTTGCTTTGCTTTAATATTTTTATTAGCGGAATTCACACCGAGCTTGTTAGTTTGTTAGTCGTTAATCGTTACTTTTTTACACGCATTTTGTTTTTGTATATTTAACGCGCTACCGTATTAACATTTAACAAATTAACGACACGGCACCCCTGATAAAATAGTTGTTAGTTGGTAACTCACTACTTACCGCCAGCAAACGTTATTTGTGTCAAAGCATGAGTAATTAAATGGTTGACAATTGTTTTTTTACACTTTCTCGTGGAATGTTTTATTTTTTCCAGAATAATAAATTGTGTCAGAGCAATATTTCAGTTGTTTCACTACGAACGTTACCAGACTAACAAAGTTTTAAAAAGGGGGTCGTTCACAGTTGGTAACTTTAACAAATTAACAAACTACCGAGTAACAAATTAACAAGTTCGGTGTGAATACCACTATTATTTATTGTATTTTACAACAACAAAAGAAAAACCAGAATTTAAATGTTTTGTTCAGAATATGTATACACATGTATGAACATTCATACGTACATATATATTTTTACTGATTTATTTTATTTAATTTGATCGTTTTAAATTGTTCACTATTATGTTAAATAATTTAATTAACAAAATATATTATTTTGTTTTTTTTTTAAGCGTCCATTCGCTGCTTAGATTACAAAATCAAATATGATTAATTAATAGTTCAAATCGTATGCGGGGCTAAAATACACGTCTGTATCACAACAAAGCACAAACCGAAAAGAAGAAGAAGTTGTATGCAGAAGTTTGGCTGAAGATGGAAGGTCTGCAAAAGCCTTTCGAAAATCCAAAGTTGTATCGGATTATTTAAGAATTAAGGATTTTACGATTCCTTTAAGTAATACAACGATATGGAGCTTAGATGAAAAGTTGTACGCATCAAAAAAAGAAGTCATAGTGGATTTGAGGAAAAATACAGAAGAAAATGGAAGATTTCCCATAGTTGTAAATTAACGGACGGATGTATCTTATTTAAAATATGTAATTTTTTTTTATTCATTATTCTCATCGATTTATCGAATAATTTTTCAGATTTAATCGTTAGATCGAACGAACAAAAACAATTATTTGAATTATTCGAACAAAGCTGAAAGGCGAATAATTGACCACTCTAATAGGTGGTATATACCTTAGTAGCTCCACCATATCCTTATACTTAGGAGTTGAAATGGGACGTACATTGTTGTATAATGGTGTTATTTTATTTTGCTGAAGTTTTCCTTAGCCAATTTACAGGTTCGCCACTAGTGTTTCTTAATCTTTTAAGAATTGCTTCTTTTTAGAGGTTTTGTATAAAAAAATCTTTACGTTTCATTTTAGTAAATAAAAATTTGTGGACTTACACCGGTTTCAAAATAATTTTTTTTGGATTTCGTTAGTTAACTAATTTTCAAGTGCCCAAAATCAAAACGAATTTAATGATACTAGACTTAAATTGTTTATAAATAAAAAGATTATATAGGATTGCGATTGTTGTTATCATCAACTACTTTTTTTTTTAAAAATGGACTTACACCACTTTCAAAATAAACGACTCAAATATTAAAATTTAAATTATAATTATTTTCGAAACCAAAATTTATGCTAGTTACAGATATATTTACGTATAGTTACAGTTTTTATAATATATTATCAAATTCTGTTACGTATAAAAACTTTTTAGGTTTATTATTACTAAAGGGTGGCCCAACAATAACAATGATAATTGTGAGTCACACCTTAACGTCAAGTTATTTGACCATCTTAATTTGACATTTCTTTGTTTCAGTGTTTGACAACTTCAACCATGGAGAAGTACATAATTAAGCAGCGCGTTAAGATTAAGCCTTTTACGAAAATGGGTGTTCTATCCATAATCGGGAGAATTGTGCGCAGTTGCAGCAAACCGAAATGTGAAAACGCCTGTGCATGCATGTTTGGTGCGGGTTATGGCCAAGCGGCTTCATCCGACCGTATTTCTTCCAAAATGAGGTCGGCCAAGCAGTTACGGTGAATGGTGTTCGCTATCGCGAGTCGCGAGCTGATAACGGACTTCTTGTGGCACGAAATTGAGAATATGGACCTGGACGATAAAACGTTCTAACTGAATGTTTCATACAGCCAGCGAGACAATGGATCTTTTGCGCCATAAATTCAATGGCCATGTTAATTGGCTGTCACGATCATGTGATTTGAAAACGTTGGCCTTCTTTCTTTGGGGATATTAAAAAAAAAAAAGTGTACGTCAATAGGACAAGAACAATTCAAGAGCTAAAGGATAAGATAATTTGGCACATTAACGACATTGAACCTGAATTATGTTTCAGAGTCATCGAAAATATGGACCATCGGATAGAGGTATGCAACCAAAGCCGTGGCGAGCATTTGACCAATATTTTGTCTCACACATAATTGTCATAGATCCTTCTTTACTAATAAACAAATATTAAGATAATTCTCTGAAAACTTTTTGTTTTATTTACAATCCATTCTGCCATCAGCTCTTGATGAGTGCGGATGTTTTCAAGTGATATCTTCTGGGAAAAAAAAACAAAACAAATTAAAGCCGAACCAAGTTTTATTATTCGTAATAGGTGCGGAGAATAATCACCCCTATCGTGGATAACAAGTGGAATTTTTGTTCCCATGAAATTTTCATTCCCATCGAAGGGAAAAAAGCAATCGTGAATCTCATGTGAAAAATTGTCCACGCTATCAGTTCCAGTGAATTTAAAAAAAGAAGAAAGATTAAAAAAAATAAAAATCAATGAAATTTTTGTTAAAAAATATACAAGTATATATATTAAAGAAAGGTGAAATAATATTTGAACAAATCGGGAATCTATTATAGCATGTTGTACTACACTGAAAGAATTTTCTTCGCAATACCAATGAATTTTGACATTAATCCCATGAAAAATTGCATTAAAAAGGAACCTATGCAGCGCTTCGTTGGATCGATGAAACCTCTTTCATTAAAAGGATTTAATGAAACATTACATTAGATGTATGAATATTATTCATTGGATGAATACTTTAAATAAAGTAAAAATTTTTTTTTTAATTATTTTTTATTTTTTTTTAATTATTTTTTTTATATTTTTTTTTTATTTCACTTTATTTTATTTTTTATTTTTTTCTGTCTCTGGCGGGATTCGATCCGGCCAACCTCGGTGCTGATAGACTACCTCACTACCAGCTAGTCTACCGGGGCAGTGTAGTTTTTGTATTAAAAAACTATGTTTTTTACTCAATTAAGAGCGTAAATATGAGATTAAATTGTCCATAATAACAATAACAACGTTAATTGAAAGTGGATTGAAAGTTTTTGTTTCATTACTATAATGACATTTTTATTGTCATAATGAAAATTTAAATTTATGAAGGCAATTATTGAATTATGTTGCTTTTATAAAAAAATTTTTTGATTTCATAAATTTTGTGGCATACATGTAACATTCGATGTATGAAATTATTAAATCTTACATTTTTTAATTAACAAATAAACATTTTTTTAAGAAAACTATAATTTTGTATTAATTTATGAATATAGTTTTGTTTGTATATTGTTTTTTTATGTTCCCAATTCAAAATTTTTTTTAACTTGGACAAACTTAAGTTTTCATATATCCAATGAAAATTTTTAACGTAATTACGAAATCCAATGAAGCGATTTTAACGAAAATACTTCATTATAACTATGAAATTCCATTTAGACAGTGAACGTTTTCATTTACCCAAGGAAAGTTTTTTTATGAAAATGATTCATTAAATATATGAAGCATTTTTCTTTCAGTGTAGTTTTTTTATACCCTCCACCACTAGTGTTAATGGCTAAGTTTGCTATTCCGTGTGAATCTTTTTTATTATACATCACAGACCTCATAACGTATATGTCTGTGGACTTTTGACAACACATCTTAAGTGTAATTTACAAAATTTGCAGGAAATTTTTTTTTTTTTTTTTTTTTTTTTGTTAACTTTCAATTTATTTATTGGATCTTTCTATAATTAGAAAATAACAATAAGTATTAAAATCTTAAATTAATTAATAATTTCTGGGTCTATTTCCGTTGCAATTAGAGTTTTTCTTTTCCCGGACTTTTTTATTTCCCGGGAAAGCGGGATTTATTTTTCAATTTCCCGGAATCCCGGGAATTCCCGCTCAATACAAAACGATGCAAAGTTATATTTAATTTATTTGAACAAAAAAATCTTACAATTCATGAGATATTTGTATTAAAAAAGTTTATAAATAATTAAAACGTAACATATAACATTTCAGTTGTTTATATACATACATAAGACTAAAAAAAGTTAAATTATTTTAACAAAATCTTTTCTTGAAAATAGGATTTGAGTACAGAATAGGCATTCACAAAATCGTTTGACAGCCTATTTATAATTTTATTGAGGAAGAGTCCTGTCAATGAGAAAACACGTTCACTTTCAACGGATGTTGGCCTTATAGTCATAACGGCATTATATAATCTCTCGACGCTTCCAGTTTTTTCACCACTTCCTTCAAAAACTTGTAATTCTTTTTTTAAAGAAACTGATTTTCTTTGTACTGAAATGTTTTCTTTACAAATGCTGCATTTAAAATTTCTTCAAATGTTAATTTTTCGCTTGTGTCATCATCTCTTACAAAATTAGTTTTAACTGCATTTTCAGAATCTTATAAAAAAAGTCTTTTATGCAGCTGCTCTGCATATAAAATCACTTCATTTTTTTGAGCATGTGGGAATAGCTTTTTTTTTTTTTTTGTTTTTATAAAACAAATCTTCTGGGTCTTTTAAAAAATTTAAAAGTGTATACATTTTTACTTCTTAGTTTCGAACTAGCTCTTGACGAGTACGGACGTGTATCAGTGAGTAACAAAAATAAAAAAAAAAAAATTAAAAAAAAAATTAAAAAAAAATTGGAAGTGAAAAAAATATTTGCCGTGGGTGAAAAAAAAAAAAAAAAATATTTGTAATAGGTGAAAAAAAAGAACAATAACTAGTGTGCCCGAAGAGATTTGTGAATGAGCCTCACAAATACTCCCAATAAGGAGAGTAGGCCCAGCCCAAATAGCAGAAATGCTTATATTGTGGTAAGCTCCCCGAGCGTGAGCAATGAAAACATTCGATACCCGGAATTAAACAAAAATTATTTAAGTGCAAAAATTGCCAGCGCAACTGGTTTTCCATACAGCAATTTGAGTTCAAGTGTGCCCAACCTGAGCAAGTGTGTTGATCCGACCGTAAATGTGGTTCAAAGTGTGAAATCGTCTGACCAGAGGAATAATAACGAAAATCCTGGAACATCACGGTTTGCATTAATAAATACAGGAGCTGTGCCAAAAACTACTAAAGTGCAAACGGGCATGGACAGATATATAACAATAACTAAGAGAAAGGCTAGCCCTAGGTCCAACCAACAGGAACGCATGGCCAAACAATACAAAGGCTCTAACGTAGTCTCTTTGCCAACAAATGGTAACAGATTCTCTGTACTATCCATACCTGACGATGAAGAAGCAGAATCAGCTAATGGGACAGCCACTAAAGAAGTTAAACCGCCACTTATCTATCTGCGAGAGCAAACATCAAATAGCATAGTCAACATGTTGACTCAACTTGTAGGTAAGAATAATTTCTACGTCGTTTCTATACGACGCGGGCAAATTCAAGAGACCAAAATTCAAGCCAGTACAGAAACGAACTTTCGTATTATATCAAGACACCTGGACGCAGAAAATAAAAGTTACTATACATACCAATTAAAAAGTGCTAAGGGATTGATTATTGTCATAAAAGGCATAGATAGTTCTGTTCCTACAGAGGATATAAAATCTGCCGTTGAGCAAGAGGGGTATGAGGTAAAATCTGTGCATAATATTTTGAACAGGAATAAAGTTCCTCAACCACTGCACCGCATTGAGATATCGTTTGATTCATCGGTTCTCAAAACCAAAAATTCAGTTCATCCCATATACAACTTGCGCTACCTACTCAACAGAAGAATAACCGTTGAGGAGCCAATAAAACGAAAGGGTCCCTCCCAATGCACAAACTGTCAGGAATATGGGCATACAAAATCATATTGTAAATTGCCTCACGTATGTGTGGTTTGTGGCGACGCTCATAAAACCGCCGAATGTAATCGTTCTAAAGCTGACCCGAATGTTAAGAAATGCAGCAACTGTGGCGAAAATCACACGGCAAACTATAGGGGTTGTAAAGTCTTCTTGCATTTATTAAAACCTGCTTTAGTTCAAAAATATACTCACTCCCAATATGGTCCGTCACATGCGCCAGCCAAGCCGCTGGCTCAATTGCTAGTACTACACAAACAAACAAAACCAATCATATGCCCAAGTCCTAAAAGGAAACCCTAATGCGAAAAATCCCCCGAGTACTTCCAACGCAAAGCAACCTTCGTACGCTAATGTTCCTAGGGAAGGTCTACAAATGCCTGCCTCAATTGAAAATTTAATTCAAACTATGAATAACTTCATGGCCACTATGCAGAACATGTTTCAGGAAATGATGCGAAACCAGAACATGCTCCTGCAAGTTCTACTCAACAAAAAATGAACCAGTTAAAAATATGTTTCTGGAATGCAAACGGGTTATCCCAACATAAACACGAAGTTGCAAACTTTCTTCATAGGCATGAAATCGACATACTTCTTGTCTCTGAAACACACTTTACTCATAAAAACTGCTTTAGGGTAAATGGTTACCTTACGTATGACACAAAACATCCCAGCGGACGAGCTTGTGGTGGCACAGCCATAATTGTGCACAAACACATCAGACACTTACCATTGCCAGAGTTCGAAGAAGATTGTATCCAGGCCACATCTATAAATCTTACTGATTTCAAACTAACGTTAACATCCGTTTATTGTCCCCCGAGGCACAAAATTCTACACGATAAATTTCTCAACTTCTTCTCCACATTGGGCCAGAAATTCATTGCTGCTGGCGACTACAGCGCTAAACATACATATTGGGGCTCCAGACTTATTAGTCCTAGAGGTAATCAGCTATATAATACCGTAACTACAAATAACTTTGATGTGGTATCGAGTGGTGAGCCTACCTATTGGTCAACCGACTTCAACAAGCTACCAGACCTTATTGACTTTGCTGTAATCAAAAACATCAAGCGCGATCAGGTACTAGTTAGTTCCTCCTATGATCTTTCGTCTGATCATTCACCTTCAATCCTCATTTTAAAAGGTAACTCTGACGCCGCAGCTGCAAACTGTATTTCCTATCCAAACAGAAACACAAATTGGTTAAAGTATAAAATGTATGTGAGCTCTCACCTATCACAGTGCATTCCCCTAAAAAATTCATCTGACATCCACATAGCTGTCGACCGATTTACAAAAGTCTTGGATGCTGCAGCAAAAAATGCAACCCCAATCAAGCGGACAATTAAACGTGCTCCTTACAATAATCGACGGATATAGAGACCCTTATCAGAGAAAAAAGGAAGTTAAGAAGACAATGGCAAAACAGTCGTTCCCCAACCACTAAGGCCCAACTACAATTATGCCTGACAACTCTTCGCAAGAAATTGAGACAGACCCACGAGTCTGCAATAGAAGGCTATCTGAACAGCCTAGATGCCACAAAAAACTCCAATTATAGCTTATGGAAGGCTGTACGGCATATGAAATGCCCTATAACCCAAGAATCTCCATTAAGACTGGAAAACCCACTTGGGCCAAAAACACAGATGAAAAATTAAAAGCTTTCGCGGGCCACCTTGAGAAAGTTTTCACGCCACATGATACACATACTTGTTCCTGTCGTCCAATCATTCCTGATAAGGTAAACCATCCATTAAAATTTAACCTTACTCAAGTAAAATCTGCAATAGAAAAAGTGAATATTAGAAAATCTCCCGGACTTGACCATATCACAGGGTCAATGATAAGAAACTTACCATCGTCTGCTTCCAGAATCTTGCTACTCATTTTTAACGCTATATTAAGAGTCGGATACTTCCCATCCTCATGGAAGAGGTCTATAATTGTTATGATTCCCAAGCCAGGAAAAGATGCTAGCCAGGTTGCGTCGTACAGACCGATAAGCTTATTATCAATCCTATCGAAGTTTTTCGAAAAAATATTAATTTTAAGTATAACTCCTCATCTAAATGAACACGACATTATCCCGGATCACCAGTTCGGATTCAGAGCGAAACATGGTAAAATAGAACAAGTGCATAGAATTGTCACCCTTATTAGATCGGCGTTTGAGAAAAAGCAATACTGCTCAGCCCTGTTTATAGACATTTCCCAAGCATTTGACAAAGTTTGGCATGATGGGCTACTCATCAAAATAATACGAATGCTTCCTCAAAACACTCACAAGCTTCTGGAGAGCTATCTAACAGGCAGAACATTCATAGTAAGGTCGCAAGATAAATACTCCCCCCTCAAGAAAATTACTGCTGGTGTTCCCCAAGGCAGCATATTAGGACCGCTTCTATATACTATACACAGCGGATATGCCAACAAACCTGAGCACGCATACCTCTACATTTGCAGACGACACAGCATTTATTAGCGTTAACCATGACCCAAAAGTCGCATCGCAAAATCCGCAGTCCCACATCAATGAACTAGAGGCATGGCTAGAAAAATGGAGAATAAAGGTTAACCCGGCTAAATGTGCTCACTTAACTTTCACGCTCAGAAGACAAACGTGCCCAGCAGTAAAAATAAATAACATCACTGTTCCGGTATAAAACCATGTAAAGTACTTGGGAATTCATATAGATAGACGCTTGACCTGGTCTCGTCATATTGAAGCGAAAATAACGGCTATGAAACTTAAAACAGCTCAACTACATTGGCTTCTCGGTGGAAACTCAAACTTGTCTTAATACAACAAAATTCTTCTATACAAGTCCATCATAAAACCAATATGGACATATGGCATCCAATTATGGGGTACTGCGTGCGCATCTAATATCCAAAAGCTTCAAAGAAGACAGTCTAGAATATTACGACAAATTGTCTGCGCCCCATGGTATATACGTAATGATATTATCCACAGAGATCTCAACGTCCCCACTATCCAGGAGGAAATTAAACAATATTCAATAAGCTACATCGATAAACTAATGGTCCACCCTAACTACCTCGCTCGGGGTTTGCTTCAGTTCGAAGGTCACCACAGGCTAAAAAGAACCGATACTTTGAGCCTAACTAGACAGTCTTAAAATTTGAATACAGCAGTTAGTGGTTACACTCGTAACAACTAATAAACAACAAGTAGAATTAAGATTTGAATACATATTGCAAATTTCGATAAGAAAGATTCAATAATAAAAAATAAATTAAAAAAAAAAAATATTGTAAATTTCGATAAAAAAGATTCAATAATAAAAAATAAATTAAAAAAAAAAAAAAAAAAAATTTACTTCTCTTTCGTCAATTCGAATTTTCAGAGCATGAGACATTGCCTTACTTATCGGATTTGGATTTACTTCTATTTGTTCACATAACTTATTTACAATAATATCAGCAGTGACTAAATTAATATCTCTGCGACAAAGTGCCTCGACTGCCAATTGAATAGGCTTCAATACGTTTAACATGTTATTTAAAATGATTATATTCTTCATTCCACAGTTCAACATTTTTTAAATCCATTCAACACATTTTATTGAATTTTTTAGTAATAAAAATGTTTCTATCATTGGAACCAAAGAGTTCCAACGAGTAACGATGTCAATTTGAAGCGAAATTTCTTTTTTATGCTCTGCTAATATATATTTTTGCAATAAGGCATTTTTTGTAGGACTTCTTTTAAATAATTTAATAACTGTTCGTGTCTGATCTAAAACGGTTTTATAACTTTTACTTATCTCAAACATTACATCACCCTCATCACTGTCATCTTCAAAATCATCTCCATCAGTTTCCGAAATCACTTCATATAGAATAGATTCTGCATTTTTGTAAAAAACTTCTATAACTGCTAGATGAATTGCATGACTTAGACAAAAAATTCCTTCAACTGGACTGTCACGCACAAATTTCTTCATCACGTTTGGCCCGTCAGTGGTCGTTGAAACAATATGCTTTTCAAAATTTATACCATATTCATTTAATCGATCTTCCATTAAGCTTCGAATTTCTGCTGCTCCGCATTTGCCTGGTATATTAACCATACCCAAATTATCCACTCGTCCATTACCAAAGAAAATCTGTAATTGTCTTGTAATTTTTGTTTAATTTCCTGACACATTTCTGTTTTTACTTTAATAAACTGCTTTAGAACTAAATTTTGAACGTCGCGTTCCGTTTTTGGCTCATGGACTCAGAAATAAACGTGCTTCTGGTAACAGCCCTTACTGAAAATCCATCCACTGTGACTAGTTTAGAAACTAAGGTATTTAAATCTTCTACCTTAGAAGAAAAGTTTTCTAATGTTGCCTGTTTTGTACATATATTATTTAGTCTTTCATTTTTTGATTTCTTGGTTTCCATTCCAATTTTATGGATATTGTTCAAATGGCGAATAAGGCCACTGGTGCTTTTACCTTAACACAAAATAATTTTTGCACATAAATTGCAAGCAGCTGCGTCTTTGCCTTTCTTTTTAAAATAGTTCCAAACGTGAGAATTTTCCCTCTACAAAGTAAAAGCTCAATATTAAAAATATAAACATTTGTTTTCAGAAATAAAATTTTTACCTTTAAACTTAACTTTAAACACAAAACCTTCAAATTGTAGAATGTCCTTTTTCTATTTAATTCAGTATGAATTAATAACACAAAGTATGATGGAATAGCAACGGTTACCATGTTTTTCATTTATGAAATAATTTACTCACACTTACATATCGAAAAAATCTCATAGAAGTACCAACAAAATGATTCAATACAAATTGTGTTGTTGTTGTATAGCTATTGCGAACAACGACATTCATCAAGAAATGTGTGAATACAAAGTAAATTTGCAATAATTAAGTTAATAAATCCCGGGAATGCCCGCACAAATTTCCCGGGATTTTTTTCCCGAAAAATGTGCGGGATCCCGGGATTTCCCGGGACGAAAATCCCGTATGAAAAACACTAGTTGCAATATAAACTTTTTTGTTTCGTAAAGTTTCATCTTCCATGCATTTGCGCGAGGGCCAACGTGTCTACCCTCTTGAGGCGAGTATGTCCATTATAAAACAGTAGATCCTGTGCAAGAGGATTCGGATGAGTTGCTAGTTTTCGTGCATATTTGGAGCAGAAGGTTTTTATTTCGTCGCGAACAAATGCAATGTTGAGGTCCTTATGAATATTTGCGTTTCTAATATACCACGGGTCACCAATAATTTGTCGCAATATTTTATTTTGTCGTCTTTGTAATTTTCTATATTCGAAGCTGAAGCTGTTCCCCATAGTTGGATACCATAGGTCCGTATTGGCTTAATAATAGCTTTGTGGAGTAGAACCTTGTAGTTTAGGTTGAGAGCAAAGAAGCCACTGAAGCTGTAGTGTTTTAAGTTTGAGCTGTGTGGATTTGGATTCAATATGTTGAGGCGACGATCGAGGTGTTTACCAAGATATTTTATATGATTTTGTTAAGGGATTTCGATGTTATTAATTTTTAGTTTGGGACAGTCCCCCTTTCTGGAGGTGAAAGTGACATGTGCACTAGACCGGGTCGACCTCCATACAAAAAAAAAAAGTTGTGCCAGTCACCCCCTAGAATGAAAGATATGTCAATGAAGTTTCTAAAACAGGAAAAAATTTTTTTTTGCACGCCCCAAAATACAGCACTTTTGGTTTTTTATGTGTAGCGCTGCCATTTGAAGTCCGATCTCATCATATCGCATATCGTTGTTCATGGCTTGACAGTGGCTTAATTTTTGCCTTTGATGACTTTTAAATCAGAGCTCAAACTATGGGCGCCACTTATGCTATCTCGGATCCTTCCCCCAAATGGTAAATTTTTTTCACGTGCCAAGAAAGCCCTTCTAAAACTTAGAATATATTGCTTTTAGTTTGCTCACTTTTATAACACGCCTCCAAATTAAGCGCCTTTTTTTCTTTTTCACATAATACATATTACATAAAACCAGGTAGAAGCCAATACAACCCAAAAAATTTTCATCAGTCTCGCCCTAGAATAAAAGGTATATTTATTAAGTTTGACGCACTTTAAAAAAATCGGTTTTGTCACGCCCTAAATTACAGCTTGTTTTGCTATATATATGTAGCATCGTCATTTAAAGTCCAATTTCATCGTATCGTATATCATTGTTAATGGCTACAATATGGCTTAATTTTTGTATTTAATGCTTTTTTAAACTAACTTAAAATTCTAGATGGATTGTTAATGGCTGGAATATGGCTTAATTTCTGTATTAAATGCTTTGTTAATCTAACTTCAAATTCTAGATGACATTTATAAAATATCGGATGCTTCCCCTCTTATGTCCAATATTTCATAACTAGAAAAGATTTCCTTCTAAAACTTTATAAGTAAAGTTTTTTATATTCTCACTTTTTCCTCACGCCCTAAACTGTCACTGTTTTTCCGTATTTTTTTATTTTTTCAATACCACAAATAGGACCTATTGTAACTATATTTATTTAAAAAATCTTAAGTAGGACATTTGTAAAAGCAAACATTATGTTAAATATGAAACCATGTTACAGAGTTAAAACAAGAACTAAAAAATCTAAAGAAATTACTTAGTTCTAAAAATGTAAAAAAACAAAATAATTTAAATGCGTGAAAATGAATGCCTCAAAACATATACATATGAGAAAAATTATAAATTAAAAAAAATTAAAAAAGGACTTTCTTGGCTCGTAAAAAAAAATTAAACATCAGAGGGGAAGGATCCGAGATACCATAAATACCATCTAGAATTTTAAGTTAGTTTAAAAAAAGCATTAAATACAAAAAGTAAGCCATATTCCAGCCATTAACAATGATATACGATACGATGAAATTTGACTTTAAATGACGATGCTACATATATATAGCAAAAAGAGCTGTAATTTAGGGCGTGGCAAAAATAATTTTTTTAAAGTGCTTCAAACTTAATAAATATATCTTTTGTTCAAGGGCGTGACAGATGAACATTTTTTTATATTGGCTTCTACCTGGTTTAATGTAATATGTATGTGAAAAAGAAATAAGGGGCTTAATAATTTAGAGGCGTGTCATAAAAGTGAGCATATTAAAAGCTATGCATACTAAGTTTTAGAAGGGCTTTCTTGGCACGTGAAAAAAATTTGACATTTGGGGGAACGACCCGAGATGGCATAAGTGGCGCCCAGAGTTTAAGCTCGGATTAAAAAGTCACCAAAGGCAAAAATGAAGCCACTGTCAAGCCATGAACAACGATATGTGATATGCTAAGATCGGACTTTAAATGGCAGCGCTACATATAAAAAACCAAAAGTGCTGTATTTTGGGGCGTGGCAAAAAAAAAATTTTTCCTGTTTTCAAAACTTCATTGACATATCTTTCATTCTAGGGGGTGACTGGCACAACTTTTTTTTCGACCCACCTTAATGTGCACACTTTGTTGGATTTACTTTTATTTTCCATTTGTTAAGCCATTTTTCGAGTTCTTTAATATGTCTGCAGACAACTACATAGAAGCAATTACTGGATTTTATGTACGCTTATAAACGCTGTGTCGTTAGCAGAAGTTGACGTGTGTAGCAGATTACTTGTGGGCATATCTGAGGTGTAAAGTATATACATGAGAGGGCCAAGTATATTGCCTTGGGGAACTCCTGCTGCGATTCTTCTTCAGTCTGAGATATAGTCTTTATATTTTACTACAAACGAGCGATCTAATAAATAATTTCGCAGTAAGTTGTGGGTATTTTGGGGTAACAAGGACCCTATTTTATATAAAAGCCCGTCGTGCCAGACTTCGTCAAAGGCTTGAGAATTTTCTATTAAGAGTGATGAGCAATAGTGTTTGTCCTCAGAGCCTTTTCTGATAAGAGTAACTATGTGATTAACCTGTTCTATGGTGCTATGATCCTGTCGGAATCCAAACTGATGGACTGGAATGATGTGGCGGTCGTTTAAATATGGGGTCAATGCATTTAAAAATACTTTACCAAAGAGCTTTGATAAAATTTAAAGTAAGCTTATCGGAGGATAAGATGACACTTGACTAGCGGCCTTACCTGGCTTAGGTATCATAATTATTTCTGATATTTTCCATGATTTAGGGCAGAAACCAGTTCGCAGGATGGAATTGAAAATGAAAAAAATTAGCCTTAGGGCAGATGTTGGTAGTTCACGAATCTATTTTCCTGAAATTTTGTTTGTTTTGATTTTTTTGATTACTGAAGTTAAGGACGAGAAACGAATTTTCATTGGAGAAACAACACGGTCTTCAATAGCTGGTAAGGTTATGTCTGAGTCGGAAATATTAGGAGTAAACACTCTTTCGAGGTGATCGGCAAAAACTTCTGCTTTGTCTTTATTGGACCTAGCCCATTTCCCATAACTATAACGAATAGTATTCTCGCGTTTTATCTTTCCAAAGACTATGATCAGTGGATTTTGTTGGCTTTAGCCCTTCTAAATATGCCCCTAGAGCTGATTGTTTGTCCTCCAAAAGAGCACTATGAAGGGCTCTTTAACAGTGGCTTAGTTGCATTTTCAAGGTAGGAGAGCGGTGTAGTTGCCATTGTCTTCTAAGTTTTCTCTTTTCTTTTATAAGGTTTTGAATAGTTGTTGAGAATTCCTTTTAAGCACCGTTGTAATGTTTGAAAGGTGTAGCTAATTTAGCTAATTTAGGAATTATATTAGGAATTAATAGGAATCGAGAAAGTAATACATATCTTGTATGATATTTGATTCCAGAATTCATTATTCTTAACACAGACCATGTCCTAGGATTGTAATAAATTATTTTAATGTATCCTGCGAATGAATTAAATAATTCATTCTTTGGAATAAATTATATTGTTCAAAAGTCTTATAATAAAAGTCTTCTCCAATGCCGTTTGGAATACATTTTTTAATACCTGTTTACTTTAAATAACTTTGACCCACAGACATATAATTTGTGCTTTGACCGTACGCTTTCAAACACAAACTGCGACTAAAATAAAAATTATAAGTAGGCGACATAAAGGCAGCAAAAAAATAACGGATTTTTATTAAGGAAATATGTATGTAAAGCAAAAACACGAATAATTGTTACTAACAGAAACAATACATTCCTTGTTCTGCAAATGTGGGAATATACGTGGTAATCAGTGCTTAAATTTTGTGTCTGATGAAATTACCTTCTCGATTCCAATGAATGCATTATTATTCTTTCGAAAATAATGCATTATTTTTTTAATTATTTATGTAATCAATTCCTCATTTTCCCGCTGGGTTTGTATTCAGAAATAAAATTTTTACCTTTAAACTTAACTTAAAACATAAAACCTTCAAATTGTAGAATGTTCTTTTTTTATTTAATTCAGTATGGATTAATAACACAAAGTATGATGGCATAGCAACGTTACCATGTTTTTCATTTATGAAATAATTTACTCACACTTACATATCGAAAAAATCTCATGGAAGTACAATACAAATTGTGTTGTTGTTGTATAGCTATTGCGAACAACGACATTCATCAAGAAATGTATGAATACAAAGTAAATTTGCAATAATTAAGTTAATAAATCCCGGGAATTCCCGCACAAATTTCCCGGGATTTTTTCCCCGAAAAATGTGCGGGATCCCGGGATTTCCCGGGACGAAAATCCCGTATGAAAAACACTAGTTGCAATAGAAACTCCATTTTTTGTTTTCATTCTTCCTTGCATTTGCGCGAGGGCCAACGTGTCTACCCTCTTGAGGCGAGTATGCCCATTATAAAACAGTAGATCCTGTGCAAGAGGATTCGGATGAGTTGCTAGTTTTCGTGCATATTTGGAGCAGAAGGTTTTTATTTCGTCGCGAACAAATGCAATGTTGAGGTCCTTATGAATATTTGCGTTTCTAATATACCACGGGTCACCAGTAATTTGGCGCAATATTTTATTTTGTCGTCTTTGTAATTTTCTATATTCGAAGCAGAAGCTGTTCCCCATAGTTGGATACCATAGGTCCGTATTGACTTAATAATAGCATTGTAGAATGGAACCTTGTAGTTTAGATTGAGAGCAGAATGAGAGCAAAGAAGCCACTGAAGCTGTAGTGTTTTAAGTTTGAGCTGTGTGGCGACGATCGAGGTGTTTACCAAGATATTTTATATGATTTTGTTAAGGGATTTCGATGTTATTAATCTTAAGTTTGGGACAGTCGCCCTTTCTGGAGGTGAAAGTGACATGTGCACACTTTGTTGGATTTACTTTTAATTTCCATTTGTTAAGCCATTTTTCGAGTTATTTAATATGTCTGCAGACAACTAGAAGCAATTACTGGATTTTATGTACGCTTATAAACGCTGTGTCGTCAGCAGAAGTTGACGTGTGTAGCAGATTACTTGTGGGCATATCTGAGGTATAAAGTATATACATGAGAGGACCAAGTATACTGCCTTGGGGAACTCCTGCTGCGATTCTTCTTGAGTCTGAGATATAGTCTTTATATTTTACTACAAACGAGCGATCTAATAAATAATTTCGCAGTAAGTTGTGGGTATTTTGGGGTAACAAGGGCCCTATTTTATATAAAAGCCCGTCGTGCCAGACTTGGTCAAAGGCTTAAGAAATTTCTATTAAGAGTGATGAGCAATAGTGTTTGTCCTCAGAGCCTTTTCTGATAAGAGTAACTATGTGATGAACCTGTTCTATGGTGCTATGATCCTTTCGGAATCCAAACTGATGGACTGGATTGATGTGGCGGTCGTTTAAATATGGGGTCAATGCCTTTAAAAATACTTTACCAAAGAGCTTTGATAAAATTAAAAGTAAGCTTATCGGACGATAAGATGACACTTGACTAGCGGCCTTACCTGGCTTAGGTATCATAATTATTTCTGATATTTTCCATGATTTAGGGCAGAAACCAGTTCGCAGGATGGAATTGCAAATGTATAAAATTAGCCTTAGGGCAGATGTTGGTAGTTCACGAATCTATTTTCCTGAAATTTTGTTTGTTTTGATTTTTTTGATTACTGAAGTTAAGGACGAGAAACGAATTTTCATTGGAGAAACAACACGGTCTTCAATAGTTGGTAAGGTTATGTCTGAGTCGGAAATATTAGGAGTAAACACTCTTTCGAGGTGATCGGCAAAAACTTCAGATTTGTCTTTATTGGACCTAGCCCATTTCCCATAACTATAACGAATAGTATTCTCGCATTTTATCGGGTTATTAATTCTTTTGGTGGCTTTCCAAAGACTATGATCAGTGGATTTTGTTGGCTTGAGCCCTTCTTAATATGCCCTTACAGCTGATTGTTTGTCCTCCAAAAGAGCAATATGAAGGGCTCTTTTACAGTGGCTTAGTTGCAATTTCAAGGTAGGAGAGCGGTGTAGTTGCCATTGTCTTCTAAGTTTTCTCTTTTCTTTTATAAGGTTTTGAATAGTTGTTGAGAATTCCTTTTAAGCACCGTTGTAATGTTTGAAAGGTATAGCTAATTTAGCTGCGGTTGATAATGTTTCAGAGAATACGTTTATAGGATCTTGTATTTCATTATCGGATTTAAGCGAAATATTTTGCGATATGTGGGAGTTTATATACATGCTGTATTTTAGCCAGTTAGTATGTCTATTGGGGAAACAAAAAGGTTATTCGATGTTTTGAAAATTTACCATTGATATAATAGTGGGAGAGTGATCTGAGGACAGGTCCAACAAAGAGGCTGTAGAAAGCTGATCGCATCTGATGTTTTTAATGACGGCAAAATCTATTAAATTGGGAGTTTTTTTTAGATCTGAAGGCCAATAAGTGGGCCGTCCGTCAGATATAACGTTGAGTTTAAGAGATGAGATAGCTTTAAATAGCTGTCTGCCCTTCGGAATAGTGAGTCGTGAGCCCCAGAACGTGTGCTTTGCATTGTAATCTCCTGCTGCTATAAATTTAGTGCCTAGCGTTTTGTAAAGTGAAAGGAAAGTAAAAAAACTTTTTAATTGATCGCTAATGACGGTATTGTTTGTGTTTAAATTAAATTTTGTAAGTTTTGTATTATTAAACAATTTTTTTTTATATTTTTGGTTTATGTTTATATCTCTATTAAACTTAAGCTTACACTAAAATTTTACCAAAGAATGATATACGATGTTTTGTCAAATGGGGTTCTGAAAATATGTAAGCTTAGTTTGAGTAGAGTTGTTTTATAAAAAGTATTTTTGCTAAAAAATTATGACTGCTCGATCATATATATGTATGTACACTTCACCGACTCAACAAAACTCAAAACCAACTTTGACATGTTTTATGAAGAAAATATTTTGGCTCAAGCGATAATCTCAAGTTAGCTAAGCCGCTTCAAAAAAAGGTCCAAAAATGGTATTTTTTATGAATAAAAGTTCGATACATTTTTTTGTCCAATGAATTACCAAACCTCACCACAGACTCGAGATAGCGAGATGTTTATGTCAGTTTTTAATGCTTTTAAAATCAATTTTAATAAAAATTTAAATAGCTTAACCATTTTTTTGTCGGATTTTCATTTCCAATACGTCGTTAGAAAGGTGTTGACCGCTTGAGATTTTAGTCAAAATTTAAACCTTAACTGTCTTTTACTTTTTTATAACATTCATTAAAACAACACTAAAAACCCATTTTATAACCAAAAAAAGCATATACTTGCCCAGGAAAAACGTTTAATAAATATTGACCAACATTTTGAAGAGGACATTAAGAGAAAACCAAATTTTTCATAAAAATTCATAAAAAAATCATAACAAAAAAAAAAACAAGTAAGATTGATATATTCGGCTGTGCCGAATCTTATATACCCTTCACCATTGTGCGAGCAGAATACATAGCAACTAGACAAAAACTAAATACCTATACATACATATTTACAATACTTAAACTTCATTATAAATAAAATTTAAAAAGCGAAAACTGGTAAATATTTTTTTTAAATCGTTTTTAGAACATAAAAAAAATAAAAATATTAAAAAAAAAATGTTCTTTTTAAAAAACCAAGTTTCGAACCAGGGAACTCTCAGTTTGTAACTAAACACACCCCCTAGACAACTGAACCATGAAGGAACGTTAATTGAATATCATTAAAATGAAATATGGCACGTTTACTGGTCACAAAATTCAACACAGTTGAGTTGTAATTACTTTTGATGTTTGTATGTATTTGTGTTTGTTTGTTTTCTTTTATCTTTTTTGGCGAGTTTTTAAGTAGCAAAAAACACAAAAATTCCTAGTTTCTATTTGTTAAAATTATTTCGTTAAATAGATGAAATAATAAAGAAGGGTGATAACGAAAATCATATTGGGCATTATGCTAGTATATGTAAACAATTGAAAGGGGGGGGGGGGGGGGGGGGGCAGAGGGACATCACATGGTTAAATCAAGTTCTCTCCTCATAAGGACCCATAATATATATACTTTAAAGGGTCTTAGATCAATATTGTAGAAATTACAAACGGAATGACAAACTTATATATACCCTTTTCCACCTGAGGTGAAGGGTATAAAAGGAGTAATTTTTGGGATTTCAGTATTTTGATTATAACTCAGCCATTTTTTAACCGATTTGACAGTTTTTATATACCGACGTGTTTAAGAAGAAATTTGCCAGTTAGTTGGGTTATAAATCTTGGACTCGGGAAGATCTATGGTTCCCGAAAGTGGGTATTTAAAAAAAAATATTATGGCCATAACTTTTTCGTATCTGAACCGATTTTTCCGAGTTTTTCAGAAAATATTTTTTACAAAAGATCTTTTCATATGCTAGGGATATCCACAGGTCATATAGCAGTCCAAAAAATCAGGTTTTTATAAAATTTTTGATCCCAAACAAATTAATTATGGAATTGTGAAAATTTACGAATTATTTAAAGTCGAATAAAAACATTAAGAAGAAATCATGGTCGGTTGTACACGCGAGGGGTGCTTACATGGTGACCGATTCTATATTATACTCAGTTTGAGGTATGTTCAGAGGATTCGATGTGGTTAATGAAGTGATTAAGTTGTAATCGTGTCAATTTGCAGTGATTAACAAATAACTTCAATATATAGTTAATCATCTCGATTTTGATGTGATGAGAGCTTTATCACGCTCGAGTTGCTTAAACGCGCTTAAAGTGTGAACATAGCATAAGTGCCACAATATTACAATAGAAAACGATGTAGTAGAAGATAATCCAACGACATCAAAATATGCCGAACTTCTTCCAATAGAAAAATACATACAGAGCGACAGCGGTTGTTTTATAGAAGAAGTTGAATGCAGAAGTTTGGCTGAAGATGGAAGATCTGCAAAAGCCTTTCGAAAATCCAAAGTTGTATCGGATTATTTAAGAATTAAGGATTTTACGATTCCTTTAAGTAATACAACGATATGGAGCTTAGATGAAAAGTTGTACGCATCAAAAAAAGAAGTCATAGTGGATTTGAGAAAAAATACTAAAGAAAATGGAAGATTTCCCATAGTTGTAAATTAACGGACGGATGTATCTTATTTAAAATATGTAATTCTTTTTTATTCGTTATTCTCATCGATTTATCGAATAATTTATCAGATTTAATCGTTAGATCGAACGAACAAAAACAATTGTTTGAATTATTCGAACAAAGCTGAAAGGCGAATAATTGACAACTCTAATAGGTGGTATATACCTTAGTAGCTCCATCATATCCTTATACTTAGGAGTTCAAATGGGACGTAAATTTTTGTATAATGGTGTTATTTTATTTTGCTGAAGTTTTCCTTAGCCAATTTACAGGTTCGCCACTAGTGTTTCTTAATCTTTTAAGAATTGCTTCTTCCAGAGGTTTTGTATAAAAAAATCTTTTCGTTTCATTTTAGTAAATAAAAATTTGTGGACTTACACCGGTTTCAAAATAATTTTTTTTTGGATTTCGTTAGTTAACTAATTTTCAAGTGCCCAAAATCAAAGCGAATTTAATGATACTAGACTTAAATTGTTTATAAATAAAAAGATTATATAGGATTGCGATTGTTGTTATCATTAACTACTTTTTTTTTTAAATGGACTTACACCACTTTCAAAATAAACGACTCAAATATTAAAATTTAAATTATAATTATTTTCGAAACGAAAATTTATGCTAGTTACAGATATATTTACGTATAGTTACAGTTTTTATATTATATTATCAAATTTTGTTATGTATAAAAACTTTTTAGGTTTATTATTACTAAAGGGTGGCCCAACAATAACAATGATAATTGTGAGTCACACCTTAACGTCAAGTTATTTGACCAACTTAATTTGACATTTCTTTGTTTCAGTGTTTGACAACTTCAACCATGGAGAAGTACATAATTAAGCAGCGCGTTAAGATTAAGCCTTTTACGAAAATGGGTGTTCTGTCCATAATCGGGAGAATTGTGCGCAGTTGCAGCAAACCGAAATGTGAAAACGCCTGTGCATGCATGTTTGGTGCGGTTTAAGGCCAAGCGGCTTCATCCGACCGTATTTCTTCCAAAATGAGGTCGGCCACGCAGTTACGGTGAATGGTGTTCGCTATCGCGAGTCGCGAGCTGATGACGGACTTCTTGTGCCCCGAAAATGAGAATATGGACCTGGACGATAAAACGTTCTAACTGAATGTTTCATACAGCCAGCGAGACAATGGCTCTTTTGCGCCATAAATTCAATGGCCATGTTAATTGGCTGTCACGATCATGTGATTTGAAAACGTTGGCCTTCTTTCTTTGGGGATATTAAAAAAAAAGTGTACGTCAATAAGACAAGAACAATTCAAGAGCTAAAGGATAAGATAATTTGGCACATTAACGACATTGAACCTGAATTACGTTTCAGAGTCATCGAAAATATGGACCATCGGATAGAGGTATTCGTAATAGGTGCGGAGAATAATCACCCCTATCGTGGATAACAAGTGGAATTTTTGTTCCCATGAAATTTTCATTCCCATCGAAGGGAAAAAAGCAATCGTGAATCTCATGTGAAAAATTGTCCACGCTATCAGTTCCAGTGAATTTAAAAAAAGAAGAAAGATTAAAAAAATAAAAATCAATGAAATTTTTGTTAAAAAATATACAAGTATATATATTAAAGAAAGGTGAAATAATATTTGAACAAATCGGGAATCTATTATAGCATGTTGTACTACACTGAAAGAATTTTCTTCGCAATACCAATGAATTTTGACATTAATCCCATGAAAAATTGCATTAAAAAGGAACCTATGCAGCGCTTCGTTGGATCGATGAAACCTCTTTCATTAAAAGGATTTAATGAAACATTACATTAGATGTATGAATATTATTCATTGGATGAATACTTTAAATAAAGTAAAAATTTTTTTTTTAATTATTTTTTATTTTTTTTTAATTATTTTTTTTATATTTTCTTTTTTTTATTTCACTTTATTTTATTTTTTATTTTTTTCTGTCTCTGGCGGGATTCGATCCGGCCAACCTCGGTGCTGATAGACTACCTCACTACCAGCTAGTCTACCGGGGCAGTGTAGTTTTTGTATTAAAAAACTATGTTTTTTACTCAATTAAGAGCGTAAATATGAGATTAAATTGTCCATAATAACAATAACAACGTTAATTGAAAGTGGATTGAAAGTTTTTGTTTCATTACTATAATGACATTTTTATTGTCATAATGAAAATTTAAATTTATGAAGGCAATTATTGAATTATGTTGCTTTTATAAAAAAATTTTTTGATTTCATAAATTTTGTGGCATACATGTAACATTCGATGTATGAAATTATTAAATCTTACATTTTTTAATTAACAAATAAACATTTTTTTAAGAAAACTATAATTTTGTATTAATTTATGAATATAGTTATGTTTGTATATTGTTTTTTTATGTTCCCAATTCAAAATTTTTTTTAACTTGGACAAACTTAAGTTTTCATATATCCAATGAAAATTTTTAACGTAATTACGAAATCCAATGAAGCGATTTTAACGAAAATACTTCATTATAACTATGAAATTCCATTTAGACAGTGAACGTTTTCATTTACCCAAGGAAAGTTTTTTTATGAAAATGATTCATTAAATATATGAAGCATTTTTCTTTCAGTGTAGTTTTTTTATACCCTCCACCACTAGTGTTAATGGCTAAGTTTGCTATTCCGTGTGAATCTTTTTTATTATACACCACAGACCTCATAACGTATATGTCTGTGGACTTTTGACAACACATCTTAAGTGTAATTTACAAAATTTTCAGGAAATTTTTTTTTTTTTTTTTTTTGTTAACTTTTAATTTATTTATTGGATCTTTCTATAATTAGAAAATAACAATAAGTATTAAAATCTTAAATTAATTAATAATTTCTGGGTCTATTTCCGTTGCAATTAGAGTTTTTCTTTTCCCGGACTTTTTCATTTCCCGGGAAAGCGGGATTTATTTTCCAATTTCCCGGGATCCCGGGAATTCCCGCTCAATACAAAACGATGCAAAGTTATATTTAATTTATTTGAACAAAAAAATCTTACAATTCATTAAAAAAGTTTATAAATAATTAAAACGTAACATATAACATTTCAGTTGTTTATATACATACATAAGACTAAAAAAAAGTTAAATTATTTTAACAAAACCTTTTCTTGAAAATAGGATTTGAGTACAGAATAGGCATTCACGCAATCGCTTGACAGCCTATTTCTAATTTTATTGAGGAAGAGTCCTGTCAATGAGAAAACACGTTCACTTTCAACGGATGTTGGCCTTATAGTCATAAGGGCATTATATAATCTCTCGACGCTTCCAGTTTTTTCACCACTTCCTTCAAAAACTTGTAATTCTTTTTTTAAAGAAACTGATTTTCTTTGTACTGAAATGTTTTCTTTACAAATTGCTGCATTTAAAATTTCTTCAAATGTTAATTTTTCGCTTGTGTCATCATCTCTTACAAAATTAGTATTAACTGCATTTTCAGAATCTTATAAAAAAAGTCTTTTATGCAGCTGCTCTGCATATAAAATCACTTCATTTTTTTGAGCAAGTGGGAATAGCTTTTTTTTTTTTATATAAAACAAATCTGGGTCTTTTAAAAAATTTAAAAGTGTATACATTTTTACTTCTCTTCTTTCATCAATTCGATTTTTCAGAGCATGAGACATTGCCTTACTTATCGGATTTGAATTTACTTCTATTTGTTCACATAACTTATTTACAATAATATCAGCAGTGACTAAATTAATATCTCTGCGACAAAGTGCCTCGACTGCCAATTGAATAGGCTTCAATACGTTTAACATGTTATTTAAAATGATTATATTGTCTTCATTCCACAGTTCAACATTTTTTAAATCCATTCAACACATTTTTATTGAATTTTTTAGTAATAAAAATTTTTCTATCATTGGAACCAAAGAGTTCCAACGAGTAACGATGTCAATTTGAAGCGAAATTTCTTTTTTATGCTCTGCTAATATATATTTTTGCAATAAGGCATTTTTTGTAGGACTTCTTTTAAATAATTTAATAACTGTTCGTGTCTGATCTAAAACGGTTTTATAACTTTTACTTATCTCAAACATTACATCACCCTCATCACTGTCATCTTCAAAATCATCTCCATCAGTTTCAGAATTCACTTCATATAGAATAGATTCTGCATTTTTGTAAAAAACTTCTATAACTGCTAGATGAATTGCATGACTTAGACAAAAAATTCCTTCAACTGGACTGTCACGCACAAATTTCTTCATCACGTTTGGCCCGTCAGTGGTCGTTGAAACAATATGCTTTTCAAAATTTATACCATATTCATTTAATCGTTCTTCCATTAAACTTCGAATTTCTGCTGCTCCGCATTTGCCTGGTAAACCATAAACCATACCCAAATTATAAAAAGTATTTTTGTTTCCTAAAATACAAATTTTTAAATACCGCTTGTTTTTAATACTTGTCCACTCGTCCATTACCAAAGAAAATCTGTAATTGTCTTGTAATTTTTGTTTAATTTCCTGACACATTTCTGTTTTTACTTTAATAAACTGCTTTAGAACTAAATTTTGAACGTCGCGTTCCGTTTTTGGCTCATAGACTCAGAAATAAACGTGCTTCTGGTAACAGCCCTTACTGAAAATCCATCCACTGTGACTAGTTTAGAAACTAAGGTAGTTAAAACTTCTACCTTAGAAGAAAAGTTTTCTAATGTTGCCTGTTTTGTACATATATTATTTAGTCTTTCATTTTTTGATTTCTGGGTTTACATTCCAATTTTATGGATATTGTTCAAATGGCGAATAAGGCCACTGGTGCTTTTACCTTTACACAAAATAATTTTTGCACATAAATTGCAAGCCGCTGCGTCTTTGCCTTTCTTTTTAAAATAGTTCCAAACGTGAGAATTTTCCATCAACAAAGTAAAAGCTCAATATTAAAAATATAAACATTCCCAGCGGGAAAATGGAATTAATAGGAATCGAGAAAGTAATACATATCTTGTATGATATTTGATTCCAGAATTCATTATTCTTAACACAGACCATGTCCTAGGATTGTAATAAATTATTTTAATGTATCCTGCGAATGAATTAAATAATTCATTCTTTGGAATAAATTATATTGTTCAAAAGTCTTATAATAAAAGTCTTCTCCAATGCCGTTTGGAATACATTTTTTAATACCTGTTTACTTTAAATAACTTTGACCCACAGACATATAATTTGTGCTTTGACCGTACGCTTTCAAACACAAACTGCGACTAAAATAAAAATTATAAGTAGGCGACATAAAGGCAGCAAAAAAATAACGGATTTTTATTAAGGAAATATGTATGTAAAGCAAAAACACGAATAATTGTTACTAACAGAAACAATACATTCCTTGTTCTGCAAATGTGGGAATATACGTGGTAATCAGTGCTTAAATTTTGTGTCTGATGAAATTACCTTCTCGATTCCAATGAATGCATTATTATTCTTTCGAAAATAATGCATTATTTTTTTAATTATTTATGTAATCAATTCCTCATTTTCCCGCTGGGTTTGTATTCAGAAATAAAATTTTTACCTTTAAACTTAACTTAAAACATAAAACCTTCAAATTGTAGAATGTTCTTTTTTTATTTAATTCAGTATGGATTAATAACACAAAGTATGATGGCATAGCAACGTTACCATGTTTTTCATTTATGAAATAATTTACTCACACTTACATATCGAAAAAATCTCATGGAAGTACAATACAAATTGTGTTGTTGTTGTATAGCTATTGCGAACAACGACATTCATCAAGAAATGTATGAATACAAAGTAAATTTGCAATAATTAAGTTAATAAATCCCGGGAATTCCCGCACAAATTTCCCGGGATTTTTTCCCCGAAAAATGTGCGGGATCCCGGGATTTCCCGGGACGAAAATCCCGTATGAAAAACACTAGTTGCAATAGAAACTCCATTTTTTGTTTTCATTCTTCCTTGCATTTGCGCGAGGGCCAACGTGTCTACCCTCTTGAGGCGAGTATGCCCATTATAAAACAGTAGATCCTGTGCAAGAGGATTCGGATGAGTTGCTAGTTTTCGTGCATATTTGGAGCAGAAGGTTTTTATTTCGTCGCGAACAAATGCAATGTTGAGGTCCTTATGAATATTTGCGTTTCTAATATACCACGGGTCACCAGTAATTTGGCGCAATATTTTATTTTGTCGTCTTTGTAATTTTCTATATTCGAAGCAGAAGCTGTTCCCCATAGTTGGATACCATAGGTCCGTATTGACTTAATAATAGCATTGTAGAATGGAACCTTGTAGTTTAGATTGAGAGCAGAATGAGAGCAAAGAAGCCACTGAAGCTGTAGTGTTTTAAGTTTGAGCTGTGTGGCGACGATCGAGGTGTTTACCAAGATATTTTATATGATTTTGTTAAGGGATTTCGATGTTATTAATCTTAAGTTTGGGACAGTCGCCCTTTCTGGAGGTGAAAGTGACATGTGCACACTTTGTTGGATTTACTTTTAATTTCCATTTGTTAAGCCATTTTTCGAGTTATTTAATATGTCTGCAGACAACTAGAAGCAATTACTGGATTTTATGTACGCTTATAAACGCTGTGTCGTCAGCAGAAGTTGACGTGTGTAGCAGATTACTTGTGGGCATATCTGAGGTATAAAGTATATACATGAGAGGACCAAGTATACTGCCTTGGGGAACTCCTGCTGCGATTCTTCTTGAGTCTGAGATATAGTCTTTATATTTTACTACAAACGAGCGATCTAATAAATAATTTCGCAGTAAGTTGTGGGTATTTTGGGGTAACAAGGGCCCTATTTTATATAAAAGCCCGTCGTGCCAGACTTGGTCAAAGGCTTAAGAAATTTCTATTAAGAGTGATGAGCAATAGTGTTTGTCCTCAGAGCCTTTTCTGATAAGAGTAACTATGTGATGAACCTGTTCTATGGTGCTATGATCCTTTCGGAATCCAAACTGATGGACTGGATTGATGTGGCGGTCGTTTAAATATGGGGTCAATGCCTTTAAAAATACTTTACCAAAGAGCTTTGATAAAATTAAAAGTAAGCTTATCGGACGATAAGATGACACTTGACTAGCGGCCTTACCTGGCTTAGGTATCATAATTATTTCTGATATTTTCCATGATTTAGGGCAGAAACCAGTTCGCAGGATGGAATTGCAAATGTATAAAATTAGCCTTAGGGCAGATGTTGGTAGTTCACGAATCTATTTTCCTGAAATTTTGTTTGTTTTGATTTTTTTGATTACTGAAGTTAAGGACGAGAAACGAATTTTCATTGGAGAAACAACACGGTCTTCAATAGTTGGTAAGGTTATGTCTGAGTCGGAAATATTAGGAGTAAACACTCTTTCGAGGTGATCGGCAAAAACTTCAGATTTGTCTTTATTGGACCTAGCCCATTTCCCATAACTATAACGAATAGTATTCTCGCATTTTATCGGGTTATTAATTCTTTTGGTGGCTTTCCAAAGACTATGATCAGTGGATTTTGTTGGCTTGAGCCCTTCTTAATATGCCCTTACAGCTGATTGTTTGTCCTCCAAAAGAGCAATATGAAGGGCTCTTTTACAGTGGCTTAGTTGCAATTTCAAGGTAGGAGAGCGGTGTAGTTGCCATTGTCTTCTAAGTTTTCTCTTTTCTTTTATAAGGTTTTGAATAGTTGTTGAGAATTCCTTTTAAGCACCGTTGTAATGTTTGAAAGGTATAGCTAATTTAGCTGCGGTTGATAATGTTTCAGAGAATACGTTTATAGGATCTTGTATTTCATTATCGGATTTAAGCGAAATATTTTGCGATATGTGGGAGTTTATATACATGCTGTATTTTAGCCAGTTAGTATGTCTATTGGGGAAACAAAAAGGTTATTCGATGTTTTGAAAATTTACCATTGATATAATAGTGGGAGAGTGATCTGAGGACAGGTCCAACAAAGAGGCTGTAGAAAGCTGATCGCATCTGATGTTTTTAATGACGGCAAAATCTATTAAATTGGGAGTTTTTTTTAGATCTGAAGGCCAATAAGTGGGCCGTCCGTCAGATATAACGTTGAGTTTAAGAGATGAGATAGCTTTAAATAGCTGTCTGCCCTTCGGAATAGTGAGTCGTGAGCCCCAGAACGTGTGCTTTGCATTGTAATCTCCTGCTGCTATAAATTTAGTGCCTAGCGTTTTGTAAAGTGAAAGGAAAGTAAAAAAACTTTTTAATTGATCGCTAATGACGGTATTGTTTGTGTTTAAATTAAATTTTGTAAGTTTTGTATTATTAAACAATTTTTTTTTATATTTTTGGTTTATGTTTATATCTCTATTAAACTTAAGCTTACACTAAAATTTTACCAAAGAATGATATACGATGTTTTGTCAAATGGGGTTCTGAAAATATGTAAGCTTAGTTTGAGTAGAGTTGTTTTATAAAAAGTATTTTTGCTAAAAAATTATGACTGCTCGATCATATATATGTATGTACACTTCACCGACTCAACAAAACTCAAAACCAACTTTGACATGTTTTATGAAGAAAATATTTTGGCTCAAGCGATAATCTCAAGTTAGCTAAGCCGCTTCAAAAAAAGGTCCAAAAATGGTATTTTTTATGAATAAAAGTTCGATACATTTTTTTGTCCAATGAATTACCAAACCTCACCACAGACTCGAGATAGCGAGATGTTTATGTCAGTTTTTAATGCTTTTAAAATCAATTTTAATAAAAATTTAAATAGCTTAACCATTTTTTGTCGGATTTTCATTTCCAATACGTCGTTAGAAAGGTGTTGACCGCTTGAGATTTTAGTCAAAATTTAAACCTTAACTGTCTTTTACTTTTTTATAACATTCATTAAAACAACACTAAAAACCCATTTTATAACCAAAAAAAGCATATACTTGCCCAGGAAAAACGTTTAATAAATATTGACCAACATTTTGAAGAGGACATTAAGAGAAAACCAAATTTTTCATAAAAATTCATAAAAAAATCATAACAAAAAAAAAAACAAGTAAGATTGATATATTCGGCTGTGCCGAATCTTATATACCCTTCACCATTGTGCGAGCAGAATACATAGCAACTAGACAAAAACTAAATACCTATACATACATATTTACAATACTTAAACTTCATTATAAATAAAATTTAAAAAGCGAAAACTGGTAAATATTTTTTTTAAATCGTTTTTAGAACATAAAAAAAATAAAAATATTAAAAAAAAAATGTTCTTTTTAAAAAACCAAGTTTCGAACCAGGGAACTCTCAGTTTGTAACTAAACACACCCCCTAGACAACTGAACCATGAAGGAACGTTAATTGAATATCATTAAAATGAAATATGGCACGTTTACTGGTCACAAAATTCAACACAGTTGAGTTGTAATTACTTTTGATGTTTGTATGTATTTGTGTTTGTTTGTTTTCTTTTATCTTTTTTGGCGAGTTTTTAAGTAGCAAAAAACACAAAAATTCCTAGTTTCTATTTGTTAAAATTATTTCGTTAAATAGATGAAATAATAAAGAAGGGTGATAACGAAAATCATATTGGGCATTATGCTAGTATATGTAAACAATTGAAAGGGGGGGGGGGGGGGGGGGCAGAGGGACATCACATGGTTAAATCAAGTTCTCTCCTCATAAGGACCCATAATATATATACTTTAAAGGGTCTTAGATCAATATTGTAGAAATTACAAACGGAATGACAAACTTATATATACCCTTTTCCACCTGAGGTGAAGGGTATAAAAGGAGTAATTTTTGGGATTTCAGTATTTTGATTATAACTCAGCCATTTTTTAACCGATTTGACAGTTTTTATATACCGACGTGTTTAAGAAGAAATTTGCCAGTTAGTTGGGTTATAAATCTTGGACTCGGGAAGATCTATGGTTCCCGAAAGTGGGTATTTAAAAAAAAATATTATGGCCATAACTTTTTCGTATCTGAACCGATTTTTCCGAGTTTTTCAGAAAATATTTTTTACAAAAGATCTTTTCATATGCTAGGGATATCCACAGGTCATATAGCAGTCCAAAAAATCAGGTTTTTATAAAATTTTTGATCCCAAACAAATTAATTATGGAATTGTGAAAATTTACGAATTATTTAAAGTCGAATAAAAACATTAAGAAGAAATCATGGTCGGTTGTACACGCGAGGGGTGCTTACATGGTGACCGATTCTATATTATACTCAGTTTGAGGTATGTTCAGAGGATTCGATGTGGTTAATGAAGTGATTAAGTTGTAATCGTGTCAATTTGCAGTGATTAACAAATAACTTCAATATATAGTTAATCATCTCGATTTTGATGTGATGAGAGCTTTATCACGCTCGAGTTGCTTAAACGCGCTTAAAGTGTGAACATAGCATAAGTGCCACAATATTACAATAGAAAACGATGTAGTAGAAGATAATCCAACGACATCAAAATATGCCGAACTTCTTCCAATAGAAAAATACATACAGAGCGACAGCGGTTGTTTTATAGAAGAAGTTGAATGCAGAAGTTTGGCTGAAGATGGAAGATCTGCAAAAGCCTTTCGAAAATCCAAAGTTGTATCGGATTATTTAAGAATTAAGGATTTTACGATTCCTTTAAGTAATACAACGATATGGAGCTTAGATGAAAAGTTGTACGCATCAAAAAAAGAAGTCATAGTGGATTTGAGAAAAAATACTAAAGAAAATGGAAGATTTCCCATAGTTGTAAATTAACGGACGGATGTATCTTATTTAAAATATGTAATTCTTTTTTATTCGTTATTCTCATCGATTTATCGAATAATTTTTCAGATTTAATCGTTAGATCGAACGAACAAAAACAATTGTTTGAATTATTCGAACAAAGCTGAAAGGCGAATAATTGACAACTCTAATAGGTGGTATATACCTTAGTAGCTCCATCATATCCTTCTACTTAGGAGTTCAAATGGGACGTAAATTTTTGTATAATGGTGTTATTTTATTTTGCTGAAGTTTTCCTTAGCCAATTTACAGGTTCGCCACTAGTGTTTCTTAATCTTTTAAGAATTGCTTCTTCCAGAGGTTTTGTATAAAAAAATCTTTACGTTCCATTTTAGTAAATAAAAATTTGTGGACTTACACCGGTTTCAAAATAATTTTTTTTTTTGATTTCCTTAGTTAACTAATTTTCAAGTGACCAAAATCAAAGCGAATTTAATGATACTAGACTTAAATTGTTTATAAATAAAAAGATTATATAGGATTGCGATTGTTGTTATCATTAACTACTTTTTTTTAAAAAAATGGACTTACACCACTTTCAAAATAAACGACTCAAATATTAAAATTTAAATTATAATTATTTTCGAAACGAAAATTTATGCTAGTTACAGATATATTTACGTATAGTTACAGTTTTTATATTATATTAGGTCTGACTGGGTACTTTTCCAGTAGCAAATACTCAGTAAATTTTTTTGGGAGAGTAAGACCAATATTACTCTATCGGCTGAAAAAATTTAAAAAAGTACGCAGACAGTATCCAGTGAAATTTTGCATGAAAACGGCTGATCGGAGTGTAAACAATTGAAATAACAAAGCAAAAGAATTTTAGCATATATGTACGCAAAATTGAATTCTCGGGGTAAATTAAAAAATTATTAATTAAAGTGAAGCTTAAAAAGTGTTGTTAATTAAAAAACTTGTTTATTACTCTGTTATTAGTTTGGTAAATTCAATTTCTTCTTAGTTTTTAGTTTTATTTGTCGGGTTTTTTATAAAACTTCTTTTGCTTACATTGCCCAACATAGTGCCGGCTTACAATGGAAAAAAAGAATGGAATGCCCAATACAGTGCCCTCCAACAGCTTGACAACGGAGACAAATAATTTGGATCTGAAGTGCTCGCCAGGTACACAATTCCAAATACTCGCTTCTTCAATTGCAAAGTTTGTCCCACAAAGTTCTGCTGGTTCTATCGGTTCTGCCATCTCCACTCCACTTACGCCACGGTCGCACTGTATATTTGGATTCTAGCATGAAGTAAAATGTTTTGTTTATTATAAACGTTAAAAATCAACACAATCCTAACTACTTACCTCTGCCATTGTTAAATTTAAATTTTTATATTCATTTCACAAAAACTATTTCATTCAAACAGCTGTTCAAACTATTTGCAAAATCTTACAAGCGGAAATTTCTCCAGTAACATTTTGCAAGTTCTCTAACTTCAAGCTGTCAAAAAATTCTCTTTTTGGCTCTCTCGCTGCAAGAGATTTGGAGTACGCAGACAACATTTTGCAACATTTTGCGCAAAATATGTGTACGCAGACAGACCTATTATCAAATTTTGTTATGTATAAAAACTTTTTAGGTTTATTATTACTAAAGGGTGGCCCAACAATAACAATGATAATTGTGAGTCACACCTTAACGTCAAGTTATTTGACCAATTTAATTTGACATTTCTTTGTTTCAGTGTTTGACAACCTAATCTTAAGCAGCGCGTTAAGATTGTGCCTTTTACGAAAATGGGTGTTCTGTCCATAATCGGGAGAATTGTGCGCAGTTGGAGCAAACCGAAATGTGAAAACGCCTGTGCATGCATGTTTGGTGCGGTTTATGGCCAAGCGGCTTCATCCGACCGTATTTCTTCCAAAATGAGGTCGGCCAAACAGTTACGGTGAATGGTGTTCGCTATCGCGAGTCGCGAGCTGAAAACGGACTTCTTGTGGCCCGAAATTGAGAACATGGACCTGGACGATAAAACGTTCTAACTGAATGTTTCATACATCCAGCGAGACAATGGCTCTTTTGCGCCATAAATTCAATGGCCATGTTAATTGGCTGTCACGATCATGTGATTTCAAAACGTTGGCCTTCTTTCTTTGGGGATATTAAAAAAAAAAAATTTACGTCAATAGGACAAGAACAATTCAAGAGCTAAAGGATAAGATAATTTGGCACATTAACGACATTGAACCTGAATTACGTTTCAGAGTCATCGAAAATATGGACCATAGGATAGAGGTATGCCACCAAAGCCGTGGCGAGCATTTGACCAATATTTTTTCTCACACATAATTGTCATAGATCCTTCTTTACTAATAAACAAATATTAAGATAATTCTCTGAAAACTTTTTGTTTTATTTACAATCCATTCTGCCATCAGCTCTTGATGAGTGCGGATGTTTTCAAGTGATATCTTCTGTGAAAAAAAAACAAAACAAATTAAAGCCGAACCAAGTTTTATTATTCGTAATAGGTGCGGAGAATAATCACCCCTATCGTGGATAACAGGTGGAATTTTTGCTCCCATGAAATTTTCATTCCCATCGAAGGAAAAAAAGCAATCGTGAATCTCATGTGAAAAATTGTCCACGCTATCAGTTCCAGTGAATTTAAAAAAAGAAGAAAGATTAAAAAAAATAAAAATCAATGAAATTTTTGTTAAAAAATATACAAGTATATATTTTAAAAAAAGGTGAAATATTAAAGCAAAATATTTAGTATTGGAGGGATAGTTTGATGACAACGTTAGTTTTTTGGACTTTTAAATTTTGTGTAGAAAAATATTTTCCAAAATTCTGCCACCAATTACTAAAGGGTGGCCCAACAATAACAATGATAATTGTGAGTCACACCTTAACGTCAAGTTATTTGACCAACTTAATTTGACATTTCTTTGTTTCAGTGTTTGACAACTTCAACCATGGAGAAGTACGTAATTAAGCAGCGCGTTAAGATTAAGCCTTTTACGAAAATGGGTGTTCTGTCCATAATCGGGAGAATTGTGCGCAGTTGCAGCAAACCGAAATGTGAAAACGCCTGTGCATGCATGTTTGGTGCGGTTTATGGCCAAGCGGCTTCATCTGACCGTATTTCTTACAAAATGAGGTCGGCCAAGCAGTTACGGTGAATGGTGTTCGCTATCGCGAGTCGCGAGCTGATAACGGACTTCTTGTGGCCCGAAATTGAGAATATGGACCTGGACGATAAAACGTTCTAACTGAATGTTTCATACAGCCAGCGAGACAATGGATCTTTTGCGCCATAAATTCAATGGCCATGTTAATTGGCTGTCACGATCATGTGATTTGAAAACGTTGGCCTTCTTTCTTTGGGGATATTAAAAAAAAAAAGTGTACGTCAATAAGACAAGAACAATTCAAGAGCTAAAGGATAAGATAATTTGGCACATTAACGACATTGAACCTGAATTATGTTTCAGAGTCATCGAAAATATGGACCATCGGATAGAGGTTTGCCACCAAAGCCGTGGCGAGCATTTGACCAATATTTTGTCTCACACATAATTGTCATAGATCCTTCTTTACTAATAAACAAATATTAAGATAATTCTCTGAAAACTTTTTGTTTTATTTACAATCCATTCTGCCATCAGCTCTTGATGAGTGCGGATGTTTTCAAGTGATATCTTCTGTGAAAAAAAAAAAAAACAAAACAAATTAAAGCCGAACCAAGTTTTATTATTCGTAATAGGTGCGGAGAATAATCACCCCTATCGTGGATAACAAGTGGAATTTTTGTTCCCATGAGATTTTCATTCCCATCGAAGGGAAAAAAGCAATCGTGAATCTCATGTGAAAAATTGTCCACGCTATCAGTTCCAGTGAATTTAAAAAAAGAAGAAAGATTAAAAAAAATAAAAATCAATGAAATTTTTGTTAAAAAATATGCAAGTATATATTTTAAAGAAAGGTGAAATAATAAAGCAAAATATTTAGTATTGGAGGGATAGTTTGATGACAACGCTAGTTTTTTGGACTTTTAAATTTTGTGTAGAAAAATATTTTCCAAAATTCTGCCACCAAGTCTATCAAAAACTTCACAAATCCGCAGGCAATCGACCTGTTGTTTTCCATTTTGTTGACCAATATATCGGTTTGTGCCTTATTAACTTTATACATCTTAAATATTCGATTTATAGGAGGAACTACATGTTTTGTTTCCTAGCAAAAATAAAGTGAGAAAATCTAAGGGAAATGTGAACAAATTACGAGGGAAAAAATTTTTCACGATAAGGGGAATTTTTTCCCGTGAACATTTTTTCATGTTATTATCCTTTGAATGACATTTTTTCATGGGAGTTGTTCATGATCGCAAATATGTGAAATGGGGAAAAATTACGAGGGAAAAACTATTCACGATAGGGGTGAATATTATTTTAAATAGCCACAGAAAATAGTGTTATTAAATTACAGGCACAGAAAATAAATAAATATCAACAAAAAGGGGGGCTTTAGCAATTTCGTGAATGAGCCTCACAAATACTCCCAACAAAGAGAGCTTGGCCCAGCTCAACCAATAGAAATGCGTACATAGTTATTAACTCTCCAATCGTCAGCAATGAAAACACTCGTGACCCTGAGTATAATAGGAACTATCTAAGTGCGAAAATAACTGACGGAGAATCTGATCTCCCATACACAAAGTTAAGCCCAAGTGTGCCCAACCTGTACCTCGTTTCTGTATTTCTCGCTTCGTAAAATTTTCCGCATGAAACGTGTGAATTGCAACAAAAATAGTGTGAAATGAAACAAAAAATGGTTTTTCTCACGCAAGTGTTTCTGTATCTTTTCTTGGCGAGAATTATCTGTCATTTTAATAATTTTCCAGCAATTATTGGAAGGATGCGAGAAAAAGTGTTTCTATAACAATGTTTTGCGAAAAGTTTCTTTCAAGAACTGTCAAAATAAGTCGCATTTGAAATTGGTGGCGAGAAAAACAAAATGTAGATATTTTGAATTTAAAATATGTTTATATACTATTTTTTTAAATAAATAAAAAAATAGAAGGAATATAAATGATGAATGCATAATTTATATGATGAAAATAAACAAAAAACCTTTGTTATGTTTTGTTATTTTAAATTTTTTTTAGCCTTTTCTTGTTTTGGTTTTAATCAGCGCTGCCAGATAAATTTGTGTCAAAATCGTCAATTTTCTGAGAAAAAAATATAAAAGATCCTCCTTTTTTGTTTTAAAAATCGTGTAATTTAAAATAAATTTTAAACAAATTTTTTTCGACTTTTATTAAAACATAATCAAACAAAAACAAAGTTAAAGTTCATGGGTATTTAATAATTTCTTTAAATTTATATTTCTTTTGTTAAGCTGAAGGATAATTTTGTATAATTTATTTTCTTTAATCCGATAACAATTAAAAATTGTTTTTCCCAGAAGAAGTCACACAAAGGCATGAGAAAATATCATATTAAACAAAAAATAAAATAAATGGCCCATAACTATAGTCATAAACAAAGCATACTTTAAGAGTTCTAAAGTAAACTTTTATTAAAAATATGCTTTTGATCTACTATAGACAAGCAAAAGCATACTTTACACGTTAAACCCGATGTTAATTTTAAAACCAGCTGAAGTTGTGTTTAACTCATTTAACAACAGCATCAGCTGTTTTTCGCAAAATAAAAAAGTACTTGCAAAAAGTTAAAAATGTTTATGTTATAAGATGTTGGCTGATATTTTGCAATTATTAATGATTTGCAGGAAAACTTTTATGGAAAGAAACACAAAATATATATGTATAGGCCCTAATTGTGTAAAACGCTAGGCCAAAATTGCCTAGCGTTTTACACAAAGTTTTGTAATTTTGTTGTTGCTTTCTACATAAAGTCATATTGCGTGTTTCAACCGTACAAGATATGTAGTGTTTTATTTTTATTTTAATTTTCAATGTCGGCTGCTTAAAGTTGCCACTTGCTTATATTTTGTTGTATGTTGTATGAAAAATTTGCAACATTTGAGGTGGCACCCAGTTAAAGTCGGTTCAATTTAAAACATACTTTAGTTTCGACTATAGTAGCAAAATATTTAAAATAATGTTTTTATTTTAAAGTTGTTTTTAAATAGAACCGACTTTAGCGTTTGACTATGATTATGGGCCAATATTTTTACAAAAGCAAAAAGAAGTCAAGCTTAATAAAATAAACTAACATCCTTATTTAAAATAGATAAATATAGGTAAATAGATTTTTTAATTAAATCAGCTTTGTGAAAAACCTAGAATTCATAGTGACAACGTTGTTTTATATTTATATCGTATGTAGTCCAAAATAGTATATTATTGAAATTTAACTATATCGGTTTACAAATGGCTGAGATATAAAACTGTCCCTAGAGGAAAGGGAACTAACACTTAATTTGTCACGTGACAGTTCTACAGTGATAGGGACCGGTTCGAGTTCTAACACTTTACATGAAGGGTACTTGTCACTTTAACATGGCGATGTCCTACGAGGGGTTAATAGGCACCTTTTTGACGCTTTGTAACAGGTCACAGGAACAACCTAAATGCACACATTCAATTTCAGTTAAAATAATGCCTGTCGCAAATATTGTCCCAAATGAACCATGTTATTAGGGCGGATCCCCTTCATTTAAAGTAATTTAAAGTAAGGTATAATCAATCAGTAATGACCGACACAAAATTTAGTTACATGACAAGTTGTTTGTCAATTACCTTCTGGAGTAACTACTCTTTTAAGAAATTATCACCAGTTAAGTGATATGTTCTGTTTTAACCTATCACAATTCGTTCCTTTTTATTATAAAACTGCTTTCACTTGTCACGGGATAAGTGCCTTAAAACCAACTGACACAAATTTCCCCCAGGGGTAATTTACCTATTCCTATAATTTTTTTTTTACCTGAAATAGACTTAGTAGAACAGCTGGTAGTTTTAGTTAAAAAAATCGGTTCATAAATGTACGGTTTACAGACAAACAACTTTTTTTCTTGAAGAAATATTGGTTTTGGCCCAAAAATGTCCATATAAGATAAGAATATCAAAAGGGTGTTTCCTTAGAAATTGACCCCTTATAGCTCAAAAATTAAATTTTTATTTTGAATTAATTTTTCCGCTATTATACAAAATAAATGTATCGTGTCATATTCCTAAAGATTAACTTTAATTTTATTTATACTAACAAAAATATATTTTTTTTGTCACCGATAATAAATGAATTCACACGCAAAAAACTTGTAATTTTTATAATGTATTATTTAAACAAAACATTCCAAAGAATTAAATCAGATATTTAACTTGACATATCCTGTGCAAAATTTTACAAAACATGATGTTTGTTTCAGACATTTAAAAACAGCACATTTATAAAGTAACGGCCGTTACTTTGGATACACCCAAATATCAATCATATTTTGTTAATGTATATAAAGCTAAGATCCCACTATCGGCTCAAATAGCACAATCTGTGACGATTTTTATCGTGCTATATCGGCGCACATTTTAAAACATTGCACAATTTATTCTTGGGTGGTCCCATTATCGTCGCACATTGTGACAATTGTTTTCGGTTCATATCGGCCAAAACTCAATTGCGACAATAATCGGTACAATGCGGTCACACTATCGTGCTATTTGGGCAAATTAAATCATATGTTTTTGTTTATTTGCTTGTTGGCAGATATCATTTTACCTTAGAAATTCGCAAAATTCTCCGTCTGAATATTCCATTATGTTTCCTAACAATTTTAAATAATATATTTATATATAATAAGAAATGTATACAATTTTATTTAAACTTACTGCACTTGTTCTTTTTTTTTTGTAATTGTTGTTTTGTAAAAAGATGTTTACAAACCAGGGACGGCAAGATCGATACAACTGCAATGTTTTGTGGTGAAGGCGAATTGTTTTCTTTCATTTAACAGTAGAAATGTACTATTTAACGTTTAAATACATAAATAATAGATAAAACAAATGTATTTTGGGACAATTAAGCTCAAAAAAATAAAATTTGTTTAGCCAGTTTGTGCAATTTAAAAATTTCGTTTTGCCATCCCTTATTTAGGCGCTGATTGGCGACTGTTGTCGGCGCGCAAATGGCCGATAAAAATCGGTACATATTAAGTAACTTGATTGCTCCACATTGTGCAAAAGAGTGTTCACATTATCGGCGCATCAAGGTAAATTTTGATTGTCCACAGTCAGCACAATTTCGGCACAGATTGTCGCATATTCTAAAATGTTGACCGTTCCCACTATCGGCACATGAAATACGACAAAAATTGGTACATTGCGCCGATAGTGGGATCTTAGCTTAAGAAGTATTAAATGTTCAAAATAAGCCAAATCGGTCCATTTCCCTTTCCCTCGAAATTTTGCTTTTGCCGATACATTTTTCAGGGAAGAGGCAAACAACTTCGAGGACAATTTTCATAAAAGGGATAAATAAAAAAATTTAAGCTGTCTTGTTTTTAAAGATATTTTTTTTACTAATAAACAAACATATTAAAATATTTAAAACTATCTTATTTCGAAGACTAAGGGGCAACGCCAACAATTTCATTGAAAGAAAAAAAAAATCAAAAGTATTTTATAAATTTGTTGTTACTTTCTACAGAAATTCATTTTGTTTTTTCAATTTTCAACGCCACAAAATATGAAGTGTTTGAAATTTAAAAATTCAATATGAATTTCTATAGAAAGTAACAACAAAATTATAAAATATTGTTGATTTTGTTTTGGCTTTCGTCACTTTTTTAGAAAAATCATTAAATCGTCAATTTGCTAATTTCGGAACAAAAAGTTGTCAAAATGACAATAACTCGTCAAATCTAGCAGCCCCGTTTTTATTATATTTATTTCTTTTGTTGACGTTTCGCTTTTATTTGACACTTAATTACTGGAAATATTCCAGTATAAACAGAATTTGTTGTGTCTGTTTTCGCATTCAAATACAGAAACACTTTTATCTCATAAATCGAGAAACGATGGAATTTTTTGTTTCACACTTCATGTAAGAAATTTTACGATGCGAGAAATACAGAATCGAGGTACTGAACAAGCGTGCTGAACAAGCCTCAAATACAGTTCAGAGCATGAAATCGTTTGATAAGAAAAATACCAACGAAGAAACTTCTACACCCCGTTTGGCATTAATAAACACTGGAGCTGTGCCAAAAATTACAAAAGTGCAAACAGGTATGGATAGATATATCACTATAACCAAGAGAAAGGCTAGTCCTAGGTCCACACAACAGGATTGCATGCCTAAACAATACAAAAGTTTAAACGTAGGCTCCTTGCCAACAAGCCAAAATAGATTTGCTGTACTCTCCATTCCTGACGACGATGAAGTAGAATCAGCTAATGTAGCAGTAATTAAAGAAGCCAAACCTCCACCCATCTACCTGCGAGAGCAAACATCTAATACTATAGTAAACATGTTGTCCGAACTTGTGGGCAAAAATAATTTTTATGTCGTTTCAATACGACGAGGACAAATCCAAGAGACCAGGATTCAAACCCATACTGAAATTAACTTTCGTATCATCTCAAAACACCTCGATGCAGCAAAGCAAAGTTACTATACGTATCAACTAAAAAGTGCTAAGGGTTTGACTGTCGTCATAAAAGGTACAGATAGTTCCGTTCCCACAGAGCTAATAAGATCTGCCTTAGAGTTGAAAGGGTATGAGGTGAGATCAGTTCACAATACTTTGAACAGGAACAAAGTTCCTCAACCAATTCACCGTATCGAGATAGCTTTCGATTCATCGCTCCTAGAGGAGCCATTAAAACGCAAGGATCCCACTCAGTGCACCAATTGTCTGGAATAAAGGCATACCAAATCGTATTGCAAGCTACCTCACGTATGTGTGGTTTGTGGTGATGCTCATAAAACTTCGGAATGCAATCACTCCAAAGTTGACCCAAAGGCAAGGAAATGCAGTAACTCCCAATATCGTCCACCTTATGCGTCTAGCTTTTCCGCGGGCTCTTATGCTAACTCTATACAAACCAACAAACAAAACTACTGATATGCCCAAGTCCTGAGAGAAAACTCCCACGGACATAATCCTGCGAAAGTAGCTAACGCAAACCAATCTTCATACGCTAATGTTCTTAATGAATCTCCACAAATACCTTCTGCAGACATATCGGGCAAATCTAGTTCTAATTATGAATAACTTCATGGCCACAATGCAGAACACGTTTCAGGAAATGATGCGAAACCAAAACATGCTCTTGCAAGTTCTACTAAATAAAAAATGAACCAGTTAAAAATATGTGTCTGGAACGCAAACGGGCTCTCCCAACATAAACACGAGGTAGCAGATGTTCTTCAAATGCACGAAATCGACGTGCTTCTTTTCTCTGAAACCCACTTTACTCAAAAAAAAACTGCTTAAGGGTAAATGGGTTCCTCAATTACAAAACAAAACATCAGAATTATGGCACATCTATAATTGTGCACAAACAAGTCAGACACTTTCCAATGCCGAAGCACAAGGAAGATTGTATCAAGGCTACATCTATAAATCTTACAGATTTTAAAATCACCTTATCATCCGTATATTGTCCCCCAAGACATAAAATTGCACAGGATAAATTTCTAAACTTCTTCTCCACATTGGGACAAAAATTCATTGCAGCAGGCGACTACAACGTGAAGCATACGTATTGGGGCTCCAGACTTACAAGTCCGGTAACCAGCTATAACACCGTCACTGCAAAAAATCTTAATGTCGTATCGAGTGGAGAACCTACCTATTAACCAACTGACTTCAACAAGCTACCAGACCTTATCGACTTTGCCGTAATTAAAAACATCAAGCGCAATCAATTACTAATAAGTTCCTCACACGATTTATCGTCTGATCATTCACCTTCAATCCTTATTCTAAAAGGCAACTATAATAACGCAGCTGAAAACTTTATTTCCTATCCAAACAAAAACACAAATGGGTTGAAGTATCAAATGTATGTGAGCTCTCATTTATCTCAGAGCATTTCCCTAAAAAATTCATCTGACATCCAAACAGCTGTCGACCGACTTACGGATGTCTTGGATTCTGCTGCAAGAAATGCAACCCCAATCAAGCGTACAATAAAGCGTGGTCCGCAATTCACATCTGTGGATATAGACACCCTTGTCAGGGAAAAAAGGAAGTTGAGAAGACAATGGCAAAATAATCGTTCCCCAACCGTCAAGGCCCAACTGCGGTTATGCCAGGAAACTCCACGCAACAAACTGAGACAGAAACACGACTCTGCAGTAGCATGGCTGAGTGTCACAAATGCAAAAGTGCAATACGTGGTGAAACTGGAATAAGTTGTGAGGGGGTGTGCAAAAAAGTATATCACTCCTCGGTCAAATGTTCTGGTCTTGATCAGTACTCAATAAAGATTTTGGATGCAAATAAATTTGTGAGATTTATGTGTAATGATTGTATGGAGTATATAACAGTGTTGATGTGGTATTACAAGATATCCAAAATGCTGTTTTCAAAAACAAACAAAATTTAGTAGAATATAAAAATTAATTTGAATCATCGTTGAAACAAAGTGAAAATGAAATAAAACAATTGTTGGAAGCAATATAAAAACGGTACGAGGAAAGAATTAAAAAAATAGTTAATGCACAAAAAATATGCGAAAAGAGTGTAGATGATTTTTGTGATGCCTTAAACAATTGTGAAAACAAAAACAAAATATGTGACACTATCGAAGAAAGTAATGTGAAGATATGTAACGAGATCAAAAAAGTAATTAAAGAAACAAATGATAAGCAAAACAAACTGTCATTTGCAGACACAGTTAAAAAAAATACAGTGCTGCCAGAACTAAAAAAACAGGTGCCATTAATAATTAAACCAAAAGAAAAACAAAAAATAGAAAAAACAAAAGAAGACTTACACAGTAGAACACATGATTTGCCAACTCAAGTCTGTGAACTGTATGTGAAATTAGACCCAAAAAGAAGAATTTCTGCATCATTCGTTTTGTCTTCTTACCTGCGATTTGAAGTTAGTATCGATTTGAAGTTAGTACTATCGTATAGGGGAATTTATCACGTTTTAGGCCCTGTTGTTTGACATAAAAAATTAAGAATTACAATTCCCTTAATCTGTTCATATATTGTTTTCCTATTCAAGTAACACTTTCGAAGTTAAAAATGAATGTATGAAGGGAAAAAATTATTTTTTGCCTAAAAATTTAAATTTTTTTTTTAAAAAATACATAAAAAATCCAAAATGGAAAAAAGTTTCAAGTCTAGTTATTTTTTCGCAAAGTCACATAACCTATGAGCAAAATGAGACAAAGATCATAAAAATCGATGCACGCGTTTGTCATTTATTCACAATTAAGTAAATGTATGAATTTCAAAAATTTGCTCGAGATATGCACAACATTATTTGGAGAAAACATTGACACCTTTTTCATGATTCTGAGAATTAAAAAAAAGGAATAAACAAAAGGTTATTTGATTTTTATGATTGCGGTAATAAATGTACGTGGACAATTAAACGGAAAGTGGACCTTTTTATTATTTGGGTTTTTCCGGTGGCTACCTATATGATTTTTTTACAGAAATTGCAACCACATTTAAGGGTGGTCATTATTTGGAAAGTTTTGCACAGTTTGAAACGTACAAGTGCTGAATCAGGTATATAGCCAGCCGCCCTTAAAATATGCGCCCATTTATAAGTACCTGGCAGTAAAATATTCAAAAATACGTAGTATTTATAGGTGTGCATTGATCGATTTTTGGCATTCAGCCAGTGCCGACGAACGCGAACAGTAAAGTGATTTTTCTCCAGTTTTTTAAAAGTGAATAACAACAAAACATAAAATATATCAATATGGAAAACAACAAGTGCCCATATTTGGATGAATATTGTTACGTTTGTGGTCATATCGTCCGAAAAATACAGAAAAAAGATCGAAAAAATTTGTTTACTGAGCAATTCAAAACCGCGTATTGTAATTATTTCGATGAAGCAGATTTAAGTGGTGCAAATTTTACGCCGAACACAGTGTGCAACAGTTGTTATACTACCCTTCTAAAATGGATTCACGGAAAAAGTAGAAAGTTATCTTTTATGAAGCCAGTAATTTGGGTGGAAGACACAACTGGACATGATGAATCCAGGTGCTATGCATGCATAAATTTTCGTCCTGGATTAAACAGACAACAATTGAAAACAAAAGTATACACTGCTGCATTTACTGCCACACTTCCAGTGCAACGCCCTGCTGATACCGATGCACCTAAACCTCCGAGTGCGGATACTGTGTCCCTGCTAGCCGAAACCGTTTTCACCAATCCGACCGATTTGGATGATGCTGATTGGATACCCGATATTGAAAATAGTGCACCACAACCGCTACCACAAATCGAAATGGATTACATTGTGGCTAAGCTGGGACTATCACAACACGACTCCGAATGGCTGACATCATTTTTGAAGAGAAGAAAACTCACACAGCAAAATGTCAGCGCAACATCATACCGACAACGCCAAGCTGATTTTCAGAAATTTTATTCCGTTGACGAAGCAAATACGTTCACGTACTGCCATGATATCCCAGGTTTAGTGAAAAAATTGGGAATGGATTATATCGCTGGCGACTGGCGTTTATTCATCGATGGTTCAGTTACTAGTTTGAAGGCTGTGCTGCTGCACAAAAAAAAATAAAAAACCATGCATTCCATTGGGATTCAGCACAACTATGAAGGAAACGTATGAAGCATTGGGCGAAATTTTGAAGAAAATCAAATACGATGAACACAAATGGAACATTTGTTGCGATCTGAAGGTGGTCAACATACTACAAGGGATTATAGAAAAGGGCGGATATCCAAAATACTTCTGCTTCCTTTGTAATTGGGATTCACGATACAAAGGAAATCAATATCAATGTAAAGATTGGAAAGGAAGAACTCCCGAGCTCAACAAACAATTAAAATTACGCAATGAACCTATGATAAAGGACCTGGATGATATTTTGTTGCCACCGCTCCACATGAAACTGGGAATAGCTGGGAAATTCGTTGAAGTGGTGGTCAAAAAAGTTAACTGCGCCTTTGACTGTTTGAAATCCATCTTTCCGAAACTCAGTGATGAGAAAATTAAAAACGGTACGTATCGTACTCTGTATTTCAATATTGTCATATCTAAATTTGTTAATTTCTATACATTCGCATTACCAATAATTTTTTCGTTTTTCTTATGTATTTAAAACAGGTATTCTCAATGGACCTGATATTCGGAAATTGATCAAAAGTGATTCTTTCACACATTTGCTTTCAGAGCATCACGACCACCAACATGCATGGAACGCATTGAAAGAAGTAATAGAAGGCGTTCTAGGAAAGAACCGTGTCCAGCGAGAAGAGATACAGCAACGAGTGGACAGGTTGCTGTTTTATTTCGAAAAAATCGGTGCATCCATGACGCTGAAATTGCATTTCTTGCACCACCTCGATACTTTTTTGGCACAATCACCTCAGGAATCAGACGAACAAGAGGTTCCACCAGGTGACCATGCCATTTGAAAAGCGGTTCAAAAGCAAAAAATTGGATGCATTGCTTGCGGAGGTTTGTTGGTGGAGTTCCACAATTATGCAGTTTGAAGAAAGCACCGAAGATGAAGACATTGAAATTGGTGGACACAGTGAAAGAAACACGCCCTTGAATAGTATGTGTATCTCGGATGACGATACAGACTCAGACCGTGAATATGAACAACCTACGAAGAAAACAAGATCATCAGAACCACAAGCGTCAACTTCTACAAGGATGGATATTGCCAATAATTGAAAAAATGTTCTAAATTTTGTTTTTATGCATATTATAATTGCGTATTAATTGCATATTATTTTATTTTCATTAAGTTTTTATAAATAAAGTTTTTTTTTTGCATGATAATTTTTTAATTTATATTTTTATTTTTATTTTAAGGGTGGTGGCTATAACTGATTTTTGAAATTCATACCTTCACTCAATTGCGAATAAAAGCGAAACGCGTGCATCGATTTTTATGATCTTTGTCTCATTTTGCTCATAGGTTATGTGACTTTGCGAAAAAATAACTAGACTTGAAACTTTTTTCCATTTTGGATTTTTTATGTATTTTTAAAAAAAAAAATTTAAATTTTTAGGCAAAAAATAATTTTTTCCCTTCATACATTCATTTTTAACTTCGAAAGTGTTACTTGTATAGGAAAACAATATATGAACAGATTAAGGGAATTGTAATTCTTAATTTCAACTAAATTGGGCTAGTGGTTGTCGAGCTATGTCAAACAACAGGGCCTAAAACGTGATAAATTCCCCTATACGATAGTACTAACTTCAAATCGATACTAACTTCAAATCGCAGGTAAGAAGACAAAACGAATGATGCAGAAATTCTTCTTTTTGGGTCTAATTTCACATACAGTTCACAGAATTGAGTTGGCAATGAATTAACTGAAAAATGTTGTACTGTGTTAAACAACAGGGTGAATCCAGTACACTTAAAAATAACAAATGTTGAAAATAGAAGTAATGGAACTGTGGTCATCCAGAGTGAAAATAATGAAGAAAGAGAAAAGATAAAAAAGCTATACAAAATGAAATGAGTGAAGGATACGAAATTAAAGTACCAAATAATATTGAAATGAGCGTAACAATTACAGACATGACATTTAAATATTCAAACAGTGAATTAATTGAAAAAATTAAAAAACAAAATAAGTTTTTAAATAACAGTGTAATAAATCCTGTTAAATCATTTGAATTTAAACGAAACAACAAAGTAATATATAATACGAAGATCGTAATTGATAATGAGTCATACACGAAAATATTATCAGCTCAGAAAATAAATATTGGATGGGAGAAATGTAGAGTATTTGACGGGACCGAAGTATTAATTTGCTATAAATGTAGAGGATTTAACCATAAAGCAGTTAATTGCAAGAATCAGGAAATATGTTATTAATGCCACGGAAACCATAAAGCAAAGGAATGCAATGAAGAAATAATTTCAAAATGTATAAATTGTATAAAATCAAAGCAAAAACTAAATTTAGGGTTAGATGAGAATCACAGTACTTTGAGTAAGGAATGCCCAGTATGCATAAACAAAATAAATGTGAAGATGAGAAGAATGTGGTTTAATGTTTAACAATTAACTAATATAAATTACTAAACAATTTCAACCAAATATAAGTAATCGCGGCTTTAAAAAATCCGGAATATATAATACTATCTGAAACTCATTTAACAGAGGATATAAACGAAGAAGAATACCAATTAGAAGGATATGATCATTATGCAACATTGTCGAATTCTACACGAATCGGTGGGTCATTATATATTTTAAAAATCATGGAAGGTGAACAAGTTATGTGAAAAGATTGCAGAGTCAAAATTTTGGATGAGTGCATATCTGGTAAAAAATAAAAATACACTTTTGGTAATTATGGCTGTTTATTGATCTCCAAGCTGCAGTGAAGTAGAATTTTGTAATGCATTTGATGAAATAATAGAAATAATTTTTGAAACGAGTTATGAAATAATTATAGTAGGCGATTTGCACATTGATTGGAGCAAAGATGGAACATATAAAAATAGAATTCAAGTAACTTTGAATGACAATGGCCTGAAACAAATAGTTGCAGAGTAAACGAGGATTACAGAAAATACAAAAACATTAATAGACTATGTAATAACAAATAATAACAACGTATCCGTAAAAACTAACAGTGCAAACAAAATAGCAGATCATGAAGCGATTGATATTACAATTCAAAATAGAAACAATGATAAAACAACTAAAAAAGATATAGAAATATTCAAATATAACCAAATTTCGTTTAATAGGGAACTTAATAGTGTACTGAAATATAGTGCGAATGAGGGCGTAAATAATAATGTTTATAATATTGATACCAGCATAGAAAACACAATTCAGAAATTTATGAAGAAAAAAACAATTAACGAAAAAAACAATGTAAATAAATGGTTTAGTAGAGAACTACAATTTTTAAAAAATGATAACATAGCGAAATACGGTATAGCAAAATCTGTGAACACATGTGTAGCATGGAACAATTATAACACAATAAGAAAAAAATATAAAACAAAAATCGAATATGAGAAAAATAAGTTTGTTAATAATAAAATTAGCAATGCCAAAGACTAGAAACAAATGTGGAAGGAAATAAAAGACTTAGTACTTAATAAAAACAAAAATGTGATAAAAACTGTGATATTTAATGATATAGAATATAAGAAAACCTACCAAATAGCCAATAAATTTAATAATTATTCCGTGGATAGTATTAAGACAATTGGAAATTCGATAGACCAAGTGCAATATATTAATCAAATACCTGTGATAAGCAACAAATTTAAATTTCGTGCAATAAATATACAAGAACTTAAAATTATATGTAAAGATATTAAAAATAAATCTGATTTTAACAATGTTTCTATGAAAATAATATTAAATAATTGGAACATTATAGGAGAAATCATGATGAACGTCATAAAACAATCACTGGAAACAGGTGAATTCCCTGAAAGCTGGAAGATATCATCCGTAACACCAATAGAAAAAATTGTAAAAACAAAAAAATGTGAAGAATTCCGTCCCATAAATACTTTAAAAACGTGTGAAAAGATAATTGAAAAAGTAGTAAAACAACAACTTGAAAAATACATTGAAGAAAATAATATATTAAATAAGCATCAATCTGGCTTCAGAAAAAAATTTTCATGTGAAACAACAGTTACCTATGTCATCAATAGATGGAAAAATGTGAAAAAAAATAAGAAATGTATGGCAATTTTTTTAGATTTTAAAAGAGCTTTTGAGACAATTGATAGAGATATTTAAATACAAAAGCTTTATATGTACGGAATACAAGAAAATGAGCTAAAATGGTTTAAATCATATCGGATCGGAAACAAATGGTGAAAATAAATAATATAAAATCTGAGTATATAGACAATGAATATGGAGTACCACAAGGTTCAATTTTAGGTGCACTATTGTTTATTATATATATCAACGATATGCCAAACATTTTACAAAAATGCGAAATGGTGTTATATGCGGATGATACACTGATATTTACGGAAGGATGCACAGATAAACAGTGTCACGATAACATGATATATGATATAAATAATGTTAACAAATGGTTAAAGATAAATAAACTTATGTTAAATGAAAATAAAACAAAACTAATGCAAATAAATATGGACAATGAATCGGTATTTAAAATCAATAATGAAGTAATAGAAAAAGTTAATCAAATTAAATATCTTGGCTTCTTAATAGATAAACAATTAAAATTTAAAGAACAAAATTTTTTGTTATTCGTGTTTAATTCCCAGTTTTTATTATTGATAAAAACACTTGAAATTTATTGTTGATGGGATAAGCTATTCCTATGCGCATTTCACTGGTTGCTTAGGCCAGATCATCAGGAAACTTCATCCATAAAGATTTTAGAAAAACTCAAGATATTAAACCAAATAAAACTGTTAAACGTATAAGACTTATAGCAACAGTTCTACTTGTAATAATATCAAAGTTTAAACAAAACACATCAACAATAAACAGTGGGTTTATCTCATCTTACATTCCCCACTACAATTAGTTGAAATTCTCTCAACATTAATTGTAGTTGTAAGTAGGTTAAGAAAAACAAAATTAAAACAACAACAACTTACGAAAGATGTTATCAATTAAGTGTTTTTTTTTTTAGGCCGTGCACTTGCCTGTTTATTATCAAAAAGTAATTTCAATTTTTGGGAATACAAAATTTTAATTTCGAAAGATTTTGTTATTCGTGCTTAATTCCCAGTTTTTGTTATTGATAAAAACACTTGACATTTATTGTTGATGGGATAAGCTATTCCTATGAGCATTTCACTGGTTGCTTAGGCCAGATCATCAGGAAACTTCATCCATAAAGATTTTAGAAAAACTAAAGATATTAAACCAAATAAAACTGTTAAACGTATAAGACTTATAGCAACAGTTCTACTTGTAATAATATCAAAGTTTAAACAAAACACATCAACAATAAACAGTGGGTTTATCTCATCTTACATTCCCCACTACAATTAGTTGAAATTCTTTCAATATTAATTGTAGTTGTAAGTAGGTTAAGAAAAACAACATAAAAAAACAACAACAACTTACAAAAGATGTTGTCAATTAAGTGTTTTTTTAGGCCGTCACATGTCTTAGGTTTTCAAGACAAAGTCTTGACAGAAAGAATACGAAAAAAACCGAGGAAAAAGGAGGCAACATGTAATTTGAAATTTAAGTGATAATAACAGCAAATTTCGAACCACCAGTGCTACTGGTTAAAGATTGATGTTTGACTGTTGGCTAACGGGCACCGCAGTGGTGCAGTGGGTAGAACTCAAAGATCTTCTGACGATAGAAAGTGGTATTTCTTGAAACACGTAAAGATTAACCCGGGTTCAAATCCCAGCTCAGCCAAGAAAAATTATCAATAAATTTTAATAAAAATTCCAAGTTGTAAAATTCCTTCCCTCAGTGAAAACAATTTAGTGAAAATTAAATTTGATGAACTCAAGCCTAATTAAAGAATATCGAAAAAATTTAAAATTAACAGTTCAACTAAAAATCAAAATTATCTTTAGTTTTTCTAAAATCTTTATGGATGAAGTTTCCTGATGATCTGGCCTAAGCAACCAGTGAAATGCGCATAGGGTTAGCTTATCCCATCAACAATAAATTTCAAGTGTTTTTATCAATAATAAAAACTGGGAATTAAGCACGAATAACAAAATTTTTTGAAATTAAAATTTTGATGTCCCAACAATTGAAATTACTTTTTGATAATTAAAAGAACATATAGCGTTTATATGCAAAAAAATTGGGAAAAAATCGGGTCTTTTTAACGTATACGTAAAAAAATATCGCTATAAACTGCTATAAATATTTATAACACTATGATAAAACCCCATTTTGAATTTATCTAAACTATTTTATATACATGCTGCACAGAATCACTAATTGAAAGACTGCAAAAACTGCAAAACAAAGCAATGAGATCAATATTTAAATGTAACATTTATACACCAATAGAAGGTATGCTTAATGCATTAAAATGGCGAAATATAAAACAAAGACTTGAAATGAATACATTAAATTTTATACACAAAATGAAAATGGGAAATGCACCAGATTATTTAACAGAGCAGCTAAACTATATAGGGCAAATTCAACCATATCATCTTAGAAATGTTAACAACTTTAGGCTCCCAAGAGCAACAACAACTGCAAAGCAACGGTCACTTTTCTATAAAGGCTTACATCTATACAACATGCTGCCCATAGATGTCAAAACTGAGAGAAATACTAATGAGTTTAAAAGAAAAATTGCATATTTCGTTAAGAATAATAGTATCCAACACAGCTTTTTATAATATAATATTTGTTTAGTAAAAATTAAAAGTAAAGATTTTATTGTTAAGTATTTTTAATACTACTAAATTAATTTTGATTACCTCGATAGCTACTGGGATATAGATGCGGCTGGGCCGGTTACAACGTTAAGCGCTCTGGTGGCGCTCTGTTCACTGGTGGTGCAATCGATGGCACAGGCGCTCGCTGGAAGATGGGTTGTTTGCTTTCCTAGCGGATGGGGTTGAGTAGAACGTTGATGGTAGGTGACGCAAGTTCCTTGGCAGCCTCAACACGATTTGGGACACCAACGTGTGGCTGAAAGTGCTGTAGACACCTGTTGCCCACTTATTAATAAAAACACTATGGGGGTTGGTTTTGTAGGTTTCACAAATTTTGCTTTATTTGTACTGTAGCCGGGCTTAAATATCACACCACGGGCACAAGGCTAATTAAAAACAACGGCTGTACACTTGTGGGAGTTTACAATCTTTTACACTTTGGGTTTTTTACTATTACAGATTTGTCTCACAAATTTATCACATTAAATTAGTTGCTTAAGGCTCGAGTTGAAAAAAAGAAGTGATTAGTAAAAAAAAAAAAGTGAAATCATACAGGATGACAATTGTCAAAAAAAACTCTCCAATTGAAGGTTACCACATCGTTGCAGCCAGAGATGGACACACGTAACATTTTCAATGTTCCATGTTTATCTGCAACGTGAACATGCCGCCCGCCTTGCACCTACCGTGCAAATGAAAGAAACATGTGTATTAAAAACGTAACATAAATATAAATTGAATTCATTAAAAAGCCAAAAGAAAAGATCATGGTACTTATTTTAGAAGCTTAACTATATGGAAATTCATGATTACTAGTATAGTGAGATCAAAAAAAAAGTTATTATATAAAAAAAATAATAAAAGGTAGAAATAAAAGATGGCTGATTACTGCGTCACCGGCCTAGCCTTCCCAAAGACAGCTAGCCCAAAAATGGTGGGCTGTGTGGACTTATTTTCGCCCGCGGACTGCGCCCATACTCTCTGTCCTCCACGACACAAATAACACCAATCTTACGTCCCTCCAGTTGATTATGACAAATAGTCACCCTGGTGCGACCTTGCTTTATCTCACAATGTAAGGCCCTGTCCTCCTCGACCATAATTGAGAACCGAGCCACGTTCGGGTTAATCATCACTCGTGTCCATTGATATGAGGCGTCTGGCCCGGTCTTTATTCCAACGTCAGCCGTCATTGGCACCCAGATATTGCCTGATTCCAACACCGCCGGCACCGATCTAGGCTCCTGCACGTGCCACGGTGGTGAGTTTGGGCGAGACAATTCGAGCACAAGGATTGATGGGCCACGACTCTAAATTTACTCTCCACGTTCATGCACATAAATCGGGTGCATTGTCTAATGGCGTGAAACCGGTTGCACAGTGGGCAGGGAAAAATGGGGGTTGAAGAACCCGTCACACATTATGTAATGCTGAAATGGAGTAAAATGGTTTTAGAGAAACTTGGCTGAAGAAAGAGGGGTAAGTTATTTCGAGGGCGTGAGTAAGGTTTAGGTGGTTACGTGAAATACTTTATTGTGTGCGGTGGGCAGTAGGACAAGTTTTTGAGTTGGCCTAGTAATATTGCCCCTCTGAGTTTTCAAATCGACTACTCGGACCCTATTATCAGAACCACGGTAGACCTTCAGAACACGACCCAGTCGCCATTCAGTTAGGTCAGCCGGCTCGTTCTTCAGAACCACAATGTCGTTTTCCTGCAGGTCTTGCTGCGGAGTTTTCCATTTATTGCGCTTATGTAGCTGATTCAGGTATTCATGCTTCCAGCGATGGCATAACTCCTGCTGAATTGCTTTGACCTTACGCCAGCGGTTTGTATAGCTTTTCACAGGCAACAGTTCTTCGGGTTCGGCCGGGGTCATTATAGCTGAGCCGATGAGGAAGTGACCTGGCGTTAGGGCCGTCGGTTCGTCTACAGTATACGGCAACGACCCTAAAGGGCGTGAATTTAGATAGGCTTCTATAGTCGCAAGGACCGTGGAAAACTCTTCGAAGGTGTGTCTCATTTGACCAGCAATCTTTTTAAGGTGCGTTTTGCAACTTTTCACGCCGGCCGGAATAAAGTGCCACGACAATTTCTGGGAGTTATATTTCGCGATAGCGTCATCTTTAAACTGTTTGACACTGGCTTCGAAATTTAAATCGATCTGTTTAGCCGCACCTACGAAATTCCGACCGTTGTCTGAGAAAATTTGGTTTGGGCAACCTCGACGGGCGATGAATCGGGCCAAGGCCGCTATAAAGGCTGAAGTGCTTAAATCGCTTACGGCTTCGAGGTGAATAGCTTTAGTGGAGAAACAAATAAATAGGCATACATAACCCTTAGTTATCTTACAACACCTGCCAGTAAAACTTTTGATATAAAAGGGGCCTGCGAAATCAACACCAGTATTCGAAAAGGGTCGGCAAAGGGACGTACGCTCTTCTGGTAAAGGGGCCATTATCTGTTCTTGTAACCTTTTCCGATGTAAAGCACACGTTTTACAATTATGAATCACGGTTTTTACTAGGTTTTTTGCCTTCAATATCCAACATTCTTGACGAATTAAATTCAATACTAGACGCGGCCCACCGTGGCACGATAATTTATGCACAAATTCGACATAAAGGCGAGCCAATCTACTGCCGTACGCCAAAATAATGGGATGGCGTTCGTGGTATGACGAACAAGCGGTGGAACCAAGGCGACCATTTTCTCTGATGATGCTGTCTTTGTCTAGAAAGGGCGTGAGTGCTAGTAAAGGGCTACGAGATTCTAACTTCTTTACCGATTTCAAAGCCTGGTACTCATTTATGAAAGGCCGCTGTTGGTACCAGTAGCACAAGCGGTTTCTAACAAAAACAAATTCCTGAGCCGAAACTTTGATTTCTCTTTTTCTTAGCAAGATGGCAGAATCGGAACACGTAGGCTAACACATGATATGCTCTAGGCAAACATGAGAAACGTTCAAGCAAATATTCGTTTTCGGTCGATCTAGCAACAAGAACCTGGACCTTTTTTGACTCCTGCGCTGTGTCGAAATCTTTGTCGCCTACGGGCCATAACGATTTCTCTAGTATGAGCCACTCAGGACCATGCCACCAAAGTTTGCTTTCTTTTAACTCCGAAGGTATCAGCCCCCGGGTTGCTAGATCGGCGGGGTATTGGCCAGATATCACATGATACCAATTTTTGTTTCCTACCTTTTCTAAAATGGACGCTACTCTATTCGCCACAAAAGTCTTCCAATTACACGGTGGTTTTCGTAACCATGCTAGCACTATCGTTGAATCGGACCACAAATAAAGTGAATGCGTACCAATGTTAATCGTGGGAACTACATGTTTTACTAGGCTTGTTAACAGGACCGCCCCACACAATTCTAATCGTGGCAAATACGGTTTTTTCACCGGAGCTACATTTATCTTGCTAATGAGCAAACTTGTAAAAACCTCGCTTCCCCTGCTAATTCTTATGTACAACTTGGCTGCGTACGCCAATTCAGATGAATCACAAAACCCATGAAACTCAACATTGCAGCCTGGTAAATATTGCACCCAACGCGAAAGCTTAATTGTATCTATCTCATTGTATTTTGACACACAATCCTGCCACTTTTTCAAAGTTAACGGCTTAATTGCCTCATCCAATTCTACTTTATCGAGCCACATTTGCTGCATCAAAATTTTCGCTGTAACTACCACTGGAGCTAGCCAACCTGCAGGATCAAAAAGCCTAGCAATAATCGACAGCACTTCCCTTTTCGTATAACACTGCTTTATTTTGATGTTTTCAGTGGTAAAGTAGAATGTATCATGTGCGGCATTCCACCGAATTTCTAGAGTTTTCGTGGTGCTTTTGTCATCGAGTGTCAAGAACGAATCATTAAAAAAATGGTCTTTTGGCATGTTTTTAAAATCTGTTTTGAATTTGAAGTCAATTTTCTCAATTAAAACCCTGCTGTCTCTAATATGCCAATTAATTGGTCACGTGCTTCTAACGCATCTGATATAGAATGAGCCCCCACTAGAGCATCATCCACGTACATGGACTCACGAAGAATTCGAGCACCAATACGGAAACGCTGCCCTTCATCACTAGCTAACTGAATGAGGGTTCTTAGAGCCAAACTGAAACAATCTCCATTTAAGGATAAAACTCACTAAATCAGCTTGTAAAACTGGGCCAGTATACAACAAATCATTAAGATTTTTTCCATTTGAAGAAGCACTTGATGCGTTAAAAACCACCCTAAGCTTTGTTGTTGTACTTTCTGGCTTAAAAACGCCATGATGTGGTAAATAATAACTTGGACTACCTGAAGCGTTTTCAACTCTTTCCATATGCCCCAAAGCTATGTATTCTTTAAGGACCTCATACTGAACCTTGCGCTCAGGATTGCGTAAGAATGATCTCTCATTTCTTAAAAATTTACTCACCGCAATATGTCTATTAGGACCAAGCAAATCGAATTAATTTTTAAATGGAAGACTCACTACGTATCTTCCCTCAGAGGTCCTTTCAGTAGTAGAGGTATAGATCTCCTCGCATTTTTTATCCTATTCTGATAAAACTACACTTACACTTCCTCTAACTCCCAAAACTTTGACAACTGATCACTAATAGAAACTTTTGTCATATGAGACATTCTTACTATTCGTGTGGAAGCCCCCATAGGCGTTGGATCCGTGACAATCCAGCCAAAAATGGTTTCTTGAGCCACCAATGATTCAAAAATACCATGTTTCACTCCACCACGAAGAATTGAGGGATAAAGGTCACCCCCTAACAATAAATCTACTTCACTGCTTTCAAAAAATTCTGGATCGGCACAACTTAATTTCGGGGGAACAAAGGAATGTGTAGGGATACTGCCTGTAACACGAGAAACCACTAACGCTTGTACATTGAGAGACACATTCTCATCAAAAATCGACACAATTGTAAACATTGCCATTTTAAAAGATCTACTGATTATCCTCCTAACCCTGTGACTTCCGCGGAAACTGGATTAGTAGGCAGCTTCAACAATTTCTGTATTCTCTCCGAGACAAAGCTTTCATCAGAACAGGGGTCTATTAATGCTCGTACCTTGTAACTAGAACCAAAACTGCTAACATTAACCCAAGCTGTGGCTAACATGACTTTTTTCGCGACTGTAGTGTGATGCGATTGAACCCCTCGTGAAGTACTGGCATCAGATTACTGTAGCTGACTGGTATTATTTTGACTTTCACCTTGTGAGCTATTATTCGGTTGCGTCTGATTGCCATTATTACCCCTTACAAATTCTATATGCATCAATGTATGATGCTTATTCTTGCACTTTGAACAACTATTCGAACTAGTACAATTCCCATCCATATGACCGATTGTTAGGCAATTAAAACAAAATCTAAATTTTTTCAAAGTTGAAACACGATTTCTATAGTCCATACTAAGAAACTTACTGCAAGAGCTAATTTTGTGATTTTCCTTGCATAATTTGCATGAACTTGAATCAACTTTTGTATGATGGGCCTTAAATTGCTTAACTTTTGTAGATGTCTGATTATTGTTGGCAGATGCTGATTAGGAACCACTGGCAGTTACACTATTTGCCAATATAATATCAGAAACACTCTCAAGGGCATGAAATCTGTCCGTTAAAAAATTGTTCAACTCGTCCCATTTGGGAACCTCTGTTTTGTTCTTCACTGATTGCTCCCAAAGATTTAAAGTGCATTTTGAAAGCCGCGATGAGCATTGAAATACGAAAATTGGGTCCCATGAATTAATGTCAATATTATATAATTTTAATACCTATATGCAATTGTTAATTTCCCTTTGCAATCTTTTGATTTCCGAGGCTACCTCTTGTTGGCAAGGAGCCAAATTAAACAATAGTTTAAGTTGACTATTAATTAACACGCGTTTATTTTCATACTGGGATCTAAGATTGCTCCATGCAATTTCAAAATTCTCGGCAGTTAAAGCAATATTTCTATTGATGTCTCTAGCCTCACCGTCCGTTTTTCTAAACAAATAAAATAATTCTTCAACAGGGCTTAGTCGCGTATTGTTTATGTAAATTGCCGTAAACATGTCCCTAAATGTGGGCCACGATACGTAATCTCCATAAAACACGCCAGTATCACACGGTGGTACAGGTATAGAATCATGAAGGTTGGGAACCACTGTTTCTTCACTATTTTTATTTTCCCCGTCTAATGCCTGTTTTGCCTTTGCCAGAATATTAATACACCTTACATAAGTTTTCCGAACTTGCGCATACTTAGCCTGAATCGCCGCTGCCTCTTTTTTAGTGTCTGCATTTTCCGCGGAACACTCATCGTACAACTTTTTATATTTTTCCCAACTTTTATTTAATTCATTTTTTTTTTCAAATTCAAAGGCATCGGCCGTATAACTAAATATATAATAAATTTCTCAAGACACGACATTCTGTTTTTTATTCACGGGGAAACAATGCCGAACAACAACAAAAGAAACACTTTAATATACCGCCAATGGTTAATCAATATGAGAAACACAAACAATTACAAATTGCGGCACAACCGTATTTCAACGAGTTAAAAAATTGCCCAAAATTTCAAAGGAAAAACAACAAAGTAACGAGTAACGTTTTGCACGAAAACGATGGCTTTTATGTGAAATTTTTAAAATTAAATGGCGCTCACCTAACCACTTTCACTGAACCACGCGTAAAATTTTGAACCCCACTATATGTATTATTTTAAAATTCGATTGTACGCACCTCTTTTTTCGTTTTAATAAAACGGGCGAAGGACATAATGATTACCTCGATAGCTACTGGCTAGATGCGGCTGGGCCGGTTGCAACGTTAAGCGCTCTGCCGGCGCTCTGTTCACTGGTTGTGCAATCGATGGTACAGGCGCTCGCTGGAAGATGGGTTGCTTGCTTTCCTAGCGGATGGGGTTGAGTAGAACGTTGATGGTAGGTGACGCAAGTTCCTTGGCAGTCTCAACACGATTTGGGACACCAACGGGTGGCTGAAAGTGCTGTAGACACCTGTTGCCCACTTATTAATAAAAACACTACGGGGGTTGGTTTTGTAGGTTTCACAAATTTTGCTTTATTTGTACTGTGGCCGGGCTTAAATATCACACCACGGGCACAAGGCTAATTAAAAACAACGGCTGTACACTTTTGGGAGTTTACAATCTTTTTCACTTTGGGTTTTTTACTTTTACAGATTTGTCTCACAAATTTATCACATTAAATTGAAAAAAAGAAGTGATTAGTAAAAAAAAAAAGTGAAATCATACAGGATGACAATTGTCAAAAAAAAAACTCTCCAATTGAAGGTTACCACATCGTTGCAGCCGGAGATGGACACACGTAACATTTCCAATGTTCCATGTTCCATGTTTATCTGCAACGTGAACAAATTTAAATAAAAAAAAAATCTGATAAAGTTCAAAGGTCACCGGAGGCTGAAAAGATCCGACACTTTGAGCCTAGCATGCTTTTTTGACACTTGAATGCAATTAATTAGCGGTTACATTGGTAACGGCTAACAAATACAAATAAGAATTAGGATTAAGCTTTGAATACATATTGTAATTTTCGACAAGAAAGTTTCAATAAAAAAGAAAACAAAAAAAAATTACAATTAACATCGTGCATTATGGTTGGACCACACAGAATAATTAACCTTCAATTGCTTGAAGCTAGATTACACTATTATACTTTGTATTAATACATGTCAAAAACTCAAGTTATACGACAAAGTGTGATAGTGTGAATGCAATGTGTCACGAAAGTTACAAGTATTATGAAAAAAGTTTGACATCCCATACGACTTCATCGTTTTTTGAAAAATTTCTAAACAATAACACTATCATTGGACCAGGGTTGCATTTTATTTCATGTGTGAGTGTTTATACTTTGTGTGATGGTGTGAACACAAACTGTCATGTTAAATAAGATTTGTTGACAGTCGCAACAAAACTCATTAGATTTCTATCTCACAAAGTATTATGGAATACGTAAGATAATAACCGTTGTGTACTACATCCGAAAAATCTCTTTACAAATAAAACTAAAAAAATTTAAAATAACAGTAAATAAATAAATTAGGTAGTCTATTTTTTGTAACATGCTTTATATATTTTGTTTACATACAAGATAACGCAAGATGTTTTTAATTGTAAATTTTCATAAGTTTTTTGTTGTATATCCACAATTATGTTACATACGATATTATAACGCATTAAATTTTTCGAAAAAGTGGATATACAACGAAATGGTATATGAAATGAGGATAGCGCACATCGATAGGCCTGTTAAATTTACCACAGGAAACGGTCTTATCTCATTTGTTTGATTTTCTGATATACGACAAGATAACTCCGGCACGAAGATATGTCAGTCTAAGCCGCGACGAATTTTAATACTGACGCCAGTTTTTAAAAAGATTAATTTATAATTTATAGATCCTATATAGGGCCCACGCCTGAAATATTCTAACTGACGGTGGAGGGTATCAAAGATTCGGCATGGCCGAATATAGCACTCTTGCTTCTTTTAATATTAAAATAAATACTTTTATATTTTTAGCAAACAATACTAAATGCGATGAAACCAATCAACTCTTACATATACTTAACAATTCATTTGCTTATCCAACCGGATCTACAATGCTTCCTGGTGGTGAACAAGTACCTGAAGAACCAATTGCTCTACTAAAGGTATGTTTAATTGCTTAAAAATGGTTTAAATAAAATTTGTTATTATTAATTATTTACTGAATCTTCATATATTAAATATTACTAGTGTTCGCCTAATGGTCAAAATTCGACCATACATTTTTATGTAAATATGAAGAAAACATAATTCATCTAAGTATATATAAATTTATAGGTTTCGAGCATTTATTTTTTCCTTTGAAGTGGATCGATTTCGCGAGGGACCAACCTCCAGTTCATATTTTATCTTCTACGGTAGCCAATTTAATTTTGCAAGTTCAATATAAAAAATACAATTTAAAAACAAAAAAGTTTTAAAAAGTCTCCTTTATAGATTGTCATCCACTCTGACGTTGCATGTTTAATTTTATGTTTCTATGTCTAATATTAACGAAAATTTATCAAAGTACCAGATTTTGAACGAAATAGTACCAAAAAGCTCCCCTTACAAGTTCTTATTCACCCAGTATAATGTATAATTTTGTCTTTATATGTCGAATATTAACGAAAATTCAAAAAGTTCCAGATGAAAAACAAAAAGTACCAACATTTTTCATCTTAAAGGTTTTCATTCACTCAGTACCCTACACCTATAATATTATGTTTCTGGGTTCAATATTATAGAAAATTTAAAAATATTACATGAAGCACATAAAAGTAAAAGAAAGAAATTTGGTTTCCCGTATTTCCCCTTTTTTCTCCCCATAGAGGTTCGGTTGACAAACAAAGGAATAAAGCTTTCTTAACTGTTTTGTCTGTGCCAATTTATACATAAGATTTATATATTCGAAAACCGGTTTCTGAAAAATGTCGAATAATCGATCACCCTAATTTTTTGATTATTGAAGACATCAAATTTTTTGTATTTGTATTAGTAACGAATTTGAACGCTTATAAGTCTGAAATTATTGAACAGATTTTAATAAAATATAAATTGTGCTGTTCTGTTAGATTCGGATGCAATATGAGCCTTTTTAAATATTTTACTACATATTTCGAAATCATAGTTTTAACTCATAGCAAATTGAGGTACTTATGAATATTTGAGTTTTTAACATACCAGAGGGCAGCTGTGATAATTCGAAGAAGTTTATTTTGTCACCTTTGAATTTTTTCAATATTAGAGTCCGAGGCAGTGCCCCATACATAACTGAACTGAAGTAGCACCAGATTGGCTTTAAGACAAAGTTGTAAAGTAGAAGTTTGCATTCGAGACTAGGAACAGAATTTCTTCCAATAAGCCAAATAATTTGAACTGATTTTCGTTTCCTTTGAGTTAATTTTGCTTCTAAATATATGCAATTTCCACGTTAAATGCCACACAGTGGCTGAAAACTTAATTTTATCGGCCAAAAGCAAAAATTTTTTGCTATCGCCGACTTTAAAAATTTTAATGACATTTGATAGTAAACATATAAGAACTAAGTTATCCAAAAAACTGAATCAGAATATTGGTAATTGTGGCTGGGCATACAGCTGGAAAAAAATATTTTTTGTTTTTTTAGAAAAAATTTAATTTTTTAAGATTTGATTAGAATAAAATTACAATTTCTCGAAAACTATTATTAATAATCGTTAAAAAATTTTTTGTTATATTAGTGGAGTAGCAGTCTTGAAGAGATGGGGTCTGATTCTGTCAGTCATGATCGAGTTCTTTCTCGATTCGAAAATAATTTAATATCTAATTATTTCAGTCAATACTGAACGAATCAGAATTATTTGTTCGGTGTTAGAAAGCAATTATTTGAGTTTCACAATATGTACTGAAAAAATTATTTAGATTCGTTCAGTATCGACTGAAAGAATTAGAAAAAAATTGCTTTCGAATCGAGAAAGTACTCGATCACGACTGACAGAACTAGGGGTTACATTTCCGGTAAACGGTTAACCGGTTTTACCGGTCATATTGATTACCGAATTTACCGGTAAATTTATAAGAAAAATACCGGCAATTTCGGTAATTTTTATGAATATTTTATTCCAAATAAATAATATATTACTTTATTTTGTTCAAAGAACTATGCGTTACATAATATAGATATAATTTTAATATAGTATTAATGCAATATGTTTAGATATTTTTTGTTATAAAATAATAATAAATATTTAGCTCAGTTGTCGTTCTAAAGTACTACGGCAATTCTGATTTAAGCCAATACTAAATTACACAAGTCTTAAATAAAATATGGGTATTCCCTTAGTTTTTGAGTGCCGAGTATACACACTTTAGCTAGTGGTTGTAATTGTAGTTTGCAGTTACCAGCTATATAACATACATAGATACTTTTAAATTGTAATTTTAATTGAAAGTAAAGGTTTGTTTTAAATTGTGTTTTTGCTTTGCTATAGAAGCATTAAAACTACATTCAGTTATTTTTTTCAGTTATTGTTACAGTACTATTTGTATTTACAACAAATTTTACCCATTTAAAGCTATGAAAACTGAAAAAACAAAGAAGGAAGCATGGGACTACTATAGACGAAATGGAAAAGATATGTCCAAATACAAAAAAAAAAAACAGCTGGAGGTTCAACTAGTGGTTTACATGCCGACCACAAAAGTCAGCATCAAATAAATGTTTTAAAACGGATGAAACAACATCCTTCTACTTCTTCTTCTACATCTGTTGAATCATCTCATCAAAGAGAGAATTTTTCAAGTGTGTGTTTATCTATGATGATGACTCCTTTCCTGCGGTAATTGCCAGAATGGTTGCAAGAGACGGATTGGAACTTCAAAAATTTTCCACGCCTTTCGATTTAAGAAGTCTTTTAACCGCTTAAGGCTATTTGGTGTCTGCAATGTCTGTAAAAAAGATGTTCATGGAGTACGGATCTAAAATTTGGAATGAAATTCGTGCAAATGAGTGGACATCGCTTAAAAATCAAAGGTATATGAACATAAATGTTCATACGACCGGAAACATTTTTTGGAACCTATGTAGGTATTTCAAGGGCACGGGATGAATGCTGATAGATGTATGCAGCTAGTTGAAACTAAACTGGAAGAATTCGGGCAAAATTTTAAGAATATAGTTTCTATAACCACAGACGGTGCGGCTGTAATGAAAAAGTTGGGCTCCACCTTAGACATACCCTATCAGCTATGTTTAGCACATGGAAAAAAGCTAGCTGTTACAGAAGTTTCATATAAAACTAACAGAGTGCATTTACTAGATACATAAAATACATAAACCTTCATTGATAAAAACTAGTGTGACGCTTAAAGAACGATTGAACATGAGAGATGGATGTCACTAACGCAGTTAACAATGAAATGAAATCAAAATTAAATAAAATTGAATAAAATTTCCAACAAATCGCACCCCTTGAAGAGGAACAAAAGTGTGGAAAGTATCGTGACAATAAAGCCGACGAGTGTGGAATCTGAAAGAGTTTTTTCTGCAGCAAGGTAAATTTGCACAAAAATGAATACCAGCCTTAATGACAATACAATTGACACATGTTGCCTGTTGCGAGCATATTTTAATACACAGGCAGTTCTATTCAAAAATTAAAATTTTCTTTTAATGATATAATACATTTTAACATTCTTATTTTGTTTTATTAATGAATTACATTTTATTTTAAGTTTCTTTTTAAGTATAACATTTACCGTTTACCAGAAAAAGCAAATTTCGGTAATTTTATATGCCCTAGCCAGAACTAAGCCCCTGATGTGTAATTAAATGTTTTCCTCGGCTCTATAGTTTAGTTAAATCCGGATAGAACTTGTTTGGGTCAAAAGGTGTCAAAGAGATTTTAGTACCATCAAAAAGCTCAAAGTGTCCTCTTGAACCTGTCTTGAACTGTTTGAACCTGTCTGTAAAACGCTTTAATTTTAATGAAATTACATACTCGCAACATTTTACATTTTACAACTTATTTTACTGAAATAAAACACAATGGCTTACGACCTTTTGCTTTTAAAAGTAATTCTGCAACTGCCGCGCAGCTTGTGAGTTGTTTTTAAAAAATACAGGTCTATAGAGGGCCGGGAGAGTGACTTGTGGACCTTTAAAATTGATATTCAAACTTTTAAAAAATTTGCGAAAAATACATATATGTATTTAAAAAATATGCTCAAATGTTTAGGTTATCTACTTTGGGTTAACCCTTTGACGACCATAGGCAAACATACTTGCCCAGGGAATTTTGCATCATATAATTGTTCACATAAGAGACATAGTAAATTTGTTCAAAACGGATTTATAGTGGAGGGTTGGGGCAACAAATATGTGGTAGGTGGATGGGGCCTATCTGGTCCCATTTGCCCGCCAAGAGGCCTCAATATTGGCCAAGGGGAGCGTAGGGCGCACCTGGCTAAAACTCGAGTATATTTTGGAGGCGCCTCTTACCTTTCAAAATATATATGGGGGAAGTATGTGTAAATTTCAACCTGCCCACATTGAAACGGAAAAAACGCACTTTTTTGTAATTCCCTATGCTAATCCCCGCGAAGCTATACGCTTGTCTGCAGGAAAAAGAAACCAGAGTCTCTGGCGGGAATCGAACCCGCAACTCCTGGCTTGATAGACTAGCTCACTACTAGCTAGGCTACCGGGGCACTCTAAAAATAATCTAAATATTTTTTTATTTTCATCATTGTATGTATGTGTGTATATTAGGGTATTCATTCGGTTAACCGTCAACCGGTTAACCGATTAATTACTACCCGATTAACTGATCGGTTAATTTCAAATTGGTTTTTTTCGATTAACGATTAAACCGGCTAATTTCAGTCGATTAACCGATTAACCGAAGTAACAAAATTTTCAATATTTTGTAGTATTATAACATATTTTTTTTGTGTTTTTATTTATTTGTTTCGTCTCATATACAAAATGTATTTGTTTAGTAAATATTTTTTCATACTAACAAAGAAGGTGTTCAGTTATCTTAATTTTAACCCATTTTCCGCCGACCGATGACTAAAATTACAATGTTTTTCAATGTTTTTTTATCTTCATCATCGATCAACAGGAATGTGACGAAAAATGGGTTAAATATTTGATTGCCAACACTTTTTTTGTTTCACGTACTTTTTATATGTATGTGTTTAGTTATTTGTTTATTCTCATATCAGTCTTTTAACAGAATTAACCGAAACAATTAGAGGTGTTAAGAATTTAAAACAACTTTAATGGCGTAATGGAGTATTTTATATGTTAAGAGAAATCCTGGAAAAGGACTGAAAAATTAGACATTTATCTTCGATAAGTGAAATAATATTTCCAAGTCAAATTTTGTTGAACTAAAGAAAAGAGTCGCTTTAATCCTAAACATTTAAAATAAATAACTTTTCTTAAAGATCATTTTATAAGATCTCCTTTAACGATTGAAATAACTAATAAAATTATCTCAGTTTATTTTTGTATAAATATGTAAATATTTGGGGGATTCACAAGGTAGTCATAAAGTCTTAGTATGTCTTAAAATAATTACAGGAAATATATATCGTTGGTTTAATATGCCAACCGGCTAAATCCACTTTTTGTGTAAATTGAGATTTTGATGCCGTGTGGTAGAGAAAGATACGCCTCGTCGACCAGCATGTAGTTTTTCTTCTATTTAAGTTTTTAAGTGTGTAAAACTGACTGTAATTTTAATTTTCTATCAAGCTTCAAATAGGAAAAATAAAAAGTTTATTTTCTTTCCTGTAAAATGTGCTGAAAGTGAGTTAGCAGGTTTGCATATTAAGCCAACGATATGACTGTTGTAAGCTACAGCTTATAATTTAGATTTCTACTATACAGTTATGACGAATCAATGAACACAGCATTACAATTTTGATTTTTTTGAAACACAACAATATTTACTTTAAACAATTTTAAATTTTATTTAGGATATTATGAAGATATGACTGATACAACACCTTGTGCATTAATTGGAAAATGCATATTACATATTTATGAATTTCAATAAGTAAACGAATAATCAAGCTCAAGGCCTTAGTTTTTTAATAAATTTTATTTATTTATTTTAATACTCAATATTTCGTAACCCTACGGGAAACATCTTCAGGATAAAAATATAGAAATTTTTTATTTTTTTTTTTTATTAAAAAGAGTATCAATAGATGTTCATTAAACGACTGCCCGGTAATCCGATCTTTATTGTTCCCGTAGGGTTACGAAAAATTGAGTATTAAAATAAATAAATAAAATTTATTAAAAAACTAAGGCCTTGAGCTTGATTATTCGTTTACTTATTGAAGTTAAAACAAAAAGGCCGAAAAAAACATACATAATAATTATTTATGAATTGTTTTTTTTTTTTTGCTTGCTCGTTTTAGTTCAAGAATTGTTATGTTTGGTATGTTATTGTTTTTTTTTTTGCTTATAAACTCCATATAATAAGCAATTAATGCATTTTTATATAGAGCAATTCCATAGGAAAACGATCAAAATTGGCAAATTTTTGGACGACCCCTCTCCGATTTTAAAATAAATAGTCTCAATCGATTGCCCAGCAAAAAATAATGTACCTACATATTTTTTTTTTTTTTTTTATAGTGACTGGTTTAGTGGTGGTGTACACCACTGTCATGTGACAAAATTGAAGAATTCTTCTAAAGGGACCTCATTGAAAGTTACTAAAGCGATCGCAACGAGTGATAGCTCGTTGGAAAGGTATTGAATCAGGCTTTAATTGAAAAATAAAATTTTCCTAATTTTTCTTAGAAATTTGCCTTTAAATTTTCCCATGAAAATTAAATTTTCCGATTTTCCACAGAAGCTCCTAAATTTTCCGGCAAATTTTTTTTTTTTTTTTGGATTCCTCATAATTTTTGCTTTAAGAATCAGCAATAAAAAAATGGGCCCCGACTCCTTGTTTGGACAGGAGAAGAGCATTTAAGTTAAAAATACATTTTAAAAATTATTTTACAGTTAAAAATACATTTATGAAGAAAAAATCTTTCTTATTTTGCTGCTTATACTTAATTACAATATTTATTAAAAATTTCAATTGTCTTGGCATCATTATAAAATTAAAGTAACTTTAAATTTAGCACGTCGGCAGACGAAGAGTACCGCTTTACATTAATTGACATATCAGAAATATTTGGTATGAAGCAATGAAACTTTTGCGTTCCAGTTATAGTTTTGACATTATTATATCTGTTTTGAATTCGTCGCTCCATGGCATCGTGTTCTTTTTGAGTGCATAAAACTGTGTTAATGGCAATTTCCTTGCTTTGAATCCACGAAAACAAATGTTGTACATATAAGATCTGGTCAGTATATGGCCTTTGCAAACTTGCCTTAGTCGCCATGCGTTTTAGGGTTCCCCCTAACGCATCGCATGGGCCCTTACCGTGGGACGTCGCGAAAAAGTGCCACTCGACCTTGCAGTTTTGTTCTTCTTCAATTATGCAAAGATTGTAAAAATTTTTTTTATTCTGTTACTGAGAAGCCGCGCCGTCTGAGAAAAACGTTACTTTGTCGATTGCATCAAATTTTGATCTTAAGAATTCAAACAGTTTCATTTGAAATAAATAAACGGACACATAATTATGAGCTAAACTCTCCGCGACAACAACAAGGCTTACGGTCTGTAGTTCGTTATCTTCGTTTTTGAAATAAATGCAAAAAGGATGCACCGTGCACTGGTCGTTTGCCCAGTGATAAGCCTGAATTTCATCCTGAACGAGAAAAGTGTAATTCTCGGCAAAGTCGCTTATCACAATGAATTCATTTTGGGCTAATTTCTCCTTACTTTCCTTTAGAAATTTCGATTGCATCTTGAATCCGAATTCCTCGATGAATTCATCAAATATTGTCGCGATTGCACTCATAACATTGCCTTTTTTCTCTTTCCTGTATGTTTCACTTCGCAACTTTCTTTTTCTAATAGGCGTTTCGCCTAAAGTGGTAATAACCTCATTCAAAGGACTCAAAGACATATTGACCATCGGAATGTCTTCCTCACTATCAGATGAAACATTTTGTTCACTTGTCATTTCACTCTCGGATTGTGGCTGCATTTGTTTCAATGCATTTGCTTGTTGAGACAAATCGATTTTACACTTGGGGCAAATGAATTCTGCTTCTTCACCGTATTGTATATTTAATTCATTCATGTATCGCTTCGAAACACCAGTTAATTTTAATACTTTTTCGAACGATGTCCACTCTTGTTAAACGGATTACAGCAAAATTTATTCATTTTACTTTAAATTGTCTTTACAGCTTCACTCTTTACTTTACAAAAAAAAAAAAAACACTTTAACACTTTCACGTTTAGTATTCAACTGAAATTTGACTCAGAGTGTGTGAAGTATTTATATTTATTTTTTGGTAAAAAATAGGTAAAAAAAATAAGCGATATTTGCTTTTCTTTAATAGGAAAATTTGCGTGAACTACTGGTCATAAAATGTTTTTTAAAGAGGGACTTAATTGGTTACTGCCAATAAGCCGACCACAGGTCATAAAATGTTTTGCAAATTTTTTAAATTAACAGGTAATAAATATTTTGCCATATTTATGGAAAATCCGTGTTTTATGACTTGTTTCTGCACGTGTCATTTTAGGCGAAATATTTATTACCTGGTAATTTAAAAAATTTACAAAACATTTTATGACCTGTAGCCTCAGTCGGGTTTGGTGTGCCATTACATGCCACTGCTGCTATTATCCATGGATTTATGGCCGATCTTGTGAAGGCAGGCAGACCATATTCACTACACACTCAACTTGGGGCTCTTAAAAAAAAATAGATTTTTTCTTCATAAATGTATTTTTAACTGTAAAATAATTTTTAAAATGTATTTTTAACAAGGTGGTCTCTTAAATGCTCTTCTCCTGTCCAAACAAGGAGTCGGGGCCCATTTTTTTATTGCTGATTATTAAAGCAAAAATTATGAGGAATCCAAAAAAAAAAAAATTAGCCGGAAAATTTAGGAGCTTCTGTGAAAAATCGGAAAATTTAATTTTCTTGGGAAAATTTAAAGGTAAATTTCTAAGAAAAATTAGGAAAATCGATCGCTTTAGTAGTTTTTTTAAACAACTTTTAATGAGGTCCCTTATGAAGAATTCTTCAATTTTGTCACATGACAGTGGTGTACACCACCACTTAACCAGTCACTATAAAAAAAAAAAATATGTAGGTACATTATTTTTTGCTGGGCAATCAATTGAGACTATTTATTTTAAAATCGGAGAGGGGTCGCCCAAAAGGTGATCGCTTTCATATGGAATTGCTCTATATTGAAATTACTTAATTTATAAAAAAAACTTTATTAATCGGTTAACCGATCAAAAACTAAATTAACCGATTATTAACCGGTTAAACCAAAACCTCGGTTAATTAATCGAGCGATTAACCGATTAAAGCAAAAGGTCGATTTAATGAATACCTTAGTGTATATACATAGTTTTACGTTGTGTTTTTTTTTAAGTCAATTGAACAAAACGCATCTTGTTTGTTTGCTTTTATTCATTTATTATTCGAAATCAATCAGAGCATACGTCTTTCGTGCATTATTGTTGTATTTCGAGTGTTATTTTTGATCAAACAGTGTATTATTATTTGGTTATTATAAATAAAAAAATTTAAATGAGTGGATCAGTCCGTGATCGTTTTCTTTTCCTTAATCCGTACGAAATTTAGCAACTTTGGTTTTGCGACACCAGTGACAATGAGGAAGAAGCTGCTGCATATATGGATGAAGAGGACATCGTTTTTCTAGAAAATTACGCTTTGGAAATCCTAGAGGATGAGTCCATAGAAGTTGTTAGTGAAGGAACTAATCCTTTAGAATCTCATATAATTAAAAAGGCTCGCGTTGGTCGTAAAGAAGTACAAGTTGCTGTAGAGGATGAGCCAATTGCATCGGCTTCAGATGCTGCAGTAATACCAGCACTTTTTATACCACCAGAGAAGACTTTATGGTTCAGAGAGGCGCTTGCCTTTAAAAACCCCGTTCTCACAGGATTTCAGGAGAATTGCATATATAAACATTTGCAAGTTCTTAAACCCATTAAATGCACGTGCGGCAATGCCGCAAGCGTATGATGTGTTCAATGCTGTTTGTAATTTTCTAGGTTAGTTTTTATTATTCCAAGTTTGTATATTGCAATAGTAGATACAATTTTTCTATACTTTTTTTGGATTCAGAAATGTGCATAATGATAGTGCAGCAGTCAAACCCAACAACCCAACTGTGGTATGCAAAGTAAAGCGGCTTGTTGCAGGACAAACAGGTAAAATTGATATAGATTGCCTGTTGGTTGTCCAGCACTACAACAAGGGAATGGGAGGTGTCGATCTCATGGACCAAAAAAAGGTTTACTATGAGTATGATCGCAGAAGCAAATGGCGGTTCTATATTCGATTGTTCTTTGATCTCTGCGAAATATGCGTAAATAATAGCTTCGTGATATATAGCAAACTCATGTTGGCTAACAGCTTCGCGACAAAAGTGACTTCGATTAATTTTCGGGCAGCTTTAGCAAAGGAATTAATTAATGACTTCAGTTCAAGACCGCGCAGATTCCCGGAAGCAACCAGAACTGGAAGTATCTCTCTAAAAAAACCGAAGTCTTTCCAGAAAATGGAAAAACGTGAAAATTGGAAACGATGCCTAGTTATTTATAAATTACTTTTTAAATTATCAAAAAGTAATTTAAATTTTTGGGAATACAAAATTTTAATTTCAAAAGTTTTTGTTATTCGTGCTTAATTCCCAGTTTTTATTCTTGATAAAAACACTTGAAATTTATTGTTGATGGGATAAGCTATTCCTATGCGCGTTTCACTGGTTGCTTAGGCCAGATCATCAGGAAACTTCATCCATAAAGATTTTAGAAAAACTAACGATATTAAACCAAATAAAACTGTTAAACGTATAAGACTTATAGCAACAGTTCTACTTGTAATAATATCAAAGTTTAAACAAAACACATCAACAATAAACAGTGGGTTTACCTCATCTTACATTCCCCGCTACAATTAGTTGAAATTCTCTCAACATTAATTGTATTTGTAAGTAGGTTTAGAAAAACAAAATAAAAACAACAACAACTTACAAAAGATGTTGTCAATTAAGTGTTGTGTTAGGCCGTGCACTTGCCTGTTTATTATCAAAAAGTAATTTAAATTTTTGGTAATACAAAATTTTAATTTCAAAAGTTTTTATTATTCGTGCTTAATTCCCAGTTTTTATTCTTGATAAAAACACTTGAAATTTATTGTTGATGGGATAAGCTATTCCTATGCGCATTTCACTGGTTGCTTAGGAGAGATCATCAGGAAACTTCATCTCGTCTGTAAACTTCGTTTTGTTGTACCAATGTATATGAGGTCGCATGGTTCGTCATTATTACCTTTACATTGTATTTCGTATACAACGTTACTTATTTGTTGTTTGTCGATGGGTGTTTTTGTTCTTGTAAAAATTGTGTTGATCGTTCTATTTGGTTTATATAATAATTTTTTGGACAAAAAATTCTCTTTCAGCCCATAGGCAACTATATTTGCCAACAAAAAGAGGGGAAGAAGAGGACCGGGGGCCTATTTTTTTGACGTTACTATTATTACAAAAAAGTCTGGTCCTCAAAGGGCTAAAGATCGGATTTAACGGATTTTTTGTGTTGATTTTTAACGATTTTTCGAGTTTTTTTATTTGGTGGATTAAAGCAGACTTTAAGCAATGGATTAAATGCAGACTTTAAGCAATTGTTTGTTGTACTAATTTTCAATGTTTATGCATTTTTCTATAAGTAAAGTGGTATATTCGAAGCGAATATATATGCGTATAAAGGTAAAACATATGAAAACTAAAAAGAGAGAAAATCATTTGTGTGAACAGACGTGTTTTCAATAAGCTCTGTTTTCAAAGTAAATTTCAAAAGAAGTAAATAAAAAGCAATTTTTTAAATAGTAAAAGATTAAATAAAACAAAAAAACTATTTGTGAAAAGTGGAACGTATTATTAAAAACAATTACTAAAAAAAGCTAAATTAATTGTGTATAATTAGGTGTTAAATAATTAAATAATAAAGCAATAATTTGCTTTTCTGTGGTGTGTTGAAAAAAACGAAAAAAAATTAATAAAAAAATAATAATAAAATAAACACACAATTAAAACTTTATCACTGGTAGGAGCTTTTCTTGTAATTGGAAGTTTAGTATCTAAGCTGTAGCATATAATTGGTTAGCATAGCAAACAACCTAGTTTAAACTTTTGTGGATCAAAGCTTTTTTGTGGAATATGGTTAATACTCCGAAACGATTTCACTCAGAGAAGTCACCAGAAGTTTCAGGAGGAAGGGAAACTGTGGGAAAAATGGCAGTAGATGATCTAATGGCATTAATTCAAGGATCTAACGCAAAAACTATCGATGAAAAACTAAAATCTTTACTCACTAAAGAAGATATTGGAAAAATTAACAATAAAATTGATGCTGTATCGGATAAACAGAATAATCTTCAGTAGAAAATCAAGTTCTACGTGAACGAATACAAATGTTAGAAGATGATAAAGCGAATATTAACCGTCGAATGATATTCCTTATATTTATTTATTTTTATTAATTTATTTAATTTCTACGGAATCCAATTATAAAAAAAATTTACATAATATACAAAAAAATTAAAAAAAAGATTTAGACATCCATTTAATTACACTGAGTTTGGTACAAATTAATATGACGTTTGATGACATTAACATTAACAAATTAAAAAGTCAATAAAAAGATTTAAATCTTTATAATGTTAACACAATTTTCTTAGAGGATCAGAATTAGCATAATAAGTTTGCATAACTTGTAAATATATTAGAATATAGAAACGAGTTGATCAATGAGGTACATTAAAATGTATGTTGCTGAGTAGGAAATCAGAACTTGAAGATTCCTTTAAGAAAAAGAACATTATAATAAAAGGTATTGATTCTCAAAAGTCGCTTTTTTTAAAACAACTTGAAAATTAAATAAATAAAACAAAAATAGAAATTGAATAAAAAAAAAAAAAATATTCGAAAGTGGCGAAAATAAGATGACGGTAAAGGTTGAGTTGAAATCCGAAAAAATGGTGTACGAGGTATTAAAGCACACCAAGAACTTGACAGGTGTCCCCATTTACTTCGAACAAGACTTGTATAGCGACCGATTACCAACAAAAAAGGTTATGGTTGAACTCAAAATAGAAATTAAAAAACACGATAAAAATAAGCGAATACTGGTGCGTAATGACAGAATTAAAGTAGGCGAGCGATGATTTCGCAGGGACGTCAACAAAATGCTAGTATGCGACAAAGAGGGAGCTAAAGGCGTACTTAAGGAGGTCTATGGTGATGCTGCATCTGAAATTGATATGAACTATAATAAATTAAAAAAAACAAAAATTTATTAACAAAACTAATAATAATGATTGAAATATAGGTCAAAGCATTGATTAAGCAGAAAGCGATCTTAAATTTAAACAAATCAAAATACTTTCATATAATATTACGAGCTCTTCATTCCTTGGCGCAAGAAAATCAAAGATCTGGTGCATAATAGCCAGGGAGAGAAATTGATGGAATTTTGTGGAGATTATGGTCTAATAGTGCTAAATGGTGCGATTAAGGGTGATGAAGAAGGTAACTTAACGTTTATAGGCAAGTGTGTAAAGTCTGTAAATGACATATGCGCTGTTTCGCAAGACATTATCGGAATGGTAAATAGTCTTACTGTTTGTGGCCACATATGGTACGATCGTATTCCAGTTATTTTAGACCCAAATTACCAATCCAAAATAGTCCCAAAAAACCGCAACAGCTTCTGCCTAAACTACAATGGAAAGATGATATGGGTGCACAATACAACCAAAAAGTTCTAAATACTTTAATGATAATGAAAGAACAAAAGGATGTGCTTGAACTGAATGACGTTTTCAACGTTATATACCAATCTCCAAAAAAAATACATCTAACAGAGTCTTCACGGCAACAAACAAATGGTTCTGCTGGAAATGTTTTAAAGCGAGAAACCTTTCATTGAGCTACTAAAAGATTATTAAGAAAGTATGGATCCTGAAACTAAAAACAAGTATCTGAAGGCAAATCAAATGTTTAAAATAATATGTAAAGAAATAAAGGACAACTACTACAGATAGCTGGAGATTAAACTTAATGAAGTAAAAGACAGTAAATCATGGTGGAAATAAGCGAAGACCGCGCAGATTCCCGGAAGCAACCAGAACTGGAAGTATCTCTCTAAAAAAGCCGAAGTCTTTCCAGAAAATGGAAAAACGTGAAAATTGGAAACGATGCCTAGTTATTTATAAATTACTTTTTAAATTATCAAAAAGTAATTTAAATTTTTGGGAATACAAAATTTTAATTTCAAAAGTTTTTGTTATTCGTGCTTAATTCCCAGTTTTTATTCTTGATAAAAACACTTGAAATTTATTGTTGATGGGATAAGCTATTCCTATGCGCATTTCACTGGTTGCTTAGGACAGATCATCAGGAAACTTCATCTCGTCTGTAAACTTCGTTTTGTTGTACCAATGTATATGAGGTCGCATGGTTCGTCATTATTACCTTTACATTGTATTTCGTATACAACGTTACTTATTTGTTGTTTGTCGATGGGTGTTTTTGTTCTTGTAAAAATTGTGTTGATCGTTCTATTTGGTTTATATAATAATTTTTTGGACAAAAAGTTCTCTTTCAGCCCATAGGCAACTATATTTGCCAACAAAAAGAGGGGAAGAAGAGGACCAGGGGGCCTATTTTTTTGACGTTACTATTATTACAAAAAAGTCTGGTCCTCAAAGGGTCAAAGATCGGATTAAACGGATTTTTTGTGTTGATTTTTAACGATTTTTCGAGTTTTTTTATTTGGTGGATTAAAGCAGACTTTAAGCAATGGATTAAATGCAGACTTTAAGCAATTGTTTGTTGTACTAATATTCAATGTTTATGCATTTTTCTATAAGTAAAGTGGTATATTCGAAGCGAATATATATGCGTATAAAGGTAAAACATATGAAAACTAAAAAGAGAGAAAATCATTTGTGTGAACAGACGTGTTTTCAATAAGCTCTGTTTTCAAAGTAAATTTCAAAAGAAGTAAATAAAAAGCAATTTTTTAAATAGTAAAAGATTAAATAAAACAAAAAATTATTTGTGAAAAGTGGAACGTATTATTAAAAACAATTACTAAAAAAAGCTAAATTAATTGTGTATAATTAGGTGTTAAAATATAAAGAAAATTAAAATAAAACAAAATTAAATTGCAATAATTTGCTTTTCTGTGGTGTGTTGAAAAAAATAAATAAGAAAATAATAATAAAATAAACACACAATTAAAACTTTATCACTGGAAGGAGCTTTTCTTGTAATTGGAAGTTTAGTATCTAAGCTGTAGCATATAATTGGTTTGCATAGCAAACAACCTAGTTTAAACTTTTGTGGATCAAAGCTTTTTTGTGGAATATGGTTAATACTCCGAAACGATTTCACTCCGAGAAGTCACCAGAAGTTTCAGGAGGAAGGGAAACTGTGGGAAAAATGGCAGTAGATGATCTAATGGCATTAATTCAAGGATCTAACGCAAAAACTATCGATGAAAAACTAAAATCTTTACTCACTAAAGAAGATATTGGAAAAATTAACAATAAAATTGATGCTGTATCGGACAAACAGAATAATCTTCAGTAGAAAATCAAGTTCTACGTGAACGAATACAAATGTTAGAAGATGATAAAGCGAATATTAACCGTCGAATGATATTCCTTATATTTATTTATTTTTATTAATTTATTTAATTTCTACGGAATCCAATTATAAAAAAAATTTACATAATATACAAAAAAATTAAAAAAAAGATTTAGACATCCATTTAATTACACTGAGTTTGGTACAAATTAATATGACGTTTGATGACATTAACATTAACAAATTAAAAAGTCAATAAAAAGATTTAAATCTTTATAATGTTAACACAATTTTCTTAGAGGATCAGAATTAGCATAATAAGTTTGCATAACTTGTAAATATATTAGAATATAGAAACGAGTTGATCAATGAGGTACATTAAAATGTATGTTGCTGAGTAGGAAATCAGAACTTGAAGATTCCTTTAAGAAAAAGAACATTATAATAAAAGGTATTGATTCTCAAAAGTCGCTTTTTTTAAAACAACTTGAAAATTAAATAAATAAAACAAAAATAGAAATTGAATAAAAAAAAAAAAAATATTCGAAAGTGGCGAAAATAAGATGACGGTAAAGGTTGAGTTGAAATCCGAAAAAATGGTGTACGAGGTATTAAAGCACACCAAGAACTTGACAGGTGTCCCCATTTACTTCGAACAAGACTTGTATAGCGACCGATTACCAACAAAAAAGGTTATGGTGGAACTCAAAATAGAAATTAAAAAACACGATAAAAATAAGCGAATACTGGTGCGTAATGACAGAATTAAAGTAGGCGACCGATGATTTCGCAGGGACGTCAACAAAATGCTAGTATGCGACAAAGAGGGAGCTAAAGGCGTACTTAAGGAGGTCTATGGTGATGCTGCATCTGAAATTGATATGAACTATAACAGCCTACTAACAAAAATAAATTAAAAAAACAAAAATTTATTAACAAAACTAATAATAATAAGCAGAAAGCGATCTTAAATTTAAACAAATCAAAATACTTTCATATAATATTAACGGATTAGAGAATAAGCAAGTACAAACCCATTTTTTCAATTCATTAATTCTTTTGATATTGTAATTTTATTGGAAACTCATATCGTTGAAGAGAAAATTGAACAATTTAAAAAATATTTTACAAACATAAATACGTTTTGGAAATCAGCTGTCCGAAATAGTAAATTCGGTAGAGCAATAGGGGGATGCATGTATGGCATAAATAAAAGTATAAATCACTCCATAATAAAGTATTAATTTACAGCCAAAATGGGGTAGATACAATAATAATTAATGCGAATGGTTTGGAAATTTTAATACTACCTCTAAACATTAGAGGAGCTGATTGGAAAAATGAGTTTTATGTATTAGAGAGACATTTCAGCGAAAACAATCCAAGAAATACTGTAATTCTTGGAGATCTTAATGTGCGTATTGGAGAACTACAACAAGATGTGGATGAATGGTGCGTTAATACGTGCTCTTCATTCCTTGGCGCAAGAAAATCAAAGATCTGGTGCATAATAGCCAGGGAGAGAAATTGATGGAATTTTGTGGAGATTATGGTCTAATAGTGCTAAATGGTGCGATTAAGGGTGATGAAGAAGGTAACTTAACGTTTATAGGTAAGTGTGTAAAGTCTGTAAATGACATATGCGCTGTTTCACAAGACATTATCGGAATGGTAAATAGTCTTACTGTTTGTGGCCACATATGGTACGATCGTATGCCAGTTATTTTAGACCCAAATTACCAATCCAAAATAGTCCCAAAAAACCGCAACAGCTTCTGCCTAAACTACAATGGAAAGATGATATGGGTGCACAATACAACCAAAAAGTTCTAAATACTTTAATGATAATGAAAGAACAAAAGGATGTGCTTGAACTGAATGACGTTATTAACGTTATATACCAATCTCCAAAAAAATACATCTAACAGAGTCTTCACGGCAACAAACAAATGGTTCTGCTGGAAATGTTTTAAAGCGAGAAACCTTTCATTGAGCTACTAAAAGATTATTAAGAAAATATGGATCCTGAAACTAAAAACAAGTATCTGAAGGCAAATCAAATGTTTAAAATAATATGTAAAGAGATAAAGGAGAACTACTACAGATAGCTGGAGATTAAACTTAATGAAGTAAAAGACAGTTAATCATGGTGGAAATAAGCGAATGAAATAAGAAATAAAGATTTTAATGAACTACCCAACATATCGACATCCGAATTTCAAAACTATTTCATGACTTTACATAATCCAAATGAGCCTTGTATCAAACAGATTACTTTTTGATCGAAATATAGAACCAACTGAAGTTCTTCAAGTACTCTCAAAAGCCAAACTCAAGAATGCACCACATGAACTTATTATAGAAATGACAAACGCATACAATAAACTATTTCACAACATGAAGGTAGATGAGTCATTTACAACCAGCGTAATCTTTCCAATTTTTATACCCACACCACAATAGTGGAGAGGGTATTATGCATTAGTGCTGATGTGTGTAACGCCTTAAAATATTGGTCCTAGACCCACCTTAAAGTATACCGATCGACTCAGAATCACTTTCTGAGTCGAACTAACGATGTCCGTCCGGCTGGCAGGCTGGCTGGCTGGCTGGCTGTCCAACCTTGTGCGCAAAGTACAGGTCGCAATTTTGGAGATAACTTGATAAAATTTGGGACATAGGTTCATATTGGCACAATGACCAAGCCTATTGAAAATGGGCCGAATCGTAGGACCACGAGGGAAGATAGGGGGAAATTTCTTCCTCTCAGAAACTATCAAACCGATTTTAATGAAATTTAAAACATAGAAAGAACCATATCTATATGGACACAAAATGAATAAATTTTTAAAAAAATCGGACCACGAGGGGAGATAGGGACAATTTCCGATTTTAATGAAATTTAAAACATAGATAGATCCATATCTATAGGGACACATTAGCTGTACAGTTTTAAAAAAATAGGACCACAAGGGGAGGCAGGGGGCAATTTCTGCCTCTCACAAACTTTCAACCCGATTTTCATGAAGTTTATAAACATAGATAAATCCATATTTACATGGACACATAAGCATGATATGTTTTTAAAAACTGTGGTGTAGGGTATCATATGGTCGGGCTTGACCGACTATACTTTCTTACTTGTTTAAAATGGTGATATAAACCAGCCAAGCAATTATAGAGGCATTTCCTTTATGAATTGCATTGCAAAAATCTTAATGGGTGTAATATCAGAAAGGATGTATATCTGGGTATATCAACATAATATTATAACCGAATACCAAGCGGGATCTAAAAAAGTCTATGCTGCAGTAGATAATATTTATAACCTTACGACAATAGTTCGTTTAAAGTTTGCACAGAAGAAAAAAGTCCATGCGTTTTTTGTCGACTTCACTGCTGCCTTTGATAAAGTTTTAAGAAAATCCTTAATGTTCAAACTACATGCTATAAGGGTGTCAACGAAAATGGTTCGTTTTATTGAAACTTTATACCTGGAACAGAATTATCTGTCTCGGGAGTTAAACAAGGGTGTATATTGTCCCCTTTGCTTTTCTCCCTGTATGTGAATGACCTGCGTGAAGAACTAGGAGGGGGCTCTTCATTGGAAATATGAACGTGAGATTGCTTTTATATGCTGACAATATAGTGTTAATAGCAGATGATGTTAAAGTACTGCAGAAAATGATAAAGAACTTAGAAACTTACTGTAGTTATTGGAACCTAGAAGTAAATTTTTTAAATGATATTTAAAAATGGCGGACGTTTAGCCAGCAATGAGAAATGGTTATACCTAAGAAGAGAAATGGAAATAGTCTCGGAATATTGTTACCTTGGTATGATAATAACTCCAAAATGTGTTTTTACAAAGGAACAATGTTGCGAAATCCTGCCTCAATTCAACATGGAGTAGCTTTCTAAGTAAAACAGAAATCGCATTTGGAACAAAAATTCACCTTTTTAATGCTGTCTGCAAGTCAGTTCAATAATACGGTGCCCAAGTATGGGGACATTCTCACTTTGATGAGGTGGATAAACTGCAAAGATATTTAATGAAACGCATTCTGAATTTTTCTCGAATCTGTAATCAACGATGGCCATTTATTTATGCTTAATCTTCATATGCGATACATAAAACTTACCCTCTTTGAATATTAAGACTTTCGTCTACCGTATCAATTAAGTAGACTGGCATTGAAACGAAATATATACTGGGTGAAATGTTAAAATACGATTGATTTAGAGTTCAACATATCATGGTCAACAAATACTACTGTAAGGGAATGGAGGGAAAAACAAACACTCTTTAAATTGTTTAGAAAATAAATATCACCAAAGTCGATATAAGAAGATATACCATTTCATTGGAAGGTGTCCTTTATTTAATAATTTTCGGCAATATTGGTTCCAAGAAATAACAATTACAGAAAATGAGCTGATTAGAATTTTAAATGGTGAAGATAATTGGGAAAAACTAGTAAAATATATATTAATTAATTTAAAAAATTTTTACAAACACAAAAAAAATTTATATGTATGTATATGCTTATAAACTCTCTTTTCCGGCTAACGACAAAGTCGACGCCGTACATTCTTTTAAGATTTATTTCTTACTACTACAAATTTTTACTATTTCACCAAAAGATGGCTATGTTCCATCGCTGGTAAAACAATATTTTCTCCAGAAATATATAAAAATATTTATATTTTTCGAAAGAAACCGCTATGAGTGTGTTTGTAGAAGCAATTTTTATTAAATTTAACATTTTTTTCTCCCACATGCCATATCATAACAAAATAAAATTATTCAAACAAAAAAAATTTATATGTATAAGTAAAAAGTTCTAATAACACTGTGCTAGAATTTCTACGAAGTAAAAAAATAATTTATTTAAAAACGTCATGAATTTTAAATTGTATTCCTTTATTTTTTTTGTAAAAAAATTATGATTTTTTATTTTTAAGTAAACATTTATATCTTTATATTTAAAAAGAATTAAACAAATAGAATCTGGGAATTTATTTCTCATGGTGAGTAACATTTATTATACAAATTTTCATATTATTCGAATGTGTATTCTAAGTCAAATTACAATCCTCAAAAGCTTTTATAATTTTTCGTTTGTATATTTCTGTTACTTACTTTAGCTATCTTTTGGTTAGCAATGAAGTAAATTGTAAAGAAAATTTATACAACTAATGTTGAGTAACATTAATTATACAAATGTTTACTATCCAATGTTATGGAGAGTATGATAGAGGGTGGCATGGTGCTCTCTTGTCAAAACTTGCTGCATTTGGTGTCTGTGATAATTTCTCCGCAACTGCCTTCGTCAGCATTCTTTGCATCTTATGTATTTTTTTTTCATTATTTATTTATTGAATCTTAAATATGAACTAACAATAACACAGCCCGACAAAATTAAAAAAGATGTTTGCTTCTTTGAATTTATCAACCGATTCTAGTTAATTTGGGTGCGCTGAATTCAAAACTGTAATCAGTTTGTCTCTATCACACCAATTACCCAAATTTTTTTTTTTTATCAAAATTTTTTATTTACTGTTATAGTTATTGCCAAAAAAAACTCCCAAATTTTTTTAAGTATTTTTTTTTTATTTTAATAAATCTGTATGAAACAGTTTTACTTCTTTTTATTTTTTTAAATTCCTATGGAAAAGTTTTACTTTCTAAATACTTAAAAAAATTTGGGAGTTTTTTTTTTGGCAATAACTATAACAGTAAATAAAAAATTTTGATAAAAAAAAATTTTTGGAAAAAAAATTTGGGTAATTGGTGTAATTGGAGGTCATAAGTGGAGGGTATAAAAAGTTATATCATGAAAACTAGAGCTGATAGAGACAGCGCATCCAAATTAACTAGAATCAGTTGATAAAATCAAAGAAGCAAATTGAGTGTTACCTGTGTAATTAATCAAATCTTAACCTAATACATTATTTTATGTCCTGCCAGTGCCAGACAAAAATTTTCTTCATCACGGGTTCTGTTCACTTATATAGTTGCCCCCCGACGCAAGGTGAGTGTTATATGTACGCATTTTTGTTCATTGACCTTAATCCTCCATTGCTTTAACCATAGTTCGAGTTTAGATATATGATCCTGTAGGTGTCGAGATGCTTCTTGACAGTTTTCGTGCACGCTAAGAAAAGCTGTATTATCAGCAAATGTTGAAGTTTGGGTGTAGTTGTTTGTTGGCATATCCGAGGTATATATTAAGTATAAAAGTGGGCCCAGAATGCTTCCCTGAGGGACTCCAGCGTCAATTTGCTGAGGAGAGCTTAAATAATCACCTTCTTTAATAATAAACTGTCGACCGACTAAGTAGCTTTCTAACAGCTTGTGTGTGTTTACTGGTAAGGTGAGCTTCAATTTATGTAATAAGCCTTCATGCCAGACTTTATCAAAAGCTTGAGAAACATCGATGAAGAGAGCGGAACAATAGTTTCTTTCTTCAAAGGCTTTTCTTATTGCGTTTACTATACGATGGGTTTGCTCAATTGTGCTGTGTTCTCTTATAAAGCCAAATTGGTGGTTAGGAATACATCTATTTTCATTTAAAATTGGGGTTAATTTTGACGCAACTTTTGTGTGCTCCTTTCCTGGTTTAGGTATCATGGTGACTAAGGAAACCTTCCACTTTTGAGGATAGTATTCAAGGCGTAAAATAGCATTAAAGATTAAAAGAATTATTTTCTTTGCTATGCTGGGTAGCTCCAAAAGCATTTTGTTGCTGATCTTATCAAAACCAAGAGCCTTCTTGGGGCTTAAATCACAAATAGCCTTTTCGATTTCTCTTATCTCAAATCTTAGGGGAACAGCTGCTCTAGCAGCAACAGGTGGTAACTCGACCGAAATATCGTGAGATATATTTGGGGTAAATACGTTTTTTAAATGATTGACAAACAGATTTCCTTTTTCAACATCATTTCTTGCCCAACTTCCATTCAAGTTTCTTAATGGTGGTTTAGAGACAACTGGCCTTTTGAGATTTCCAGCTGCACGCCATAATGAGCAGTCTGTTGGTGGGGTTGCATCAAGTTCCTTAAGATATTTTTCCAGAGAATCCGTTTTCTGAGTCTGCAATAACTTTCTTAGTCATTTTGTACACTATTTTAGGTCTTAAGATGAGGGGATCTGTGCAATTGCCACTCTCTTCGAGCCCTCCTTTTTTCAGACAAAAGATGCTCGACATCTGTGGAATATATTTTAATAGTTTTTGTTTTTTTGAGGGCAATATTGGAATGTTGAACAGCTAGTTTCAGAAAACTGTCAAAATTGTCAATAGAGCGATCTACAAACTCCGGTGTACTGAGCGTAATATTTTCTCTGCAATGGGTACTGAGATATTTTTTATATTTTAACCAATTAATTTGCGTAGCTGTCGTCGCTAAGTAACCAGTCGGAGGTACAATTATTGGTGTTCATTATAGTAACAATTGTAGGTGTGTGGTCGGAAGATAATTCTAGGAAAGCTTCAACAAGAATCGTTTCTATGGGGATGTTTTTAACCACGCCGAAATCGATGACATCTGGAATTTGTTGATGATCAATTGGCCGCTCGCTACCACATTTAAATCCATTTTAGAAATTGCGTTAAATAAAACACGACCCTTTGGTGTCATAAGTCGTGACCCCCAGAAGGTATGTTTAGCGTTATAATCGCCAGCGGCTAGGAAACAGGGTCCTAATGATTTAAAATATTTATAATATTGGCTTTCTGATATTGAAAATCTAGGCGGGGAGTATAACGATGAAATTACTAGGTTTCTATTTAATTCCTCAGCCCAAATGTTCGTTGCTTGGAGATAATCTTCACGATGTTTAACTCGGGTTTTTTTTTTAATAGCAGAACCTCCACAATCTCTATCTCGAGGGTCCTTGGTATCATATAGTATATAACCATTGATTTTAAACGTATTTCTTGAAGTCAAATGAGTTTCAGAAACCATCATGACATCAATTTGTTTATTTTTAAGAAAGTATTCTAATTCATTTGTATGTTGGCGGATGCCGTTTGCGTTCCAAAAACAAATTTTTAAACAGTTCATGGTTTGTTAAGTCAGCTTGCAATAACATCGATTGCATTCTAAGAATTTCCTGCATCATATTACCCATTGTGTTCGTAAAATTATTTACTGTTTGCACTATTGTTTCCGTGGTTTTTTCTAGACGACTTAAATAAGAAACTGGAGTTTCATCATTACTTGGCAAAGCACCTTGCATTGGCACATGGTTTGATTTTAGGACGTTAGCGTAAGAGGTTCTGTAATTACTAGGCTGTGGAGCCTGAATGTCATTAGTGTTTACCTGATTTGTTACCGCATTTGAGGGGGATTTGTTTTCGGTCCGACCGACTTCTTGACGATAGTATATACAGGGCATCCTCTATAATTGGCAGTATGCAGTATGGCTTAGTATGGCCAAATTCCTGGCAGATTAGACATTGAACAGGACCATTTCTTTTGTGCGGCTCCTCAATAGTTACCCTTCTGTACAGAATATATTTTAAATTATAAATTGGATTCGAAATAGTGGTTGGGTATTTTTTCCCCCTATTTTTGATATTTGTTACGTTTTTTATGTTAAAGCCCTTCTCTTCCAAAAAAGCTTTAATTTCCCCTGGGTCTACGCATGAGTCTATGCCCTTGATTACTACCTGAAGACCTTTACTGCTCTTCAGTTGATATGTATAAAAGTTTTTGTTAAGAACCTCAAATCTTGTAATTACTTTTCGAAAGTCATCCTCGTGATTCACCTGTATTTTAGTCTCGTTAATGATACCTCGCTTTATTGCAGCTACATAAAAGGAATTTTCACATATCAACGAAATTAAACTTTTTATTAACTCATTAGAGTTTTGTTCTCTAAGGTATATCGGGGGTGGCTTAGACGATTTTATGGCGTTTGGTGCTTCAGAGGATTCATCCTCCAGAATAGCAAAACAATTTTGTGTATTTATTCTATCAATAGTTGGTACTTTTGAGGCCGAAGCAACAGCTGAAGAGGTAGTGCTGCGACCAGCGTTACCGTTGGTGCCACTAAAGTGGCAATTTGCCACTTTTTGGACTGCTTGGATACCATTTGGCCAATTTTACAAAATGCACCCAAATGTGGTACTTTTTGTGATTCTTGCCACTTTTTTGATACTTTTTACGCTAGGAAAAGATACTTTTTTTCTTTCTGTTTTATTATAACTCCCAGCTTTAATATCAGTAAAACTGTTTTAATATATGTATTTGTAAGCAAGTTTATATGAATTTTTTTTCTTGTCATGCGTGGTTAGCTGAAAATCGGTTGAATAAACTTTCTATTAACCTATTTTATTTATTATGAATAAGGGGGTAAAGATATCTCGCATATATATATATATATTGGTCGTGAAGCAGAAACCGAAGTAAAATCTAAGTTTTTACAAAAAATTGTGTACAGAATTGATATAAAAAAGAAAAAGCTCAATATATTAAAGTATTTAGACCCATTATTTATAGTGTCTAATGAAGATATAAACTATTTCGAATAAGTTTCAGAGTTTAAAGATATTATAACCGACGCAGATGCCTTTATACACGAATTTAAACTTCTAGAGAGTAAAGTAAATTACGCGAATTATGAAAACATATTTAAAATTTCGAATGCTGAAGATTTTTGGCGTGAAATTGGAACATTGAAAAATAGATTTGATGAGTATACCTGTATATATATTCAAACTTGTACATTTCTCATATTTTTACATTGTCGCACAATAGTGCTTCTACTGAGCGTGTTTTACTAAGTAAGCTTTAATCAAAAATAAAGTAACAAATAGGTTAAAAGTTAATACTTGCGAATCCATGCTTTTATCATTAAAGTTGTTAGATACTAGCCTTGAAGATTGGGTTTCAGGTGAAGACATTTTACGAAAGTATAGAAGTCGTTTTAAGAACAATTAATTTTAAAAAAATTTGTATGATACTGACCATTAATAAATAACACAGGACGACATTGAAAGAGTTTGTTTAACCGTTCCAACTGATTCTTATATTTTTTGGAATGCTTAAGTCGAATATGAGCGCAGTTTTCTCCCATCACGTCACATTTATCAGATACACCAATTATTTTAATTTCGGAAGATGTTTTGTACCGCAATTAATAACAAAATCTAGTTTTAAAGTTTTTAAAGTCTATAAACCTGATTACAAAAATCTTAAGCAATAATAGACGAAATTGGATAAAAACTAAATATGCTTAAGTAAAGAAACTAAAACACTAGCACTTAAATTAAGTAGCATGTATGCATTTATTTGTATTAAAGTGCGGAACTGATTAAATATAAAGTATTCGAAAAAGTGATATTTTCGTTTTTTTTTTTTTTGCTATAGGATTTCTTGTTATTATCCGATTTTAGCTTAGCTGCGAGGCCCACGGTGTCGACAAAAACATTTCTTTCGCATATTTATAAAAAACTAAAATTTGTTTTTGTTTTCAATACAAATATACGAAAGAAATGTTCTTGTCGACATCGTGGGCCTAAGCCTACAACTTTTGTAATTACGTTGACTGTAGAATAAAATTATAAAACTATGGATTTTGTTATTAATTGTGGCACAAATCATCTTCCGAAATTACAGTAATTGGTGTATCTTTTAAATGTGACGTGGTGGGAGAAAACTGCTCATATTCGGCCAAAGCATTCTAAAAAACATAAGAACCTGGTGGAATGGGCAAATAAATTTCCAAACAGTTTTTAAATGCAGGTAGACATGTCTTTAATAAATCAAAGAAAATGTATTCAGAAGGAAACGTTTTTGAATTACCAAAACATTAAAGTAAATAAGTATTTTATAAAAATTACTTCTCGAGAGAAATATTTACAAAATTATTATTTTAGTTTTTACAACAAATGAGCCATTTGTAAGTAAGTATGTATGTCTATTGATATACATACGATCAGTTGTTTTTTAGTGTATATAATTACTATACAATGTTTTTTGTTATGTTTTAATACCATTAAAAATTATAACAAATAGAAAAAAAACGTAAAAAATACATAATGTGGTGTACTTATTTTAATTTTAAAAGATGTGCCCATTTTTTTTAAATCGTCTTTTTGGTGCCACTTTTTTTGTAGATGTCCCCTTTTTTTTGGTACTTTTTAAAAATATCCAGCGGTAACACTGGCTGCGACCCCGTTTTAGCACTGTTATATACCTGTCCATACCAACTTGTACTTGAGGCTTTTGACAACTTTTTACGAGGGGTTTTCCATAGTGACTGTTGTTAAATGCATGGCTTCATTTCCTACTAAGATTGTTTTTCATTTTGTCTTTTGCCCAATTTTCAGGATAGTATTTAAATCAATATTAAGTTAATTTTCATAAAAAACTTAAATCGTATTTAAAACAGATTGGTTTTTTGAGTTTTATTTGAAAAGTCTTATTTAATTAAGATAAAAGTATGGTAGCAGTAGTAAATAAAAAAAAAAAATATAAAAAAGTGTATTTATTTACAAGGTGGTCTGAAAGAAACAGCTGACTGTTAATGCTTTGCCTGTTGTTGTTGTATTGTTGTGATATTGAGGCCACCTTGCTAAAATATTACAATGGAAATTTAAGTTGAATTTAAGTGTACCACATCGGTGACTTAAGTTTCACTTATGTTTTTAGTGAAGAAGAGAATTTTGTATTTAAAACGATTTTAAAAATAAATTTGTTTTAATATCAATCCTGTAAATTGGCCATTAGTGTTGTTTACTGTTCTTACTCATGCAAAGAGTTGGTTTTGTTTTTCACCGTTTTGCTGTGCTTTTAATATTTTTATTATTTATTGTATTTTACAACAACACAAAAAAATAAGAAATTTAAACTTTAATGTTTTTGTTCAGAATATGTATACATACACATGTATGAACGTTCATACGTATATATTTTTAATATTTTTCTTTATATAGTTTTATCGTTTTAATTGTTCACTATTATGTTAAATAATTTAAATAATAAAATATTTCATTTATTTTTAAGCGTCCATTCGCTGCTTATATTACAAAATCAAATGTGATTAATTAATAGTTCAAATCGTATGCGGGGTTAAAAATACACGTCTGTATCACAACAAAGCACAAACCGAACTTTATGTATTTAACTTAATTATTTTAACAAATAGAATCTGGGAATTTATTTCTCATGGTGAGTAACATTTATTATACAAATGTTCATATTATTCGAATGTGTATTCTAAGTCAAATTACAATCCTCAAAAGCTTTTATACTTTAATAGTCCTATTCCTTCAATATTTTCTAGGAATGTTTTCTATGCATTATCAGAATTTTTCGATGGTATATTTCTCTTACGAGGCTTTTTATACCCACACCACAATATTGGAGAGGGTATTATGCATTTGTGCTGATGTATGTAACGCCTTAAAGACCCACCTTAAAGTATACCGATCGACTCAGAATCACTTTCTGAGTCGAACTAACGATGTCCGTCCGGCTGGCTGGCTGGCTGGCTGGCTGGCTTGCTGGATGTCCATGTAACCTTGTGCGCAAAGTACAGGTCGCAATTTTGGAGATAATTTGATAAAATTTGGGACATAGGTTCTTATTTACTCAAGGACCAAGCCTATTGAAAATGGGCCAAATCGTAGGACCACGAGGGAAGATAGGGGGAAATTTCTTTCTCACAGAAACTATCAAACCGATTTTAATAAAATTTAAAACTAACATAGAACCATATCTTCATGGACACAAAAGAGATGTATTTATTTAAAAAATAGGACCACGAGGGGAGATAGGGCCAATTTCTGCCTCTCAAACCGATTTTAATGAAATTCAAAATATACATAGATCCATATCTATATAGACACATAAGCTGTACAGTTTTTTTAAAAATAGGACCACAAGGGGAGGTAGGGGGCAATTTCTGCCCCTCACAAACTTTTAACCCGATTTTAATAAGTTTTATAAACATAGATAAATCCATATTTATATGGACATATAAGCATGATGTGTTTTTTAATACTGTAGGGCTTGACCGACTATACTTTCTTACTTGTTTAGGCTAATTTTGGGCCGCAAAAGGTTGCAAGGAATTTTATTTTAAATACGGTAATTTAAAGAAAATTGGATTTTTGGTAATACATATATGTAGGGTTTATAATTTTAACTTGACTTGAGAGGTAATTTTCAATTTTAAAATACATAGATAAATGTTGGAACAAACAAATTAAGAACTTTATGTTCTGTAAATCTTTGTGTAACACCGATAAGTGCAAAATAAAAAAAAAATCAAATTAAACTTTTTGTTTGTTTAAAAATCAACAATTCTTAAACATATTAAGTAGCCGCCATGCTTTAAATTTATCGTTTTCGGATTATTTTAAGTACGTATCCGGGATTAAGTGTTTAAATGTAGTCCGTATTTGAATCAAGCATTGTGGGTGCGTTCGTAAATGCATCACTGCGCTGCATCAGAAAAGCAAACTTTTTTTAAAGCCGATAAAAAATAATTATAATTTTTTTTTATTGTATGACTATTATTTTTGTGTAGTATTTCACAATTTTTTGGTCCACATTTACTTTACTGATAAAAATATAACGATTTAAAATCACTGATGCAGCGCAGTGATGCATTTATGAACGCACCCTGTGTTCTTGATTTAAGAAAATCCGTACTTACCTCACTATTGATAACGCTTTGGTTTAAGTACGGATGGATTGATTTTTCTTGTGGCTGTAACAATGTAAAAATTATAGTACTGTATGTGTTTTTATTTTTTAAATGTTTATCACATACATATGTATGTACGCTTAGCGTATTAAATAAAAATCTTTTGAGTATGTACCTTAGGGTGACCGTTATTTTTTCGTATTTTCACTTGGCAAACCCCTTAGAATGATTCCAAATTAGAAAAAAAATATATATATAAAAGGAGGAACATGTAAAACAAATTAAAATAGATAATCATTCCAAGCAAATTTCGATCTACCAAGGGTTAAATACAATTTGGTTTAAGGATTGATGTTTGACTAATGACGTCAGCAGTCGTCGATGGCTGCGAGTGTTAAACGGCAAGCCCTCTGAGGAGATTGAGTGGTTGCAACCGAAACATGTCAGGGTAACCTGTTCGTAAAAATGCCTGGGTTCGAGCCCAGATTGAGTCAAGAATGAAAAATTATCAGTAAATTTTAATTTATTTTCATGTTGTAAAATTCCTTTCTTCATAAAAATAATTTAATGAAAATTAAATTTGATGAACGTAAGCCTAATTAAAAATATTAAAAATTTGGATTAAAAACCATAAATAGTTCAACAAAATAACCACAATACTAATTATTGTTAAAGCTAAGGCACGAGCTCTATGTTTGCATTTGTCCTTCAAGTTGTGCTGAAAAGGTCAGCAAGAAAAAGAAAGACAAAAAAATGAAAAAACAAAGCAAAATATGTACTTTGAACTTCAAGAAGAATTCTTGACAAAAGTACGAAAAAACAGAAATAAAGGAGGAACATGTAAAATAAATTAAAATAGATAATCATTCAAAGCAAATTTCGATCTACCAAAGGTTAAATACAATTTGGTTTAAGGATTGATGTTTGACTAATGACGTCAGCAGTCGTCGATGGCTGCGAGTGTTAAACGGCAAGCCCTCTGAGGAGATTGAGTGGTTGCAATCGAAACATGTCAGGGTAACCTGTTCGTAAAAACGCCTGGGTTCGAGCCCAGATTGAGTCAAGAATGAAAAATTATCAGTAAATTTTAATTTATTTTCATGTTGTAAAATTCCTTTCTTCATAAAAATAATTTAATGAAAATTAAATTTGATGAACTTAAGCCTAATTAAAAATATTAAAAATTTGGATTAAAAACCATAAATAGTTCAACAAAATAACCACAATACTAATTATATATAAAATTTTAGATCGTTTGCATAGTTATTAGCCGTGCCTTGAGCCCACAAAGTTTGCTAAAATGCTATTTTTCTCTCTATGGGTCGCTTTAATTATTGATAACTTCAGGAAAATTTATTTTAGAGAAAAACCTTATTAAGAAATAGTCTTGGGCTATATCTTACGAACAATGTTGCTCTGTGTTAGTTTTCTTTAACATGAAAATTTAATCCAGAAAAAAACAAATTAAAAAATAACACCGAAACTTTCACATATCTTCGCATTGTTTGCCTGGTGATTACACTAAGTGACACATTTTCAATAGAGTCGTGACCAAATGGTTCTGACAGCTAATCTTTATGTAAAACTTTCCCCTGAATCCGAATATGAAGTCAGAATTGTCAAAAGTATAACAGTTTTTGAGATATTCCAAAATAACCATTATTTGTGTTTTTGAAAAAGATGATGTGACCGAAATGCAAATATCTTCAACAATTTTGAACGGATTATGTATTTCTTTCTTTTTATTGAGAGGTTATAAAATTAATTAAATAGCCATGGGTCGTTTGAAGAGATGAGTCATAAAATGGCAGAGTTATAGTGGGCAAAACTTCAAAATTTATTACACTGAGGTTTAATAAAATTCTTAAATTAATTAAAATTTTTGCCCTTTTGTGAATACATAAAATCAAAAGTTGTTAACAGATTTTAATCATTTATAGCTTGTTTTGCTTTGTATAGCAATTTTGTTTTTTATATGTCTGCACAAAATTAGAAGCATAGCTGCATTTTCCATTTTTTTATGAATTTTTAAAAACAAAAATTCTGAAATTTAAAAAGAAAATTATTTTTTTTTCCAGAAAAAAAAACTATGTTTCTAAAACGACTGCGCATATAAGAAAAAAGTTTTACATTTCTTTAAGTAAATTTTATTGCGGAATATCGGTTTTTTTTTTAGTTTTTTAATAAGCTAAAGCGTTTTTGAGTTCCGCGAACATATGTTGTGCAACATCCTTAATTTTCCAAATAACGGTATATCTCGAAAACCAGCCTTAATTTTCGAAATAACGGTATATCTCGAAAACCAAAGCTAACCTAAAAAAACGGCTAGCACCACTGGATTTAGCGACCCCGAATTAGGTTAAAAATCTTTCGTTCGTATCATACTAAAATATTAAACAGCAAATACTTTAATCTATCTATACAATATATAATTTCTTAGTATGTCAGGATCTTTGCATGTATGTCCTATTCTTTCCGCAACTTTCTGAAGCCATCTGATGACATAGGAAGCTGAAATTTGGCACACTTGAAGTACTTTCTCTGCGGAAGATCGTAACGAAGCCATATTTTTGATTTTCGGCTTTTCAACTAGTATAACTATAAAGATCTGATAGAAAAGATGTTTTTTTTTATAATATGGGGAACTTCTGGCCCCACCCGGCATGGCTAGGCACCGTCGGATTGACCTGATAAATTAGATTATGATTTCTTGCACCAAACCTCATATTTTAAGCAGCGCAAACAATTAAATTTAAAAAAAAAAATCCCATACAAGATGCGACCAGTCTAATATATATACATATGTATATGTATATGTATGTGGGCAAATCCCAGAAACAGTCCACCAAACAAACATTTTTCAAATGATTTTTTTTTTAATGGAATATGAGACCAGATGTATAATTTCATTTTTATATTAAAAAATATGTATTTCAATGATCATTAATGCAATATTTTTTACCAAATCCTACCCCACTGCTTATTTCTTAATGTTATACGTGAATTTAGCATTATTTTAGGTGATTTTTGTGCTTTAAATAGCACTTACAGCAGACTTATCAAAATATAAATTTCGTTAAAAAAGTTGATATTCATTTGTGAAGAAATTAGTTTAAGAAATGCAATTCATAAAAATATAATTTGTTTAGTTGAAATAAATAAAATATTAAGCTACGTTCACAATCAAAATAACAATTTCGTTTTTTCTTCTATCTTTTTTCTTCCTAAAGTATTTCATATATTTTCCTTTCATTTTTAGAACAAAAATGTAACTACAATTTTTTTAAAAATGTAATTAAAGTTGAGTCAACTAGAGCTTCAGCAACAATTTGTATGAAATTGTTTCTGACGTTTAAAATAATTTTATTTAGTTTTGAATGAAAATTTTAACAAAAATAAAAATAAATGCATAATATTATTGTGGCTAAAAATTGCAAACGGCTTCTTGATGCAAAATGTGTGTAGTTGCAAAAGAAATTGTTGCTCTATTATGAACACCAAGAGAAAATGTTTTTTTGATTGTGAACGAAGCTTAACAATAAAATAGTATTGGAAAAACTCAAGCGTGCGTTGTTATGTAGCGTGCGTCACAAAGGGTTCACGGCTTTTGTCAAAAAATCACAACATTTGTTGGCTGCAAATAAGTGCGTTTAGGATTCTCTTATAGTCATCTTTCTTTTAGGAATTAGATTTTGTATACCTTGTCATGCCAAATTTGCTAAAAATTAGGAAAACGCCCTTCAACCTTTGAAGTAACTTCCACTTTTTGTAGCGTGCGTCACAAAACTTTGTGATCAATTATTTCGCAACAAATACTTGCTAAGAAATTATGATCCCTACTAGTATTTGGAATATTGTTTTATCAAAAATCACCTAACTAAGGCCCTGAATTTGTAAAACGCAACGCAATCCCAAAAATAACATTGAAAGCAAAAACAATGTAAAAAATTTTTCAACATTTTGTTGTTGCTTTCTACAGAAATACATATTGCGTATAAAAATTATCAACGCCACAAGATATGCAGCGTTTAAAATTTAAAAATTCAATATTCATTTCTATAGAAAACAACAACAAAATTATGAAATATTTTCGATTTTGTTTTTGCTTTCAATATAATTTTTGGCGTTGCTTTTGCGTTTTACAAATTTAGGGCCTTAGTCTTCCTCGAGTACTTTTGATGATTAAAAACTGATTAATCACTTACGCTTTTGAAAAAAGACTCGAAAATGATTCGTTTTCATGCTTAAAAAGTAATATATTGAAAATACAAAAACAAAACATACAGCAATCGAAAAAAGATCATACAGGAGTTTGATATATGACTGATTTGAAGTTATTTATGAATAATATTTTGCTCATCTAGATGATTGAAAAAAGATTTAAATTCTGTTATTTTTATTGGTAAAAATAGTTAGCTTTGAAGCAAGCGTAAAATAATAAAAAATTTAAATATAAAAACTAACGATTTCTTATTTTCTTTGCGATATATATTGTCAAAATAACTGTAAGTAAAAAATCAAATCAATTGTTTTTTCATTTAAACAAAATATTTTTTTTCTAGTGACAAATGTTTATGTTCCTCACAACGATAACCTTCAGAATTGTGTACTTCAATTCCGCGAAGAAGTTAAATTTTTGAAGTCTGAAATTTCGGATATAAAGAAAAATATTAAAGAACGGAAGGACGGAAATAAGGGATCTTTTATTAAATTATAGGTTGGATTTATAATTCGTCGAACATTTTGTATAGTGTGTAATTAAAACACAATAGTGATAGAAAAAAGTTTATACACCCGGTATGCATATTTTACAATTCGTTTTTTATTTTAACTCATTTTAACTGCCAGGTCCACGATGTCGACAAGAACATTTCTTTCGCATATTTATATTGAAAACAATAATACAAAAAATTAAAATTTGTTTTTGTTTTCAACATAAATATACGAAAGAAATGTTCTTGTTGTTTTTGACAAAAATAGTTTATAAACTCACTATATATTTTTATTTTTTTGTGTTTTTCAAACAAACGAATTGAGAATACAAAACAAATTGTAAATTAAGCGTACGGGTGTAAAAATTTTTTCTAACACTTTTGTTATTGTTATTATTTTATTGTTATTGTTTTATTATTATTATTTTTTTATAAATTCAATTCCTTTTTTTACTAAACATTTTTATATTTTTTTTTATTTTATAATTTAATAATAATTTAATATATACATATAATAAACTGAATTAATTAAATAATTTAAATCCAAAAATATTTCTTTTTGTAATCTATTACAAATATGAGTGAAAAAATAGTCAAAAAAGACTCGCAAACGATCAAAAATACGACTCATAAATCACTCGCAAACGATTAGAATTAGGACTGAAAAATGGGTCGAAAAAGACTCTTAGATGATCAGCAATATGACTAAAAAATGAGTCGGAAAAGACTCGCAAATCATTAAAAATATGAGTCTTAAATGAGTCAAAACTGATCAGAAAAGCGGGTAATAAAAGACTCCTCAAGAAGAGTCCCGGGTAGGGTACCATTTCCTCCCGAGAAAACAATTATTATGATCAGAAAATGAGCACATATATGCTTATTTTAATCGTGCAGAGGAGTCATAAATGACTCGAATATGACTAATTTTTTCATAAAATGCTTGCATGAAAGACCAAAAAATGTTTATATTTCAATCAGAAAACGCGTGCGAATGTAGCGTTCGTCACGCAGGATTTGCCCATATGTAGAACAATGATACAATACAAAATGATTTGAATTTTGTCACATGTATTGTTATTTATATGTTAAAATTGGTTATTGATGACAATGTTAATAAAAACACATTTTAAAGGTCAAAATTTATTTTGTAAGTAAATGTGGAAATCAAGTAAATGTGGAAAACTTAAAAATACATTTTATACCTCTAACACATATTAAAATAATAAATTATTTTCTATGAATATTTATTTTTTATGAAAAATGGTGTAAGTCCTTTATTAAGGCAATTCACTAAGTATTCTACTGTGTCATATTGGTTGTTTTTACTATTATTTTATCACTGTCACAAAAATTGTGTTTTATTTTTTTATAGTAAAATATAATATGGCAAGCAATACAAGTTTTTTACCTTATTATAAATGTATTTTCAATCAGAGCTGTCAGAACCAGCGCTCAGAACGATCAGCGGCTGCGTTAAAATGTCCACAGACTGTCATCAACATTTGGAAACAAAGTTCCTGAAGGTAAAGGAACACAGTCACTTGCTGACGAAACAGTTCGTGCTGGGATGCCATCGGAGGGAACATCCGAACCACCATCTAACGGAATTAGACCCTCGGGGCATGAGAACATATGTCACTGAACCACTCCTCATATAAAACAGCTCTCAACGATTTCAACCTTAACACGGTTGAAATAGCTGTACGATACTGGGGACGGGTCACAACATTGATGAACTATGCGGTAAGGTGAACAATTATGTATCTCGGTAAACTTACGAGCTTCTTCACTGAGCGGAACATGAAACTGTCACCCGCGACTCTTTTCACCACATGGACGAAGGAGATACGGCTGGAACTTCTTCGGTTATATGAGAATGAAGTCCTAACTTATGTCACTTAACCTCTCCTCATACAAAACAGCTCTCAACGATATCAACCTAAACACGATTGAAACAGCTGTAATCTCATACCGTGAAAACATCGCTCTCGGACGCCATCCACCACCTGTTGCAGAAGAAGAACGACGCACAGTGGCTGAAAATCGTTTTTCATTGGCCAAAAATCTGTAACTTTTGAACCGAAGGAGATATTTTAGGGAAATTTTTTTTTAATCGACAGTTAGATTCTTAAACTTTCTTCACTTTAAATTTCATTAAAATCGGTTAAGTAGTTATTGAGGAATTTAAGGTCAAAGTGGAACTTTAAATTTTTTTTTAATTTAGCGTGCAATATGGTTTTTTTTAATTCTTTTAATTATTTAAAAATGTAATTTTTTGATTTAAATAATAATCATTAACATTTTTTGTAATAATGGGACACTCAAAAAATTAAAACTTACTATAAAAAAAATTTTAACATAAAAAAAAAATAGTAAAATCCACTCGAAATTTTGCTATTATTGCTGAAAAATAAACAATTTTTTGCTTTCAAATTTGTTTACACTAATTTATTCTTATTTATTACAACATTCATATGTGGATAATGTATGAATAATAGCAGCAATAGATTTGAATAGCTTTTGTAACAACGTGAGCTTCTATTTATTATTATTTTTTACTAATACAATGTCTGTCTTTGATCTAATGAATTATAATTATTGTTCATTTAATTGAAAGATTGATTGCAAATATTCCATATTTTGTTCTGTGTTATTTCTGTTCTTAAGTAGTTTTTTGACTTCTTCATCTAAATCCCGATGTTCCACTTTCCATTGATTTCGAATACTGGAGATAAACGGATCTGACGTTGCCAATAATATATTAAATAGATCTTCATTAGTGGAATTTCGTGAAATTTTTCTAGTATTGTGCTCTCTATAAAATCTGTAATCCTTATTCCTTTTTTCCTGAGCTTCCTCTGATAAATCTCCAAGTGGCACCAACTGATATTTAATGACATCTTCTCCATGATAAAGGATTTTGTGAACTGTAGCAGACATATTTCTCCATGGGTACTTGGTTGTATATATTTTTGCAGTTTCCTTAGCAAAATCTCCAGATTTTCTAGAGTCAATTTCTTCATTGCACGCAAGTACTTCTAGGATTATTTTAAAATAAGGTTAAAATCAACACCTGTTATTTCAGATGCTGTTTCTGGATCTGAAAAGAATCTTCTTGCGGTATTGCCATCATTTGTATTGCCTGACCCTTGTTTCGGCTGATCTATAATCAACCCAAATTTGCGATATTCATCTTGAACATGTTTTCTTTTTGAACTTCTTAACTCCTTGTTGGTTTCGTTGTTTCTTATTGATCCTGAAGATCCGAAATCCAAATCATAACTGATTTTAAGTATGTGTTCCATAAGTCGTATTCTTGCATGTAGTGGTGATAATCCAAATTCATATGCATCAGTATTATCTAATGATTTTGTCGGGACTTGGTTTAATTGGCTTGATGTTGCATGGCATATGATGCAGCTGGATGCAGCCTTCGTGTTAGTCAAAGCCTGGCCTACTTTTCCATCTATCATTGTTAGTATTAATTGGTAGCTAACTTCAATTTGCTGCCCATCTAAATCTAACTGTAATGGCTGTAGCATTGCAATTTGGGCCTTGATATCACTAACTTCTTTATTAATGGCATCATGAGTTTCTCTTTTGAATTCAAATTTTATAGGTCTGCAATATTTCGTAGAAGATGGTGTCTCATTTTTCCAAATATCCTTTGTTTGCGTTGTACTTGTCGAATCTTTTTTAATCGCAATGGTACAAATGATACCATGAACATATCTGAGTCCGAAATATTTTCACATACTACTTGTTTGTATTGTTTTTGTCCGGAAGAACCATCACATCCCCATTTACAAAAAAGAATTAACTTTGTGTTTCCATATTTCTTTAACCCATTTCCTTTTATTGATTGTAGCAAGCGTTCGGATGTGTGATCAAGTAGAGATTGTAGTTGTACCTCTGCCGAAATTGATGTGATTGTAATAGTGTCCTTTAATGGCAAACAGTCCATTTTAGCAGATGTTATGTGATGATATGCTGGATACAGATTTGAGCCTTTTTCAATCGCACGCAATCTGAGCTGTATATATTGCTGTTTTGTTAATTTCAAATCCAGAAATAATGCTAATGCCTCCTCATTTGTGAATTGTTTTGCATCGCTTGGAGTTGGTATACTTTTAAGAATCCGTTTTGTTCTCAATGGACTAGCTTTAACAACTTTTTCAATGATATCCACTTTTGTCAATTGTTTCTGTGATCGCAATTGATGTAGGAAAGTATCTTGAATATTTTCATATCCGATATCTTCATTTATATCCTTAAGCTTCCGCCTCTTGGATCTATCGCTACAGTTGTCCAGCGATTTTTGTGGTCTCCCACGTGTGTTTTGATTTGAAGTTTCTGAAGCGATCTGGACAGAAAGTTCGTTCTCTAACCAGTTTGCAAAGCTCTTATAAAATCTATCTTTGCTGTAATCAACTTTCCTGTATCGCTGTTTTAAATGTTTGATGAAAACATATAATTTATTTTCTAAGTCCGATTGTATTTCAGTGCTATAGGAATTTAAGTTTCCTTTTTTTCGAATGTAATTTTTAACATCTTCCTCGTTTTTCTTTCTAAAATACTCTCCGGCCAATTCTTTATAGCTGAAGCTCTCCATGTTTATGAAAAACGTTGTTATTGCTCAGATATATTATATCCACTGAGTTTGCATCCGAATGTCACTTGCTTTTAAACCTTTTCATACTTTTCATACCAAGTAGAGGTAGAATAAAAAGGATTAAAAAACTTAAAATCCTTTTATTTATATGCTATAAAATACCTGACACAAATTTAACAACGCATTGCATAGCTATAGGGTCATGGACTATTATTAGAGTCATAAAAACAGATAAAATAAAAAGAACAACTAAAATATAAAAAGCCCTTCTAAGGTGGGAGTCACAATATACCTGTTTAGCGTAAACGCGTGTATAAGCTCTTTATTCTACTATAGAATACGCTAGTGTGAACGTAGTGTAACGGATAAGGATGAATCAGGGTAGCTATACGTTTTTCTGATTGTGTAACATTAATAAAAATTTTTATATGTACTACCTGTATTATGTTCGATCACGATCAATTTTCCCCTTTATCATAAAATTTTTTGGAAGACAATAGCACATAATTTCTGTTACTTCTGCAAACATTTTTGCGGAATAAAAAACAATTAAAAAAAAATTTTTTTTTTCTGAGTAATTTCATTAAAATTACCTTTCTATCAGTGGTTTTACCTTCTTAATCCCTTTTGGGCCGCAAAAGTTCTATTCTTCTAAAGTTGAAATATGACAAAAATATAGTAGTTTAGAAAATTTTTTTTGAGTAATTTCATTAAAATTAAAAAAGTGTTAAACAGACGGGTCCAAACGGGTACAAGAGTATATACAGGCTAAAAGAAAACACTTTCACCTTTCTATCAGTGGTTTCACCTTCTTGGTCCCTTTTGGGCCGCAAAAGTTCTTTTGTACTAAAGTTGAAATTTGACAAAAATATAGTAGTTTAGAAATTTTTTTTTGAGTAATTTCATTAAAATTAAAAAAGTGTTAAACAGACGGGTCCAAACGGGTACAGGAGTATATACAGGGTAAAAGAAAACACTTTCACCTTTCTATCCGTGGTTTCACCTTCTTGGTCCCTTTTGGGCCGCAAAAGTTCTTTTGTACTAAAGTTGAAATTTGACAAAAATATAGTAGTTTAGAAATTTTTTTTTGAGTAATTTCATTAAAATTAAAAAAGTGTTAAACAGACGGGTCCAAACGGATACAAGAGTATAAACAGGGTAAAAGAAAACACTTTCACCTTTCTATCAGTGGTTTCACCTTCTTGGTCCCTTTTGGGCCGCAAAAGTTCTATTGTACTAAAGTTGAAATTTGACAAAAATATAGAAGTTTAGAAATTTTTTTTTGAGTAATTTCATTAAAATTAAAAAAGTGTTAAACAGACGGGTCCAAACGGGTACAGGAGTATATACAGGGTAAAAGAAAACACTTTCACCTTTCTATCCGTGGTTTCACCTTCTTGGTCCCTTTTGGGCCGCAAAAGTTCTATTCTACTAAAGTTGAAATTTGACAAAAATATAGTAGTTTAGAAAATATGTCCTAGCATCTCAAATATAAATAACACAACAGTCGAAAATATTACCTTTTTAAAGATAACAAGACTACCAACCTAGCAAATTTTCAGCCACTGTGCGACGTCTGACCCCAAAAACAAGGGCGCACAGTGGCTGAAAATTTTATTTCATTGGCCAAAAGTCCAATTTTTGTTTGTCACCGATTTCAAAAATTTTAATTTGATTTAATAGTAAACATATTAAAACTAAGGTAGCCAAAAAATTTGGTCAAACTATTGGTAATTGTGGGTGTGACATGTTGTTAAACACAACTTTTTTTTTAATTCAGAAAAAAGTATTTTTTTAAATATTTAATCCGAAAGAAATTATCATTGCACAAAAACTATAAGCGATAATGACCTGCTTGCTTTTCTGCTAGGTTGGTAGTCTTGTTATCTTTAAAACGGTAATATTTTCGACTGTTGTGTTATTTATATTTGAGATGCTTGGACATATTTTCTAAACTTCTATATTTTTGTCAAATTTCAACTTTAGTAGAATAGAACTTTTGCGGCCAAAAAGGGACCAAGAAGGTGAAACCACTGATAGAAAGATGAAAGTGTTTTCTTTTACCCTGTATATACTCTTGTACCCGTTTGGACCCGTCTGTTTAACACTTTTTTAATTTTAATGAAATTACTCAAAAAAAAATTTCTAAACTACTATATTTTTGTCAAATTTCAACTTTAGTACAATAGAACTTTTGCGGCCCAAAAGGGACCAAGAAGGTGAAACCACTGATAGAAAGGTGAACGTGTTTTCTTTTACCCTGTATGTACTCCTGTACCCGTTTGGACCCGTCTGTTTAACACTTTTTTAATTTTAATGAAATTACTCAAAAAAAAATTTCTAAACTACTATATGTTTGTCATATTTCAACTTTAGAAGAATAGAACTTTTGCGGCCCAAAAGGGATTAAGAAGGTAAAACCACTGATAGAAAGGTAATTTTAATGAAATTACTCAGAAAAAAAAAATTTTTTTAAATTGTTTTTTACAATTTTTTTTATTCCGCAAAAATGTTTGCAGAAGTAACAGAAATCATGTGCTATTGTCTTCAAAAAAATTTTATGATATAGGGAAAATTGATCGTGATCGAACATAATACAGGTAGTACATATAAAAAATTTTATTAATGTTACACAATCAGAAAAACGTATAGCTACCCTGATTCATACTTATCCGTTACACTACGTTCACACTAGCGTATTCTATAGTAGAATAAAGAGCTTATACACGCGTTTACGCTAAACAGGTATATTGTGACTCCCACCTTAGAAGGGCTTTTTAAATTTTGTTTGGTCTTTTTATTTTATCTGTTTTATGACTCTAATAATAGTAATAATATGTGTCAGGTATTTTATAGCATATAAATAAAAGGATTTTAAGTTTTTTAATCCTTTTTATTCTACCTGTACTTGGTATGAAAAAAAGTATGAAAAGTTTTAAAAGCAATTGACATTCGGATGCAAACTCAGTGGATATAATATATCTGAGCAATAACAACGTTGTTCATAAACATGGAGAGCTTCAGCTATAAAGAATTGGCCGGAGAGTATTTTAGAAACAAAAACGAGGAAGATGTAAAAATTACATTCGAAAAAAAGGAAACTTAAATTCCTATAGCACTGAAATACAATCGGACTTAGAAAATAAATTATATGTTTTTATCAAACATTTAAAACAGCGATACAGGAAAGTTGATTACAGCAAAGATAGATTTTATAAGAGCTTTGCAAACTGGTTAGAGAACGAACTTTCTGTCCAGATCGCTTCACAAACTTCAAATCAAAACACACGTGGGAGACCACAAAAATCGCTGGACAACTGTAGCGATAGATCCAAGAGGCGGAAGCTTAAGGATATAAATGAAGAAATCGGATATGAAAATATTCAAGATACTTTCCTACATCAATTGCGATCACAGAAAAAATTGACAAAAGTGGATATCATTGAAAAAGTTGTTAAAGCTAGTCCATTGAGAACAAAACGGATTCTTAAAAGTATACCAACTCTAAGCGATGCAAAACAATTAACAAATGAGGAGGCATTAGCAATATTTCTGGATTTGAAATTAACAAAACAGCAATATATACAGCTCAGATTGCCTGCGATTGAAAAAGGCTCAAATCTGTATCCAGCATATCATCACATAACATCTGCTAAAATGGACTGTTTGCCACTAAAGGATACTATTACAATCACATCAATTTCGGCAGAGGTACAACTACAATCTCTACTTGATCACACATCCGAACGCTTGCTACAATCAATAAAAGGAAATGAGTTAAAGAAATATGGAAACACAAAGTTAATTCTTTTTTGTAAATGGGGATGTGATGGTTCTTCCGGACAAAAACAATACAAACAAGTAGTATGTGAAAATATTTCGGACTCAGATATGTTCATGGTATCATTTGTACCATTGCGATTAAAAAAGATTTTGGAAGATTCAGAGCCTTCGACAAGTACAACGCAAACAAAGGATATTTGGAAAAATGAGACACCAACTTCTACGAAATATTGCAGACCTATAAAATTTGAATTCAAAAAAGAAACTCATGATGCCATTAATAAAGAAGTTAGTGATATCAAGGCCCAAATTGCAATGCTACAGCCATTACAGTTAGATTTAGATGGGCAGCAAATTGAAGTTAGCTACCAATTAGTGCTAACAATGATAGATGGAAAAGTAGGCCAGGCTTTGACTAACACGAAGGCTGCATCCAGCTGCATCATATGCCATGCAACATCAAGCCAATTAAACCAAGTCCCGACAAAATCATTAGATAATACTGATGCATATGAATTTGGATTATCACCACTACATGCAAGAATACGACTTATGGAACACATACTTAAAATCAGTTATGATTTGGATTTCGGATCTTCCGGATCAATAAGAAACAACGAAACCAACAAGGAGTTAAGAAGTTCAAAAAGAAAACATGTTCAAAATGAATATCGCAAATTTGGGTTGATTATAGATCAGCCGAAACAAGGGTCAGGCAATACAAATGATGGCAATACCGCAAGAAGATTCTTTTCAGATCCAGAAACAGCATCTAAAATAACAGGTGTTGATTTTAACCTTATTTTAAAATAATCCTAGAAGTACTTGCGTGCAATGAAGAAATTGACTCTAGAAAATTTGGAGATTTTGCTAAGGAAACTGCAAAAATATATACAACCAAGTACCCATGGAGAAATATGTCTGCTACAGTTCACAAAATCCTTTATCATGGAGAAGATGTCATTAACCCTGCTGTTAGGTTAAGCCCATTTGGTCCAATTTTTTTACTGTTTCCCTTGTAATTTTTGAACGGTGATATATACTGACTTAGATTTTAAGCTCACGTGGTCTTTTTAAAAAACAATGTTATAAATAAAAATTCAAGGATCTGACTTTAAACAGGACTGAGAAGAATAAAAAATTACGAATCTTAGGTTAAGGGACCATTTGGTCCATATTATATTTTCTTTGGTTTTCGTTGATTTTTTTTACATTTATTTCAAATAAATAAGTATTTATTAGTTTTTTTTTATAATAATTGTCATTGCACGATGAGCAAAATGTTGTTCGATTTGTTTTGCAAATAAACTTGCTGCAAATAGAGCATTTGATGTCAGACTTAGACTTGCAACCACTACAAATTCCACGCTTTCGAGCTCCTTCATTAGAAGTATCGTTATTATTATTATGTTAATCAAAATGACTTTATTCATTGACTGTCTATATTATAATAAAACAAGTATAATTGCTTATAGTAGAACTTATGGTTACTTATAATACTTTAAATACATTTAAGGGTTACCATATAGGACTTAATAAATACTATAAGGGTTGTTACCATAACATCCCCCTTTTTTTTATAAAGATAAATATAATACAAAAATTACTAAATTTAAGATACATAAAAACACTTCATAAATTTAATCTATTAGGCGGTATTATTTTTCTGCCATATTTTGATGTATACATATCGTTATCGTTCCTATTAGTATTAATTTCGTCGTTTACATTTTCATAGTTTTTAACATTAACATTTTCATTACTACAATTTGCACTAACATTTTCACCATTGTGATCAGTATTAACATTATCATTATTCATTACCAAGTTACTGTTAGGGTTATCACCCCCTAAAACAAAATCATAATAAACATTCTCATCACTCAGATTCCTGTCCTCCCTTTTTTCCCTTTGCCAAATTGTCCGATTTCCGTCCTATTTTCAAAATGTGTTGTCTGTTTCTTCTATAAACCACACCATTTTCATCCCTTACTAAAAATGATCTAGGCTCCTTACATTTTCCAATGATTTTGCCTCTGAACCATATTGATGTTGGATTTTTCTTAAAATAAACCTGTTCATCCACCTCAACTGGTTTCAGATTAACTGAATTCTTATTGTAATTCCGAGAGGCCTTTAATTGTCTTTGTTTAAATTGCTCGCTAACCTCTTTCGGATTTACTAATTTTGGCTTTAAATCATTCGAAAACGAAGGCAACTTTGTACGTAATTTTCTGCTCATTAGCAATTCAGAAGGACTTGGAATACCATTTTTTGATGTTGTTCGATGCTGTAAAAAAGCCATATATGGATCTGTACCAGAATCCCTGCATTTATACAAAATATTCTTAATTGTTTGAATAGATCTTTCCGCAAGACCATTTGAACGAGATAAATATGGACTCGATGTAATACTGTCAATACCCCAGTCAATACAAAATTGTCTAAAATCCTTTGAATTGAAAGGCGGCCCGTTATCCGAAACTAAAATAGTAGGAATACCATGTCTAGCAAAAATTGATTTAAGTTTCGTTATCACCTGTATAGACGAATAACCAGAACTCAAAACTTCGACTTCAAAAAACTTTGAATAATAGTCTACGACTATCAAATACATTTTCCTATCAAATTCAAATAAATCACATCCGACTTTGTACCAAGGTATGTTAAATATATCATGATTTTTTAAATCCTCCTTAGGATTAGCATTTCTGTATTTTAAGCAAATGCCGCAATTGGATACCATGTTATAAATATCATTATTTATGTTGGGCCAATAAATTGAAGCTCTTGCCAAAGTCTGGCAACCTTGAATTCCCATATGACCCTCATGTACATACTGTAACATTTTCGATCTTAAACTTTTTGGCACTAAAATACGTTTGTTTTTGAATAAAATACCCTTTACCACACTTATCTCATCTTTAATTGGATAAAATTGTTTTACCTCTACATCTACCTGTTTCTTATTAACCGGCCAACCGTCTCTCACATAGTCCATAATTTTCTTAAAAACTGGATCATTCCCAGTTTCCAGTTTAATCCTCTCAATTTGATCTTCCGGTAGTGCCAATTGGCACAATAACGAGTTGCATTGTAAATCAATGTCTTTGTCCAAATCAGAAAGAATTTTCTCCCTAAGTGGTGCCCTAGACAAGGTATCGGCAATAAAAAGATCTTTACCTGGTTTATACACTACAGTTAAATTATACGATAACAATCTCAACATGAATCTTTGAAGGCGCGTTGGAATATTATATAGAGGTTTATTGAACAGTGGGACAAGAGGTTTGTGATCTGTCTCAACAGTCACATTTCTACCATAAATATATTGATGGAAACGTGTACACCCAAACAATATAGCGAACAGTTCCTTTTCAATTTGTGCGTAATTTCTCTGACAGTCAGTCAGGGATGCAGATGCATACGATACAGGGTTTTTACCATGCATTATAACCGCGCCCACAGCAAACTTTGAAGCATCCACTGATAGTGTAATTGGTTTATTTACATCGTAGTACGTTAAAACCGGAGCTTTTGTAATCTCCTTTTTTAAATTTTCGAATTCAATCTGATGTTCACTGTTCCACCCAGTGTTACCGTCGGATATTTTTAAAAAGTACCAAAAAAAAGGGGATATCTACTAAAAAAGTGGCACCAAAAAGAGGATTAAAAAAAAATGGACACATCTTTTAAAATTAATATAAGTACACCACATTATATATTTTTTACCTTTTTTCTATTTATTATAATTTTAAATGGTATAAAAACATAACAAAAAACATTGTATTGTAATTATATACACTAAAAAACAATTGATCGTATTACAATAGACATACAAACTTTCTTACAAATGGCTCATTTGTTGTAAAAGCTAAAATAAATATTTCTCTAGAGAACTAATTTTTATAAAATATTTACTTTAATGTTTTGGTAATACAAAAACGTTTCCTTCTGAATACATTTTCTTTGATTTATTAAAGACATGTCTACCTGCATTTAAAAACCTTTTTAGAAATTTATTTGCCCACTCCACCAGATTTTTATGTTTTTTTGGAATGCTTTGGCCGAATATGAGCACAGTTTTCTCCCATCACGTCACTTTTATCAGATACACCAATGACTGTAATTTCGGAAGAAGATTTGTACCACAATTATTAACAAAATCCATAGTTTTATAATTTTATTCTACAGTCAACCTAATTACAAAAGTTGTAGGCCCAGGCCCACGATGTCGACAAGAACATTTCTTTCGTATATTTGTATTGAAAACAAAAACAAATTTTAGTTTTTTATAAATATATGAGCCTGGCAGCTAAGCTATAATCGGATAATAACAAGAAATCTAATAGCAAACAACGAAAATATCACTTTTTTAAATACTTTATATTTAATCAGTTCCGCAATTTAATACAAATAAATGCATACATGCTACTGAATTTAAGTGCTAGTGTTTTAATTTCTTTACTAAAGCATATTTAGTTTGTATCCAATTTCGTCTATTATTGCTCAAATTTTTTTAATCAGGTTTATAGACCAAAACTATAAAACTGGATTTTGTTATTAATTGTGGTACAAAACATCTTCTGAAATTAAAATAATTGGTGTATCTGATAAATGTGACGTGATGGAACAAAACTACGCTCGTATTCGTTCTAAGCATTCCAAAAAATATAAGAATTAGTTCTAATGGTTAAACAAACTGTTAAATTTGGCACGTCATACAGAAATCTTAATGATAATAAATTTTGAATTCCCAAAAATAACTTCTATAAAAACTTTTTCAATGTCGTCCTGTGTTTTTTATTAATGGTCAGTTTCATACAAATTTTTTTGCAATTAATTGTTCTTAAAGCGACTTCTATACTTTCGTAAAATGTCTTCACTTGAAACCCAATCTTCAAGGCTAGTAACTCACAAATTTAAAGATAAAAGCATGGATTCGCAAGTATTTACTTTTAACCTATTTGTTACTTTATTTTTGATTAAAGCTTACTTGTGACAATGTTAAAATATGAGAAATCAATTTGTACAAGTTTGAATATATTTACAGGTATACTCATCAAATCTATTTTTCTATGTTCCAATTTCACGCCAAGAATCTTCAGCATTCGAAATTTTAAATATGTCTTCATAATTCGTGTCATTTACTACACTCTCTTGAAGCTTAAATTCATGTATAAATGCATCTGGGTCAGTCATAATATCTTTAAACTCTGAAACTAATTGGAAATAGTTTATATATTCATTAGACACTATAAATAATGGGTCTAAATGCTTCAATATATTGAGCTTTTTGTATTTTATATCAATTCTTGTTATCAATTTTTTACACAATTTTTGGTAAAAACTTGGATTTAACTTTTAATGTCAATTACACAAATTTTAGAAAAGTTTTCGGTACCCAACAGTTCGGTTTCTGCTTCACGACCACTATATACCTTATTTATAATAAATAAAACAGGTTAATAGAAAGTTTATTCAACCGATTTTCAGCTAACCACGCATGACAAGAAAAAAATTTCATATAAACTTGCTTACATATACATATATTAATACAGTTTACTTATATTAAAGCTGGGAGTTATAATAAAACAGAAAGAAAAAAATTTTATTTTCCTAACGTAAAAAGTATCAAAAAAGTGGCAAGAATCACAAAAAGTACCACGTTTGGGTGCATTTTGTAAAAGTGGCCAAATAGTATCCAAGCAGTCGAAAAAGTTGCAAATTGCCACTTAAGTGGCACTAACGGTAACGCTGGTTCCACCTCCATACAGAATCATTTTTCAAAAGATCCCTCAAATGTTTGTTCTTATGTGACAAATTGTCAATAAAAGATCCCAAATAAGTAATCATTCCTAAAAATCGTTGTAATTCCTGTTTATTTTCTGGTACGGGCATTGCTAAAATCGATTCTATTCTTTTCTCATCGGGTCTTACACCCATCTCACTAAAAATATGACCAATAAACTTTATTTCAGTTCTGAGAATTATTGACTTTGTTCTATTAAATCTTAGACCCACTTTCTTTCCCCTTTCCAGGACTTGCTTTAAAATTTCGTTATGTCTCTCCACACTTGATGCATGTATTAAAAAATCGTCCATATATATTACTAAACCTGAAATATCACCAAAAAGTCTTATCATTTCACCATGAAATATCTCAGGTGCTGAGCTTATGCCAAATGGCAAACGTAAAAAACGATATCTACCAAATGGTGTGTTAAAAGTACATAGCCTAGATGATTCATCATCAAGACGAATTATCCAAAAACCAGAATTAGCATCTAGCAAACTAAAAATTTTAGAACCACTCATACGAGATTTACATTCATCTATTGTAGGCAAATCAAATCTAGGTCGCACAATTACCTTATTTAAATTCCGCGGATCCAAACACAATCTCAAATTGCCATTTGATTTTGTTACTAGTACGATCGAATTAACCCAATCTGTAGGTTCTTTAACCTCAGTGATAACATTTAATTTAACCATTCTTTCAATTTCATTCCTTAATGGTTCATGAAGGCTAAACGGTACACGACGCGGTGGATCTATAACCGGTTGACAATTTGCTTTAATTTGCAAATGACACTCTTTCTTAAGCTGACCTAAACCATGAAAAATCCCTTTGTACTTTTCCATAATTGCTTCACAATTTATTTTGTTGACTCTTTTAACTAAATTCATTGTAGTGGCCATTTCAAGACCAATAATATTGTTACATTTCATGTTCACAATATAAAAAGATGCAGCATAAGCTACGTGACTATATAAAAAATCGACCAAAATCTTCCCAACTACGGGTAACTTTTCCCCACTAAACGTAAATATATTATTATATACCTTATTATCTACCTTACTGATACCTAAGGCATTGAAAGTGTTGATTGACATCAGACATTCTTTATATATTTGTTCCTGTTTAAATCACCAGAAGTTCTTGAAAAACACATCCTCGCATAGTGATTTAATCTTCCACATGCATTGCATGTAACGCCTTCGGCCGGGCACTTCTTGTTGTGTTTTTGACTACATTTTTTACAAATGGTCGACACTTGTTGCTTTTGCTGCTGTTGATACGATTGTTTTTGATATCTTTGTTTTTGATACTGCTGCTTCTGATCTCGCTGTTGTTGTTGATATGTTTGCTTCTCATGTAAATGTTGTATTGCTGCTACCACTGGCTCTTCCTCTTTTTGTTCATTTTGTATACTGGCTAAATTTTCCTTCGCCATCTCTATACTTTTAGCAATCTCAAAAGCTTTCTTCCAATCGATATTTCCTTCACTCAACAAACGTTCTTTGATATTTTTATTATTTTGTGACAGCCCGCAAATAAAAATATCTTTCACCAAGCTTTCACGCAACGAACCAAACTCACAAGAATTACTCAAATTTTCTAAAGTTGTCGCATATTGCCCAATGGATTCTTCATTTTTCTGCTGTCGCGTAAAAAACGCATGTCGTTCCATGGCAATGTTTATTTTAGGAATAAAATAAGCTTCAAATAACTTAAGCAAGTCATTATATTTTATTGTGTCCATATTGACGTTAAACGAATTAAAAATATGCAGGCACGCCGGCCCCATATGATGCAACAGTAGCGCAACTTTTCTTTGTTCAGATTCCTTTTCCAAATTCGAAGCCAATAGAAATATCTTAAACTGCTTACTCCAGTTGGCCCATTCCGTAGCAACATTTCGAGCTTTCACATTAAAAAATGGCGTCGTTGACACATATGACGGTGTATTTTCCACCACTTGAAACTTGTCGTCCGGCATTTTGTATATAATATTTTTGTTCTATACAAAAACTACCAAATTATTGTTGTTCTGTTTGGTTTTTTCGTTTTTGTTATAATCAATATATTTTTTGTAATATTTTATAACGACTTAATTTTCAATCCAATTTAAATTTTAAAATGTTTAAAATTTTTTTTTTTTTTATTCACCTGACACCATATTATGTTAATCAAAATGACTTTATTCATTGTCTGTCTATATTATAATAAAACAAGTATAATTGCTTATAGTAGAACTTATGGTTACTTACAATACTTTAAATACATTTAAGGGTTACCATATAGGACTTAATAAATACTATAAGGGTTGTTACCATAACAATTATAAGAGGCCACTGGAACTATGCATCGTATTTCAGTCAATAATTGTGCTGATAACTCTTGTTGAGGTAATCTAGTCCGTTTCATCATATTCGTCTTAGCCAGAGAAAGTGCTAGTTGCCGCAAAAACTCTGTTCCCCTGCAATTCCGATCAGCTGGAGCCCATGAAACGTCGATTACAGAAAATAATATGTACGCATTTAAAGCAGGTATATCAAGTATGTTTGCAAATACAATGTTTGGCCATCTATTTGTTTTGCATTTTGTGCTGTAGGAACCAATCATTTGATCAGCGGCATCAACGCCACCTAAAAGAGATGAAGCATTAGAAATTATAGGAGAAGATAACACTAATGGTGTTTTATTTTCTAAAAAATAATGATGCATTGGAAACTAATTGGAAATAGTTTATATATTCATTAGACACTATAAATAATGGGTCTAAATGCTTCAATATATTGAGCTTTTTGTATTTTATATCAATTCTTGTTATCAATTTTTTACACAATTTTTGGTAAAAACTTGGATTTAACTTTTAATGTCAATTACACAAATTTTAGAAAAGTTTTCGGTACCCAACAGTTCGGTTTCTGCTTCACGACCACTATATACCTTATTTATAATAAATAAAACAGGTTAATAGAAAGTTTATTCAACCGATTTTCAGCTAACCACGCATGACAAGAAAAAAATTTCATATAAACTTGCTTACATATACATATATTAATACAGTTTACTTATATTAAAGCTGGGAGTTATAATAAAACAGAAAGAAAAAAATTTTATTTTCCTAACGTAAAAAGTATCAAAAAAGTGGCAAGAATCACAAAAAGTACCACGTTTGGGTGCATTTTGTAAAAGTGGCCAAATAGTATCCAAGCAGTCGAAAAAGTTGCAAATTGCCACTTAAGTGGCACTAACGGTAACGCTGGTTCCACCTCCATACAGAATCATTTTTCAAAAGATCCCTCAAATGTTTGTTCTTATGTGACAAATTGTCAATAAAAGATCCCAAATAAGTAATCATTCCTAAAAATCGTTGTAATTCCTGTTTATTTTCTGGTACGGGCATTGCTAAAATCGATTCTATTCTTTTCTCATCGGGTCTTACACCCATCTCACTAAAAATATGACCAATAAACTTTATTTCAGTTCTGAGAATTATTGACTTTGTTCTATTAAATCTTAGACCCACTTTCTTTCCCCTTTCCAGGACTTGCTTTAAAATTTCGTTATGTCTCTCCACACTTGATGCATGTATTAAAAAATCGTCCATATATATTACTAAACCTGAAATATCACCAAAAAGTCTTATCATTTCACCATGAAATATCTCAGGTGCTGAGCTTATGCCAAATGGCAAACGTAAAAAACGATATCTACCAAATGGTGTGTTAAAAGTACATAGCCTAGATGATTCATCATCAAGACGAATTATCCAAAAACCAGAATTAGCATCTAGCAAACTAAAAATTTTAGAACCACTCATACGAGATTTACATTCATCTATTGTAGGCAAATCAAATCTAGGTCGCACAATTACCTTATTTAAATTCCGCGGATCCAAACACAATCTCAAATTGCCATTTGATTTTGTTACTAGTACGATCGAATTAACCCAATCTGTAGGTTCTTTAACCTCAGTGATAACATTTAATTTAACCATTCTTTCAATTTCATTCCTTAATGGTTCATGAAGGCTAAACGGTACACGACGCGGTGGATCTATAACCGGTTGACAATTTGCTTTAATTTGCAAATGACACTCTTTCTTAAGCTGACCTAAACCATGAAAAATCCCTTTGTACTTTTCCATAATTGCTTCACAATTTATTTTGTTGACTCTTTTAACTAAATTCATTGTAGTGGCCATTTCAAGACCAATAATATTGTTACATTTCATGTTCACAATATAAAAAGATGCAGCATAAGCTACGTGACTATATAAAAAATCGACCAAAATCTTCCCAACTACGGGTAACTTTTCCCCACTAAACGTAAATATATTATTATATACCTTATTATCTACCTTACTGATACCTAAGGCATTGAAAGTGTTGATTGACATCAGACATTCTTTATATATTTGTTCCTGTTTAAATCACCAGAAGTTCTTGAAAAACACATCCTCGCATAGTGATTTAATCTTCCACATGCATTGCATGTAACGCCTTCGGCCGGGCACTTCTTGTTGTGTTTTTGACTACATTTTTTACAAATGGTCGACACTTGTTGCTTTTGCTGCTGTTGATACGATTGTTTTTGATATCTTTGTTTTTGATACTGCTGCTTCTGATCTCGCTGTTGTTGTTGATATGTTTGCTTCTCATGTAAATGTTGTATTGCTGCTACCACTGGCTCTTCCTCTTTTTGTTCATTTTGTATACTGGCTAAATTTTCCTTCGCCATCTCTATACTTTTAGCAATCTCAAAAGCTTTCTTCCAATCGATATTTCCTTCACTCAACAAACGTTCTTTGATATTTTTATTATTTTGTGACAGCCCGCAAATAAAAATATCTTTCACCAAGCTTTCACGCAACGAACCAAACTCACAAGAATTACTCAAATTTTCTAAAGTTGTCGCATATTGCCCAATGGATTCTTCATTTTTCTGCTGTCGCGTAAAAAACGCATGTCGTTCCATGGCAATGTTTATTTTAGGAATAAAATAAGCTTCAAATAACTTAAGCAAGTCATTATATTTTATTGTGTCCATATTGACGTTAAACGAATTAAAAATATGCAGGCACGCCGGCCCCATATGATGCAACAGTAGCGCAACTTTTCTTTGTTCAGATTCCTTTTCCAAATTCGAAGCCAATAGAAATATCTTAAACTGCTTACTCCAGTTGGCCCATTCCGTAGCAACATTTCGAGCTTTCACATTAAAAAATGGCGTCGTTGACACATATGACGGTGTATTTTCCACCACTTGAAACTTGTCGTCCGGCATTTTGTATATAATATTTTTGTTCTATACAAAAACTACCAAATTATTGTTGTTCTGTTTGGTTTTTTCGTTTTTGTTATAATCAATATATTTTTTGTAATATTTTATAACGACTTAATTTTCAATCCAATTTAAATTTTAAAATGTTTAAAATTTTTTTTTTTTTTATTCACCTGACACCATATTATGTTAATCAAAATGACTTTATTCATTGTCTGTCTATATTATAATAAAACAAGTATAATTGCTTATAGTAGAACTTATGGTTACTTACAATACTTTAAATACATTTAAGGGTTACCATATAGGACTTAATAAATACTATAAGGGTTGTTACCATAACAATTATAAGAGGCCACTGGAACTATGCATCGTATTTCAGTCAATAATTGTGCTGATAACTCTTGTTGAGGTAATCTAGTCCGTTTCATCATATTCGTCTTAGCCAGAGAAAGTGCTAGTTGCCGCAAAAACTCTGTTCCCCTGCAATTCCGATCAGCTGGAGCCCATGAAACGTCGATTACAGAAAATAATATGTACGCATTTAAAGCAGGTATATCAAGTATGTTTGCAAATACAATGTTTGGCCATCTATTTGTTTTGCATTTTGTGCTGTAGGAACCAATCATTTGATCAGCGGCATCAACGCCACCTAAAAGAGATGAAGCATTAGAAATTATAGGAGAAGATAACACTAATGGTGTTTTATTTTCTAAAAAATAATGATGCATTATAGTTGTGTAATATATTTATTAGGTTACACGAACCCTTACAAAGTGATACATTTTTCTAAACTACATTAGAACAAAATAATAGCTACGTTTTACACTCAACACTAATGTGTATTTAGCGTGTTAAATATTGAATGCAAAGTTTGTACTAAAAGCGATATTCACCACGCTTGTAGCAATTTTCAACATTAAATTTTTTTATAATTCCAATAAGCGTTAACAGCACTGATTTTCAATAATTAATGTCAGCTGTTGTTAAACATTTTGCGACAAAAAAAATATAATTATTAAATAAAAGTAAAACAAACGAAAAACAAAAAGTTTTTATATCCATCCCAATATAACTAAAAATCACAATATAACGCAAATTGTCCGCAAACACAAGAAAAAAAAAAATACTTGCTTGCATAAAAAAGTACTTTACGCAGATGCAAAAAAGGGTATTATCTCACACTCAGTTATAACTGCGGGTAAGAAATGGAACAAATTTGCCATTTATTGTTGCAACATGTTTAGAAAGGAAAACGACAACTTTTCACATTTTTGCATATATTTTTAGAATGGAACAAAAACCCGCACGAATGGTAGCATATATGGAACATTATTGTCAGAAAAGAAAACACCATAACATACCTTTTGTTGAATTGTAATACGAAACAATCTCTGGTTTTTTCTTGAATCTGTAAATAAAAACAATTTCTTTCTGTTTTATTTCTGTGGAAGGTGCAATCGAGTTGCACTCTTCACTGTGTTTATTTTTAATTGTTCTTAAATTATAAATTATTCTACCTTATATACTACTTATGAGAATTTAGCTTAGCCTAATTAAAATACATGTTTGTGTGTATTTTATATATTTTCCCACGTTGGAAAAAATGGGTTTCAAATAACTTTTCACAATTTAGCATGAGTGCATTTAGTGTGACATATGATATTTGGATGTCAGTCACTTAAAGTAATGAATTCATCATTACTAAAATAATGCAATCATGCTACACCTCCGTTTTCATAAGAATGTTCATATAACAAAATGTTGTTCTATGGACATTCTTTTACAACAATTTGAGGTTTTTATTAGTAGTTTTTAAAAATTTATTTAAATTGTTTTATTACAATTTATTATTTTATTAACATTTTTTGTTTTTTTTTTACTTAATTTTAATTTTATTATTTATTTTATTTTAGCCAGTATGATATAACTTAATTCTATTTTTATGAACTATTTGTTCTTTTTTTGTTTTATTATCTACTATGGTTATATTATTTCTTATATCTATTTTCTTAATTTTATATGGTCCCTTATATTGGTTATCTAACTTATGTCCTGCTTCATTTTTTAGTAAAACTAAATCTCCTATTTTAAAATTATGGTCCATTATTTTGCTATCATAATTAAGTTTTTGCTTATCTTTATTTCTGTCTAATAATATTTGGGCCCTCTTATATGCTTCTTCTAACCTAAATTTTGCTTCTTTGGCAAAGTCATCTATATTATATAGTGGAGAAATTCTATCTACATTATCAAATTGTTGAAATTTATTTGGAAGTTTTGAAAAAACTAATTCATATGGACAGTAATTATGCACTGTTGAAGGTGTTGTGTTAAAACAGTATGTGAAGTATTTTAACCATTCATCCCAGTCTGTTTTGTCCACTGAAATATAAGAACGTACATATTCATTAAAGGTCCTATGACTTCTTTCTATTGTTCCTAATGTTTGATGATGGTAAGCTGTTGAAGTTAGTTTTTCAATTTTTAATAAATCACAAATTTCCGATAGGATAGAATTTTTATATTCTGTTCCCATGTCCGAAATGAACGTCTTCATCGGACCATAGGTAAGTATAAAATTAGCAAATATAGCCTTAGCTATTGTTTTAGCGCTTTTGTCTGGTATTGGTATAGTTACTAAGTACTTAGTTAAATCACATATTATCGTGATTGCATATTCATTTCCGTAAATTGATTTTGGAAATGGACCTATTGTGTCTACATACACCGTGTCAAATGGTTTGTTTGGTGTTTCTGTAATGGTCATTGGACTTTTCAAATGTTTAGTTGTCTTTGTTGTTTGACATTTATGACATGATTTTACATATTTAGATATGTCTTTCGACATATTTTTCCAGTAGTAGTATCTTTTAATTTTCTGTATTGTTCTATATGTTCCACAATGTCCACCTTCTATGGGGTCATCGTGATGTTTCAGCATTATATCGAGAATTGCCTTGGCATTCTTCCCAGCGGGAAAATGGAATTAATAGGAATCGAGAAAGTAATACATATCTTGTATGATATTTGATTACAGAATTCATTATTCTTAACACAGACCATGTCCTAGGATTGTAATAAATTATTTTAATGTATCCTGCGAATGAATTAAATAATTCATTCTTTGGAATAAATTATATTATTCAAAAGTCTTATAATAAAAGTCTTCTCCAATGCCGTTTGGAATACATTTTTTAATACCTGTTTACTTTAAATAACTTCGACCCACAGACATATAATTTGTGCTTTGACCGTAGGCAGCAAAAAAATAACGGATTTTTATTAAGGAAATATGTATGTAAAGCAAAAACACGAATAATTGTTACTAACAGAAACAATACATTCCTTGTTCTGCAAATGTGGGAATATAAGTGGTAATCAGTGCTTAAATTTTGTGTCTGATGAAATTACCTTCTCGATTCCAATGAATGCATTATTATTCTATCGAAAATAATGCATTATTTTTTTAATTATTTATGTAATCATTTCCTCATTTTCCCGCTGGGTTACTATCTAGTTGGGTCACCTCATTTAGTAGCGCTACTTTAATTTTATTCAAAAATTTATTGCCCATTTTTTTGAATTCATTTATAGAGATAAATTCAAAAATTTTCTCACTAGGTGCCACTTGTAATTTATAAACATTATGTTTACCGGCCACATTTTCGAGCCTAGAGAAAAATTGACCTAAGTCAAAGTTCTCGTTAGTAAACAAATCTTTAATTTGTATATATGTTACTATAGATTTTCCTCGTTTGATATAACATCTCCCGGGGGAAATCTTTAGTTTATAGTATTTTCTGACGTCAGAGTTTGTTAAGGGTACATATATACTGGGCTTATCTTTACTAGAATTATTGTTATGCTGTTTATTAGAACTACTGATTTTTTTCTCCTTTATTGGCCATCGATCGAGTCGTGACTCTTAATACTGAAGAAACTTTTTGATTCATGTCTTTGAAATCATTTATAGTTATACGCGATAGTGCGTCTGCAACGTAATTATCTTTTCCCCTAAGATATTCCACTGTAAAATCATACTCCTCCAAGTCGAGTCTCATCCTCGTTAATTTTGAGCTTGGATTTTTCATTGAAAATAAATAAGAAAGTGGTCTGTGATCACTGCGAACCAAAAACTTTTTCCCATAAATGTATGGTTTGAAATGCGTTATGGCCCAATGTATGACAGTTAGTTCTTGTTCAATGGTTGACTTATTGCTCTCGCCCTTGGTATACGTTTTTGATGCATATGCAACTGGTAAATATTTTCCTTCATGTTCTTGTGTTAGAACTGCGCCGCAGGCATATTTGCTTGCATCTGTTATTATACAAAATTCCTTTGTGAAGTCTGGGTATTGTAGTAGTGTTGGGCTCATTAATGCTTTCTTTAAATGTTTAAACGCGATATCACAATCATTACTCCATTCGAAGGGTACACCTTTCTTGGACAATCTTGTTATATGCCTCGAGTGTTCTGAGAAGTTTGGAATAAACCTTCGATAATAATTACAAAAAGCTACAAATCTTTTAGCACTATCAGCATCTTTTGGTGCTGGATAATTTTCAATTATCGAATATTTACTATCATCTGGGAGTATTCCTTTGTTAGTACACTTATGTCCAAGGAAGGTTACTTCTTTCATAAAGAATGAGCATTTTTCGGGGTGTAATTTAAGATTGTGCTTCCTGCATAATTCGAAAACATTTTTTAAATTAGAAAGCATGTGCTTTTCTGAGCAACCTAACACAACCAAGTCATCCATGTAAAGGAATGCCTGGTCTGGTCGCAAACCACTAAAAGCGAGTGTCATCATTCTTTGAAAAGAATTAGGGGCTATTTTCAAACCATAGGGCAATCTAGTAAACCTATAAGATCCATTTGTTGTTGAAAATGAAGTCAGATCTCTAGAGTTTATCTCCAATCCAATTTGGTGAAATCCAGACATCAGATCCAGACATGAGAAATTCTTTGCTCTGCCGAGTTGGTCTAGAATGTCATCTATTCTCGGTAATGGAAATTTGTCTGCCATTAATTTTTTATTTAACTGTCTATAATCTACTACTAGTCTCCATCTTTTTGTCCCTGAATTTGGAAGTGACTTTTTTGGTACCAACAGAATTGGGCTGTTGTACTCAGAATTTGATGGTTCAACTATTTTATCGTCTATTAGGTTTTTAACCTGCCTATCTATTTCCTCTTTGTGTGCATGTGGTATACGGTAGTTCTTGATGTACACCGGTTGTAAATCCTTTACTCTCAATTTTTGTTCATAAAAATTGTTAGTTGTGATTGTTTCTGATTCTAAACTGAAAATATCGTTGTATGAGGCACAAAGCTCAGTTAATTCATTTTTAAATTGTTCGGGAAAATTTTCCTGCCAAATTTTTAATATTTCTGATTTTCTGTCTAGATTTTTAGTTGGATTTCTTTCTATTATGTCATATTCGAAAAGGTTTTCGGTTTTTATTTTACTTTTATTAACTGTTGTTATAGTGTTATTTGTATTTAGAATACGAATAAATGCTTTATTAGATTTTACCAATGTGTTTGCAATGAAAACACCTGTCTCAAGCTCTTGATTTGGAATTAGTATTTCATTATCGCAGTTAATAAAATTAACTTGCCGTATTACTTCGGATCTTGGTGGTAAAATAATATCATCGCAGTTATTCGTAATCGGTATTTCTATTGATTGTGGTATATTAAAGGGGCGTAGGATAAGGTAATCATTATTTTCATTGAAATTTAATATACAATTGTATTTTTTAATGAAATCCATTCCAATGATTCCGTCACATGGTATTGGAAAATCATTTTGTACTACTTGAAAGTTATGGGGTATCAAGAAATTCTTAAATTTTAAATCGAAAAATGTACTACCAATTGATTTAATTTTACCTTGTCCTATTCCAGTCAATGTGGTTGTTTTGTTAATATTTATTTGGTTTAGTTTGAAATGTGTTTTTTTTATTAGTGAAATGTCAGCTCCTGTGTCTATTAGTAGTTTTACTGTGGTGTTAGTTTTATCTATTTGAATATTAATGAAGAAACAAAAACTGAGGTTCAGATTATATACTTTATTATTTACTGAGTTTCTCTTAGGGGATGATTCGAGTTTTCCGAATCATTTTCATTTGAGTCTGTTGCTCTGACGTAGTTTCTGGTTCTTTGATTGTTATTGTACCTTTGTTGGTTTCTGTTGTTGAAGTTATTCCTATTAGTATTATTACTATTGTTGGTGTTATTATTGTCGTTATTATATCGTGGATAATTTTTTCTTTTATTAAATTTTACATAATTTCCTCGGAAATTGTTGTTTGGTTTCTGTCCAAAATATAATATGGCATTTTGTTGCCCAGTTGCCTCTGTGCAACTATTTATAAATTTACCAACAGCTTCATTCAAACTGTTAAATTGTCCTGCCTCCATGATAAGTTTTACTTTATCAAGGGTGCAGTTTTTAGTAAGTGCTTTTACAGCAACTTGCGTCGAGTATTTGGTTGCTAATTGGCATGGCAAACCATCTGAGATATATGCATTTTCTAAGGATTTCGCTAGGTTTTCTATTTCGTTACAATAAGCGTTTGGTGTTTTATTGAATTGTTTTGTACTCATTATTTTTGCAGAAAGGACTTCAACAGATTCGCCTTTCACGCTAACTTTGAGTTTGGTTATTATATCTGATATGTTTGATTCATTAGTTATTAAATTTCTAGCCGTTCCTTTTAATTTGGTTTTTATTAGGGATACTGCAGCTAACTCATGTTGACCCTTTATTGTATCAACTAAATTTAATGAATCGATAAAGGATGTCAGATTTTCAGGCTTCCCATCGAAGTCTGTAATTAGCTTGGAAGCTGTATTGAGAAATTCAACGATTGTTTGGTTCATTGTGTCTGTTGTCGATGGTATATTGAAGTTGTAAGGTTCACTTTCGTGTATTGAATTAGGTAATTCTATTGTTATAGCCTTTTTTGCTGCTATTTTTGTAATTTTATTTTTTAAATCTAAAAAAAATGCATCTGCTGCAGCTTGATGTGATAATGTAAGTCTGTTATAATAAACGTTAAATAAAACTCGTATTTTCTCGAGATTTTTAAAAAGGTTATTAAAATGAAGTCTAATTGTTTCTTCTCTAATAGGTCTATCAACATTTAGGCATTTGTATGTACGTTCGAATTCTTCCTTAATTAATCTGGCTTTGTTTACAATTTGGTTCCATTCCATTTAAGTGCTCTATTGATTATTTTTTTTTTTTTTTTTTTTTTATTATTATATATTTATATTTTCTTTCCTATACTTTATCTAAGTCATTTGCTCGACTTACATATTTTCTCTTAAGGGATTTCTTATGAAGTAGGTAAAATTTTAAAAGTAAGTCTACTGTACTAATAATTATAGCTATAAGGAAAAGTGTCCACAACGAATCAATTTGTTCAGTATGATCTATAATTTCTAAGTTATTGACTACATTTGCGTTCGGTTTTTCTATTTTAGAGTTAGGTTTCCCCATTTTTTTTTTTTGTTTATCTATATTTATATCTAATTTAATTTTTTTTTTTTTGTTTTTGTTTTTATTTTCTATATCTAATTTAATTTTTGTAAAATGAAAATAATTAATAGAAATTTTAGTAACTTCAATACATTTTATTAATATAATTTTTATCAATGAAAATATTAATTTTTGATTTCTAATTATTTTTAGTCATTAGTGTTAGAAATAAACTTTAAAATGGGACATCATTCATTAAATTTGATGCGGTGGTATGAGAGATATTTGCAACCAAAAAAAAATGCTTTAGAAATAACATATATGATTGTTATTATTTTTTTTTTTTTTCTAAGTTGTTATTACTTATATATATATTTTTTTTTTTTTTTTTGTCAACGGCGGTTAACGCCTACCGACCTATGAGTGCACTCTAGGTGCACTTCATTTAATTTTAGGGTTAGTTATTTTTTTTTTTTTTTTTTAATTTAATAAGTTGCTCTCATAGTAATCCTCGGCTTTTTTTTTTTCATTCCTCGCCCTGTATTGTCCAAGCAGGGACCCGAAATAATGTTATGTCCCTGGTTCCAAGGTCAATAGCTATGGACCTTCTTCCTTCTTCAGGCATCTGGCGGAGACTTGGCTGTCCGCCAGAATTGGTTTAAAATTTAATATTTCACACTTTGGGTGCTTTTTAATTTAGCACTCCAAAGGACTATTAATAATTTTGCTTTGGGTGCTTTATATTTGAGCACTCCAAAAGCCTGTAGCTGGCAGGATCGCCATGTAAATAAAAACAATTTCTTTCTGTTTTATTTCTGTGGAAGGTGCAATCGAGTTGCACTCTTCACTGTGTTTATTTTTAATTGTTCTTAAATTATAAATTATTCTACCTTATATACTACTTATGAGAATTTAGCTTAGCCTAATTAAAATACATGTTTGTGTGTATTTTATATATTTTCCCACGTTGGAAAAAATGGGTTTCAAATAACTTTTCACAATTTAGCATGAGTGCATTTAGTGTGACATATGATATTTGGATGTCAGTCACTTAAAGTAATGAATTCATCATTACTAAAATAATGCAATAATGCATGACAGCAGCTGTCTTATGCATTAAACTTATCAATATTGTTGCTTTGTTCTTGTGGCTAATGTATGATACTAATGTCGCAATGTCATCGAATGCAAATGTGGAATGGTACAAAGTCAGCAATTTCGGAGGAATGAATGTTTTATTTCTGCGCACTGTTCCCACATATGTTAGTTTTCCTGAAGATTTATTACCAACTCAAAAGTGGAAAAAATTGTCCCCTGTAATATTTTGCTTTTTCAAGCCTTCTGTCAAGTCCAATACAACGCGATGCCCTTGGTTCTTTTCAGGCTGTGCATTTCGAGGCTTACCAATGTATGGTTGTATTTTCCATACATAGCCTGACTTAGAATCCACAGATAACTAAAATTTCAAAACAAATTTTGCTTGTTTTGAAGGCATAACCTGCCGAAAAGAACATCGCCCCCTGAATGCAACCAGTTGCTCATCAATGGTCACATTTTCGTGGCAATTGTAAAACATTGTCGTCGGCTCAAAACATCATCGAAACGGATGGCACTATTCATCATATGAAATGTATCTTCAGACATAATTGATCGGAAAACGGGGAGACCAAATTTTCCATCAAATAAACCATGAACATTTTCATTTTTTCCACAATCAATAATAGACTTTATATAAGCCAACTTTTTTGCTAAAATAAAATATATACTTACCGACATACGCCTGCAAGAATGAGTAGGTACTGCTATATATGCGCGCAATGCGTCTTCATCAAAATCTTTCCATTTGCCACCAAACTAGAGCCTGCCGTACTTATTAGTATTTTCGATTATAATTCTTTCTATTGGAGGCGGAAAAAACAACAAAAAAGCTGACAGCATGTCAGTGCATCTGGACACTGCAAATCGAGTTGGTCCTGGTTGTGTTGAGACAATATTCTGAGCTGTAGCTCCAATAGGCTGAGGTAATGGAGTGGCACTCCAAACCATTTATTATTGATAAAAAAAAAACACAAAAAAGGGGGATGCCATACTTGTTTTTTACATTTTCTGTTTATATGGACCAAATGGTCCACTAACCTAACATTAGTAAGTTTTTTTTAACCTAACAGCAGGGTTAAATATCAGTTGGTGCCACTTGGAGATTTATCAGAGGAAGCTCAGGAAAAAAGGAATAAGGATTACAGATTTTATAGAGAGCACAATAATAGAAAAATTTCACGAAATTCCACTAATGAAGATCTATTTAATATATTATTGGCAACGTCAGATCCGTTTATCTCCAGTATTCGAAATCAATGGAAAGTGGAACATCGGGATTTAGATGAAGAAGTCAAAAAACTACTTAAGAACAGAAATAACACAGAACAAGATATGGAATATTTGCAATCAATCTTTCAATTAAATGAACAATAATTATAATTCATTAGATCAAAGACAGACATTGTATTAGTAAAAAATAATAATAAATAGAAGCTCACGTTGTTACAAAAGCTATTCAAATCTATTGCTGCTATTATTCATACTGTAACGTGGTTTTATTCATCGGCTGAGGTAACTCAGACGAGTCCAGGGTTTACTTACGGATCCACTAACCTTAAGTGAGAAGACGATATGTTTACCCTTACTGGGGTTAGATAAATCTTTTCTTTATTAGCTTTTATTAATTTAATTTTAACAATTCATGAAATACGACAAACTACCACAGCTTTAGGATGGATTCTTCGGCTGGCGGGAATTCGTGTTGATCGGCTCGTCGACACCAGAGTATAGGGTTAGTGTTCGGCAGGTTCAGGTCGGCGGTCGGGTACGGTTCGGGGTTATGAGACGCTCGGCGGTTGCGTATCACGGCCTTCGGCAGGGTCGGTTGTCGGCAGTGATCGGTTCGTTCCTGGCTCTTTCCTCGGCTGCTAATGCGTTCGTCGTACTAATGTTATATATAATACATACAAATGGATCTTACAACTAATAGCTACTACTACATAAACTTTAGAAAACTACTTAGTATACGAATTCCTACGATAACAGTAATACTAGTGAGAACAGGCGACACGAAGCCACTTGTGAGAACAGGCGACACGAAGCCACTTGTGAGAACAGGCGACACGAGGCCACTTGTGAGAACAGGCGACACGAAGCCACTTGTGAGAACAGGCGACACGAAGCCACTTGTGAGAACAGGCGACACGAAGCCACTTGTGAGAACAGGCGACACGAAGCCACTTGTGAGAACAGACGACACGAGGCCACTTGTGAGAACAGGCGACACGAAGCCACTTGTGAGAACAGGCGACACGAAGCCACTTGTGAGAACAGGCGACACGAGGCCACTTGTGAGAACAGGCGACACGAAGCCACTTGTGAGAACAGGCGACACGAGGCCACTTGTGAGAACAGGCGACACGAAGCCACTTGTGAGAACAGGCGACACGAAGCCACTTGTGGAACAGGCGACACGAAGCCACTTGTGAGAACAGGCGACACGAAGCCACTTGTGAGAACAGGCGACACGAAGCCACTTGTGAGAACAGGCGACACGAAGCCACTTGTGAGAACAGGCGACACGAGGCCACTTGTGAGAATAGGCGACACGAGGCCACTTGTGAGAACAGGCGACACGAAGCCACCTGTGAGAACAGGCGACACGAAGCCACTTGTGAGAACAGGCGACACGAGGCCACTTGTGAGAACAGGCGACACGAAGCCAATGAGAACAGGCGACACGAAGCCACTTGTGTAAATTTATCGGCATAAAGGTTGTCTAATTCTACGATTGTAGCCTTAGTCTACTCGTCAGTTTATAATAAATATAACTTCCGAGCTTGGTGGGCGGTTTTCTTGTCTTGTGAGAATCGCCCCGAATGTAACCAAACCCTTTCTACTTATCCCAATTCACAACTGAACCAAATGAGAATTATCATGGTAACTTGTGTAGTGTGTGTGTTTGTTACAGTAGGGGTATTCACCGTGTGTTTGGTTACAGTAGGGGTATTCACCATAAAAATATGAAATATTATAATTATGCAAATTAGGAGGAGATAGAAATAACTAGTTATTGGGTCTTATTTCTATTTCCACGTTACAATACATTATCCACATATGTATGAAATGTTTTAATAAATAAGAATAAATAAGTGTAAACAAATTTGAAAGCAAAAAATTATTTATTTTTCAGCAATAATAGCAAAATTTCCAGTGGATTTTACTATTTTTTTTTTATGTTAAAATTTTTTTTATAGTAAGCTTTAATTTTTTGAGTGTCCCATTATTACAAAAAATTTTAATGATTATTATTTAAATCAAAAAATTACATTTTTAAATAATTAAAAGAATTAAAAAAAACCATATTGCACGCTAAATTAAAAAAAAATTTAAAGTTCCACTTTGACCTTAAATTCCTCAATAACTACTTAACCGATTTTAATGAAATTTAAAAAATTTCACTAAAATATCTCCTTCGGTTCAAAAGTTACAGATTTTTGGCCAATGAAAAACGATTTTCAGCCACTGTGGGGCGTCGTAGCCCAACTTCATTCTAGGTGGTGTGCTCGACTATTGCTATTCGTCGATAATATATGCTAACACCTCCTACGTCTGCCCAGCATGCCACCTATTTAACTGCAGGGCAACCCCGACTCATCTGGACCCCGAATCAATATGGACTCACCCGGCAGAGGTGATAAGTCAGCAGTACTTGAGGAGGAATAATAAAAATAAAACATATGTACATACATTTACAGGTCGCGCTCTTACAACAACGACAACCAATATGTGCTTCTGATTGCATGTTATGAAACTCTAATTTAATATTTATGAATAAAAATTTCTAAATATCGTTGGTCTCATGCAGAAAGCCCTGGATTTTTAATTCAGTTTTTAACTGATTTCAAAAATACCTCGTCAAAAAATTTAATGCCATAGTATAAAAATTAACGATTTTACAAGCAATTTAAATTTTAACTTCTGCTCTTAAGTTACAATTATGTGAGCCAGGCCCTTCTACATGAGACCAACGATATTATTGTTAAAGCAATTTTATATTATTTAATTTTATATTCAACATTTTTCATTTTTCGAATTTATTCTATTAATTATTCTATAGGACTATTACAAAAAAGCTTTATAAAATACATAACTGAAATGTAGCTCATAGAATAAATTCGAAAAATGAAAAATGTTGAATTTAATATAAAGTAACCTTCGGAAGGAAATAATCCCAGTTTCTATTTTTTTATTTAATTTTAGTTAAAATATTTCCGTTAACTTCTAATTTTATTCCTGGAAAATCAAGAATTGAAAATAATTTAATTTCCTTATTAATAACACATTTATAACAATACGCTTTTCATTTATATATTTTCAGCCAAAAGTTTGTATTATGCAAAGTGGAATTCAAAGAGATATGTCCTGTTCAAATTGTGGAACTCTTACAACGACAATTTGGAGAAGAAGTATACGTGGTGAAATTGTGTGTAATGCATGCGGCTTGTACTTCAAACTACATGGCAAAAATAGACCACACTCCATGAGAAGGGATACAATACACACCCGACGTCGGCGTCCCAGGGACTCTGAAAAATTAGAAAAGAAAACTGAGTTTTGAATATTTAAAAGCATTTGCATAATATTGTGAAAACAAAGCAAAATGTTAGTTACTGATAGTTTATTATTGTATCTTTCTTTGTATGTATTTTAAATTAATAAAAAAAGGCGCTTAATCTCCCATAACAATTTGCTACTTTAACTAGTTTGGCAGTGTAAAAATATTATCGATTTGGGGCTTAAATTACATTGCATTGGTGCATGTAACACCTTTCCTTAAAAACCATTTACGGAGTTTTTAGCATAACTACGAAGATCGATTTTTTTTAATGTCCATAGAGGAAATGATTTGCTATTTGTAATTATAAGTCATGAGCAAGGCAAGTTTTTTATGGCATATGCCATTTTTGCCATTTCTTCAATTATTTCGTAAAAAACCCATTTTTGGTCCATCTTGCCAAAAAATGCCTTTTTTTGCAACCTAGAAGAAATTTTTAAATAAGCATAGGAATGAGTGTTGCAAAAATCGGACGTAAAAAGTGACATAAGTGTACATAAAAGAGCACTTTCAATGCATCTGCTCAAGTCTTTAAATTTACAAACAAAAGTGCTTTCTATAAATAAAAACTTAGACTTATGCCCCTATTGCGGTTCTCCACTCAACTCAGTTTATGCACAACCAAACTCATTTTAGGCATTGTGATACCCAACTGTTTTTAGTTGAGTTTGCTATAAAGTTGCCAACTTGCCTGATGAGTTCTTCTTCTGGTTAGGGTAGATGTTGGCAAATCTGCTGGTTGTATTATTGGTTCAACTGACTCAGTAAAATTGTCACTTGAAGGTGGAATAGTTTCAACACCAAATACTTGGCCGGTTGGTGCCGCGAGCAATTTCTAAGTTTCTCTTAATAAGCTAGACAAGCCGCTCAAATTTTTAAAATAGCGAAAAAGTTATTGCAAAAATGTATACATATGATTTCTCCGTTTTGTTTTAGATTTTCACTGAATTTAAAAAAATAAACTTTAACTGCCAATAACACAACTACTTTTAGTAGTTGTGTGTATTTAACATTTTTGTCGACCAAACTTTTACAAAGTTGAAAACGACACAACTGAATAGCCAACCGCCAGTTGAGTTGAGAATGGCAATGTGAATTTACCAAAGACAACCATACTGTTACAGAAGTGGAGAACCGCAATAGGGGCATTAATTGACAGTGCTAAGAAAAAGATGTCAGTAAAAAAGGTTTTGTTTAAAAGTTAAAAAAAAAACGTTTTAGATCGTAATACCGGACAACAAGATTTATTAAAATAGAAATAATATACATATGTGAGAAGTCCACTTGCAAACACCGCTAAGTTAAAAAAGTAAAAAATTCTGTAAAAGCCACCATTTTATTTGTTTTTACAAAAGCCTCCCTAAGCCATTATTAGGTGCGTTTGAGTACTTTAACAGTAAAATGCAGTGAACAAAAAGCTGTTGTCCAAAAAAGTACGCGAACGCAAAATTTTTAAAACTTCGTAAAATAAAGGCAACAGCTGATGGCAAATAATTGAAGTGTTGAAAAATGTTAACACTTTTGACTATTAAACTCGTTTTCTTATCGGTACTCGATTAAATACTTATTATAACACGAACATTTTTGGAAAATACAAACAAACTATTTATGTAATCTTTCATATTTGCTTGTTTTTTATTTTATTTGATTTTACTAATTTGTAGCGAGTTAAATTATTTAAAATAACAAGAATAATATTTTTGCTATTGATTACTTAAGTACCAAAATACTTCACACTTTTACAACTCTAAAAAATTAACAGCCAAATAAATGCTTCACAAAGGAAAAAAGGTTGACAACACTGGTGGATACAAGATCACTTTTTTTTGCGCATAAATAAAATATTTAATTTAATTAAACTTTACAACAATTTACATAAAAAAAACTCAATTTGAGTTAATTAAAAACAAAACTAACTTTGTGGAGTAATTTAAAACGAAGTAATTAAATAAAATTTACTCTATGAGTAATATTCCACATGTGTCGGCTGAGACGCCGCCATTCAAAAACAAATTGCCACCAGATAAAAAGAATGGGACCAATAATATTATTGCTGACTTGATGTTACAAAGCGGAATATCCACACAGGTTGATTCTGACGATATGGATATTGGATCCAGTAATGACGCAGATTTTCAAGAAGTTAAATCTTAAAGGCCAAGGAGAAGCTATACAATACCCTAACTGCAAATAATTTTGATGTGGTATCAAGTGGTGAGCCTACCTATTGGCCAACCCACTTCAATAAGCTACCAGACCTTATTGACTTTGCTGTAATTAAAAACATCAAGCGCGATCAGGTACTAGTTAGTGCCTCCTATGATCTTTCGTCTGATCATTCACCTTCAATCCTCATTTTAAAAGGTAACTCTGACGCCGCAGCTGCAAACTTTATTTCCTATCCAAACAGAAGCATAAATTGGTTTAAGTATAAAATGTATGTGAGCTCTCACCTATCACAGTGCATTCCCCTAAAAAATTCATCTGACATCCAAATAGCTGTCGACCGATTTACAGAAGTCTTGGATACTGCAGCAAGAAATGCAACCCCAATCAAGCGGACAATTAAACGTGCTCCTTACAATACATCGACGGATATAGAGACCCTTATCAGAGAAAAAAGGAAGTTAAGAAGACAATGGCAAAACAGTAGTTCCCCAACCACTAAGGCCCAACTACAATTATGCCTGACCACTTTTCGCAACAAATTGAGACAGAACCACGAGTCTGCAATAAAAGGCTATCTAAACAGCCTAGACGCCACAAAAAACTCCAATTATAGCTTATGGAAGGCTGTACGGCATATGAAATGCCCTATAACCCAAGAATCTACATTAAGACTGGAAAACCGCACTTGGGCCAAAAACACACATGAAAAATTAAACGCTTTCGCGGGCCACCTTGAGAAAGTTTTTACGCCACATGATGCACATACTTGTTCCTGTCGTCCAATCATTCCTGATAAGGTAAACCATCCATTAAAATTTAACATAATTCAAGTAAAATCTGCAATAGAAAAAGTGAATATTAGAAAATCTCCCGGACCTGACCGCATCACAGGGTCAATGATAAGAAACCTACCATCGTCTGCTTCCAGAATCTTGCTGCTCATTTTTAAAGCTATATTAAGAGTCGGATACTTCCCATCCTCATGGAAGAGGTCTATAATTGTTATGATTCCCAAGCCAGGAAAAGATGCTAGCCAGGTTGCGTCGTACAGACCGATAAGCTTATTGTCAATCCTATCGAAGCTTTTCGAAAAAATATTCGTTTTAAGTATAACTCCTCATCTAAATGAACACGACATCATCCCGGATCACCAGTTCGGATTCAGAGCGAAACATGGTACAATAGAACAAGTGCATAGAATTGTCACCCTTATAAGATCGGCGTTTGAGAAAAAGCAATACTGCTCAGCCCTGTTTATAGACATTTCCCAAGCATTTGACAAAGTTTGGCATGATGGGCTACTCATCAAAATAACACGAATGCTTCCTCAAAACACTCACAAGCTTCTGGAGAGCTATCTAACAGGCAGAACATTCATAGTAAGGTCGCAAGATAAATACTCCCCCCTCAAGAAAATTACTGCTGGTGTCCCCCAAGGCAGCATATTAGGACCGCTTCTATATATAATATGCACAGCGGATATGCCAACAAACCTGAGGACGCATACCTCTACATTTGCAGACGACACAGCATTTATTAGCGGTAACCATGACCCAAAAGTCGCATCGCAAGATCTGCAGTCCCACATCAATGAACTAGAGGCCTGGCTAGAAAAATGGAGAATGGAAATGGCTCAGAAGACAAACGTGCCCAGCTGTAAAAATAAATAACATCACTGTTCCGATAGAAAACCATGTTAAGTACTTGGGAATTCATATAGATAGACGCTTGAGCTACATTGGTTGAGCTACATTGGCTTCTCGGTGGAAACTCAAACTTGTCTTTAGACAACAAAATTCTTTTATACAAGTCCATCATAAAACTAATATGGACATATGACATCCAATTATGGGGTACTGCATGTGCATCTAACATCCAAAAGCTTCAAAGAAGACAGTCTAGAATATTACGAAAAATTGTCTGCGCCCCATGGTATATACGTTATGATATTATCCACAGAGATCTCAACGTCCCCACTATCCAGGAGGAAATTAAAAAATATTCAATAAGTTACATCGATAAACTAATGGCCCACCCTAACTACCTCGCTCGGGGTCTGCTTCAGTTCGAAGGTCACCAGAGGCTAAAAAGAACTGATACGTTGAGCCTAACTAGAAGACATTTTTAAAATTTGAATACAGCAGTTAGTTGTTACACTGGTAACAACTAATAAACAACAAGTAGAATTAAGATTTGAATACATATTGTAAATTTCGATAAGAAAGATTCAATAATAAAAATAAATTAAAAAAAAAAAAAAAAATGTGTGTGCGACGAAACTGTTTCACATAAGAGCACAACAAAAACAAATGTAGACATTGCAAATTTTTGGTCTACTACTATATCACAAAATCGTTATGAACTACTAGGTAGTCTTAATATAAATAGAATTAAATGAAAGTGCCTCGACAAGTAAAAACTTTCCCAAAGAATCCATTATCGTTGATGATGTAAAGAATTCTGGTCGACCTACAAAAAAAAAAGAAAAATTCTGTTCTCCTATCATTTTATATAATGTTAATGTTAAGAAACTGGTTGACCAGCTAAGTAATAGAACACCAAAGGTTGTCTACAAGTTTATTAATTCTTCTAAGAGCAAAAGCAAGCTTTATTTTGAGGACCTTCTGTGCACTTAGAGATGATGGAAATTCTAAGGGCACAGAATATTAACTCGTACTCATTTACGCCACAGGAATTAAAAAGAGTTTCAGTGATTTTAAGAGGAATATATTATTTAACAGAAGTATCTGAAATTAAAACAGCCCTTGATGTAGAATTACCCAATACAGTAGAAAAGGTTAACAAGTTTGTTACAGAGTATTCTGCGAAAAACGATTGCGACACCGGTTTATTTATTATTACGTTAGCCCAAGGTAAAACTCTTAATGATGTAAATAAATTAAGATATTTATCGAAACAGTCGATTAGTTGGGAGTCGCCAAAAGTTAAAAAAAGAGAGATTCAGTGTTACAGATGCCAGTTATGGGGACATTCAGCCCGTAACTTCAATTCAAAATTTAAGTGCGTAAAATGCAATTTATCCCATGAACCCGGTACTTGTAGTATAAAAAAAGGGTGAGTCACTCCCGATATGCGTTAATTGCAATGAAACTGGACATTCTGCAAACTATAAGGGCTGTTTTGCTTGTAGAACATATTTAAAAGATAGGAAACAATTGATTGACAAGGCTAAGACTAGACGGACAGAGGCTAGAGATAATGTTGAAAATGCTATTTTTAATAGCCAACGGGTTAACAACAAGACTTCATTCGCATTCGGCGAGTTATTCAGAGAGCCGAAAAAAAACATTAGAATCTAAAATTTTGAATTTTTTAAATTCCTACAAATCCATGTCATTAGAAATGGCTAAAAGCGAATATACAAGTTTATTAAATGAAATTTATCACTTTTAACGTAAGGTCATTAGTCGAATTAAGTAGGCGTATAGAATTATTAAAAATTTTTAATTTTCATAAAATTGATATTTGCTTTTTACAAGAAACTCATTTTCGGAATAATTCTAAACTCAATTTTGAAAATTATAAATTAATTAGAGATTTGTCTAGCCAAGACACTGCAATTTTAATTAAAAAAAATATAAAATTTTCTTCTATTAATGTGGACAATATACAATTTCCAAATAGTCTCATAGAAATAGAGTTGTTTTTCGGAGGTCGTGTAAATAAATTACTTTTAGGCAGTTTTTATATTCCCTCGAACTGTCCTAGCAGCGATCAGACATTAAGTTTGGATGCTATTAAACATGCTTCAAGATTATACGATGGCACATTAATCCGGGGTGACTTAAACTCAAGAAATGCCAATTGGGGTTATTCCTTGAACAACTTACATGGTCAATGTCTCTTTGACTGGTTAAACTACTCAGGGGAATGTTTTACACGAATTTGCGATATAAATCCTTCTTTCCCTGCGGGCCATCTTTTTGGATCATTTTCTTATACATAAGTACAAGGTTAGTCGATACGGTAAACACAAATTATCAGATAACTTCCCTTCCTACCTTCTCAGACCATTATCCTCTCAAATTGACTTTAAAATTTCAAGACTTTGAACTTCTAATGTCACCACCAATTTTTTTCAAACCATTTGAGGACATCAATTGGAATGATTTTCGTGATGACGTCCATCATATGATATTAAATTTATGCCCTCTAGACTATAGAAATATATCTTATGAGGAGATAGATAATGTTATTTCACGATTCAATGGTTGTATTAACGAGAAAATTTACCAGCATTCGAGAGTGGTTGAGCTGAAAAATAGAAAATTTTTACTACCAGAGAGTATAAAAAAACTTTACAAGATCAAATATTCGGGGCAGAAAGACCTCAAAAAAAATATTTCATAGAAATGGGAATAGACAATCCGATGAATATCGTCTTTTAAGTACGCAAATACAACTTCTTAAAACAATTATTAAGGAAAAAGTCGAATTGTTTCAAGCCGAAGAGTTTATTAAAAGGCTAGAAAAGATTAGGCCAGGACAGAGGGCATTTAAGGAAGTATTTAATAATATAGGTAAAAAAATTCCAAAAGTTTTTCAAAAATGATAGTCGGTAATGATATATTTCAAGATGACTCGGATAAGGTGAATCAATTCCAAAATCACTTTTCAAATGTTTACAGCTTCGTTAATCCTGATTGTGCTGAAACTAACGTTGTTCCTAACAATGTTAACTCTTATATTAATAATTGCCTTGAAAACATTTGTTCCTTCTCTCATTTTAACAGTGCTTTAAATCCAACGTCCAATAACATTTTTACTAACTTTTCTGAGGTTAATGAAACTATTAAAATATTAAACAATAAAAAGTCTTCGGGACTGGATAATTTATCCAATTTTTTAATAAAAAGATTACCAGATTCGGCTATAAAATTGTACGTTATCATATTTAATAATTGTCTAAACAGTGGCTACTTCTCCAAGCTTTGGAAAGTAGCGAAAATTGTTCCTCTTATGAAGAAACCAAATGATTTTCGAATTGTTAATGTTGGTAAACTGTTTGAAAGAATTATTATGCTAAGGCCGGAAAACTCTCAAGTACTGAGTCAAATACCCATTTACGAATTTGGTTTAAACGAGGTCATTCCTCCGATGCTCTAGTTAATTTTCAAAATAACGTAATTTGTTATTTAAGAGAAAAGAAATGTACCGTTGCAATTTCGCTCGATATCGAGAAAGCTTTTGACCGCGCTTATCAATTTGGTATTCTCTTTAAACTTGTTGTATAGCATTCTTGTTTATGACTTACCACATATTTATAATGGCTCAAATAGCATTCTCTACGCCGCTGACTCTCTAATATACGCTCATGATAGTGGCCCACGTACCGCACTGGGGAAGGTACAGAACCACCTAGTTGTAATTGACGAGTACTACAGGAACTGAGGAATCAAAATAAATCCTTTGAAATCAGAAGCTATCTGTTTTCGTAATGCATCGGGAAAGGGCCCCCATAACGTTGTCAAATTAAGTAAAATGCTGAATCTTTCATTAAACGGATTCGTTATTCCCTTCAGAAATTAAAAAAAGTATCTTGGAATAACATTAAATAAACTTTTTAAATTTAACCAACATGGCAGATTGGCCAAAATAAGGGATAACGCATCAAGGGAATGTTTTCCAGATTATTAGTAAACAGAAACATCAGATCAGCGATCATTTATGGTTTTCCAATTTGGTACACGATATCACCAACCGTTATGAAGGAGTTAGAAGTCCTTGAAAGAAGTTGCTTGCATCTCTGCGTTAATGCGAATTATGAGAATTACGTAAAAAGATTCTCAAATACTTATATTTTCAAAAAGGCGGATGTTCTACTACTGTCCTCTTTTGCTCTTACTTTGTTTCATAACTTTGTGAACCGATTAGTGTTTCAAAACAACAGTTTTATGAGAAATGTCCTTCTTAGTCAGACTAGGGTTTAAAAGCACCCATCAGCTGGATGCTTTTTATTTTTGCTTTTGCCACTGCTATTGAAATTTTTAATTTTTTTTCCAATAGCCAATGTTTTGTTTTTCGTTTGTGCAAAAAAGCAAATCTCCTATTTTGTATATTTTTATTTTTTGACAATTGCTTTTTTACCAGCCAGCGACAAAAATGGACAACCACATAAAAAGCAAAAGCTAAAAAAATTATTTCGCCTTTTGCTTTTTTACTTTTTCTTGAAAGAAGAGCTAGTTAAAAAGGACAAACCCAAAAAAAATCTAAAATTCAAGGAACTAAAATTCTTCTCTGGCTGGTAATAACAAAAAGCCGATTCAATAAAATTAAAAGCAGCTGAAGTGTGTGCTAAAAGCAGTCTGAGCAGAGCTATTAGCTCTGCAAAAAGGCAAATTACAACGAAAAAATACTGATCAGTGTACAAGCAACATGGTTTTTTTCATGGTGGTGAGGAAAAATAAATTTTTGCCTTTCTTCAGTAAGACTATAGCACAAAATGTGTGTGTGTGTATTTTGGTTTCTTGAAATATTTTTAGTAAAGGCAACCAGCCAAAGTGTCTGTTGGATTTTTTATTGTATAGAAAACAAAAACAAATTCTTGTTGTGTTTGTTTTGCATGAAAAATATCACTTGTCGTAGTCGATCATGTGCCTTTCAGCAACCTTTGCGCTGCTTTTATCTTCTATTTTGCGGCTATTAGCATGCAGTGGTTTTTGATTTGACGGCTGTTTAACAGAATCTTTTTGATTCATTCTCTTTCCTACATTTTTTTCCTACAACATAAAAGTTATTGCCGTTGCTTTTTGAGTTCCATCAAATAAGAAATGTTTGCTATAGTTGGAAAAAGCCAGTGTCCATTAAAAGGTTACTTTTCAAAAAAGTGTGTTCATTTTGCTGCTGCTTTTGAGAAGTGTAGGCTTTTTTAGCAGTGGAACTTGTCGGCTTTTTATTATTGATTTTTTTTAATAGGAAAAAGGCAAAATTTGGCTGCTTTTGCTAATATCGCGATAGCATTTTAAACCCTGGTTATAACTGGTCTAACAGCTTATATACCTCACCCGTCGGTATTTTAGAGGAAAATTTAAATATTACAACCAATTTAAACCGTTACTATCTACCAGATTTCTACTGCAATTCATTTGTAGGCCCCAGTAGGGGCTAATTTTTGTTGTTTTTAATATTTGTTGCTTAGTTTTAGTCCTAGTTTTAAGTATTGATCTCATTTTGACGTACCACCAGTCTATGTAAACTTTTATTATATTTTTGAGCAATATAATTGCAATGTTTATTGTCTGATGTAAAATCATATCATATTCTTAACTTAAGCATGTAGCGTTATTGTCCTCATAATGTTTTCAATGTTTATTAAAATAATCCATATAGTTTTAAGTTTATATATGTATATTTTTATTGTTAACTTTACATTTTTGCGCAATTGTGATCTGACCTGAAAGTCTCAATAAAAATTTACATTACATTACATTACGTGCTTCACAAACAAGTTTAATTAATTAATATTTATTCACTTTTTGTTTTGGTTTAATTTTTATTTTAACTTTTCTTTTATTTAACAATTTTTTCACAAAATGTATGCTTTTTATTTGTTACTTTTGTTTGTTTTCGAACCAGCTCTTGACGAGTACGGACGTGTATCAGTGAGTAAGAAAAATAAAAAAGTGAAAAAAAAATATTTGTAATAGGTGAAAAAAAGAACAATAACTAAGGTGCCCGAAGAGATTTGTGAATGAGCCTCACAAATACTCCCAACAAGGAGAGTAGGCCCAGCACAAATAGCAGAAATGCGTATATTGTGGTTCCTACAGAGGAAATAAAATCTGCCGTAGAGCTAGAGGGGTATGAGGTAAAATCTGTTCATAACATTTTGAACAGGAATAAAGTTCCTCAACCAATCTCAAACCAAAAATTTAGTTCATCCCATATACAACTTGCGTTACCTACTCAACAGAAGAATAACTGTTGAGGAGCCATTAAAACGAAAGGGTCCCTCCCAATGCACAAACTGTCAGGAATATGGGCACACGAAATCATATTGTAAATTGCCTCACGTTTGTGTGGTTTGTGGCGAAGCTCATAAAACCGCCGAATGTAATCGTTCTAAAGCTAACCCGAATTATAAGAAATGCAGCAACTGTGGCGAAAATCACACGGCAAACTATAGGGGTTGTAAAGTCTTCTTGCATTTAAAAAACACTGCTTTAGTTCAAAAATATACTCACTCTCAATATGGTCCGTCATATACTCCCAGCCAAGCCGCTGGCTCTATTGCTAGTATTACACAAACAAACAAACACAACCAATCATATGCCCAAGTCTTAAAAGGAAACCCTAATGCGAAAAATCCCCCAAGTAATTCCAACGCAAAGCAACCTCCATACGCTAATCTTCCTAGGGAAGGTCTACAAATGCCTTCAGGAAATATGCCTAGCTCAATCGAAAATTTAATTCAAACTATGAATAACTTTATGGCCACTATGCAGAACATGTTTCAGGAAATGATGCGAAACCAGAACATGCTCCTGCAAGTTCTACTCAACAAAAAATGAACCAGTTAAAAATATGTTTCTGGAATGCAAACGGGTTATCCCAACATAAACACGAAGTTGCAAACTTTCTCTGAAACACACTTTACTCATAAAAACTGCTTTAGGGTAAATAGATACTTTACGTATGACACAAAACATCCCAGCGGACGGGCTTGTGGTGGCACAGCCATAATTGTGCACAAACACATCAGACACTTACCATTGCCAGAGTTCGAAGAAGATTGTATCCAGGCCACATCTATAAATCTTACTGATTTCAAACTAACGTTAACATCAGTTTATTGTCCCCCGAGGCACAAAATTCTACACGATAAATTTCTCAACTTCTTCTCCACATTGGGCCAGAAATTCATTGCTGCTGGCGATTACAACGCTAAACATACATATTGGGGCTCCAGACTTATTAGTCCTAGAGGAAATCAGCTATACAATACCGTAACTGCAAATAATTTTGATGTCGTATCGAGTGGTGAGCCTACCTATTGGCCAACCGACTTCAACAAGCTACCAGACCTTATTGACTCTGCTGTAATTAAAAACATCAAGCGCGATCAGGTACTAGTTATTTCCTCATATGAGCTATCGTCTGATCATTCACCTTTAATCCTCATTTTAAAAGGCAACTCTGACGCCGCAGCTGCAAACTTTATTTCCTATCCAAACAGAAACACAAATTGGTTAAAGTATAAAATGTATGTGAGCTCTTACCTATCACAGTGCATTCCCCTAAAAAATTCATCTGACATCCAAATAGCTGTCGACCGTTTTACAGAAGTCTTGGATTCTGCAGCAAGAAATGCAACCCCAATCAAGCGGACAAATAAACGTGCTCCTTACAATACATCGACGGATATGGAGACCCTTATCAGAGAAAAAAGGAAGTTAAGAAGACAATGGCAAAACAGTCGTTCCCCAACCACTAAGGCCCAACTACAATTATGCCTGACAACTCTTCTCAACAAATTAAGACAGAACCACGAGTCTGCAATAGAAGGCTAACAGCCTAGATGCCACAAAAAACTCCAATTACAGCTTATGGAAGGCTGTACGGCATATGAAATGCCCTATAACCCAAGAATCTCCGTTAAGACTGGAAAACCGCACTTGGGCAAAAAACACAAATGAAAAATTAAACGCTTTCGCGGACCACCTTGAGAAAGTTTTCACGCCACATGATGCACATACTTGTTCCTGTCGTCCAATCATTACTGATAAGGTAAACCATCCAATAAAATTTAACATAACTCAAGTAAAATCTGCAATAGAAAAAGAGCATATTAGAAAATCTCCCGGACCTGTCCGCATCACAGGGTCAATGATAAGAAACTTACCATCGTCTGCTTCTAGAATCTTGCTGCTCATTTTTAACGCGATATTAAGAGTCGGATACTTCCCATCCTCATGGAAGAGGTCTAATTGTTATGATTCCCAAGCCAGGAAAAGATGCTAGCCAGGTTGCGTCGTACAGACCGATAAGCCTTTTATCAATCCTATCGAAGCTTTTCGAAAAAATATTCGTTTTAAGTATTACTCCTCATCTAAATGGACACGACATCATCCCGGATCACCAGTTCGGATTCAGAGCGAAACATGGTACAATAGAACAAGTGCATAGAATTGTCACCCTTATAAGATCGGCGTTTGAGAAAAAGCAATACTGCTCAGCCCTGTTTATAGACATTTCCCAAGCATTTGACAAAGTTTGGCATGATGGGCTACTCATCAAAATCACACGAATGCTTCCTCAAAACACTCACAAGCTTCTGGAGATCTATCTAACAGGCAGAACATTCATAGTAAGGTCGCAAGATAAATACTCCCCACTCAAGAAAATTACTGCTGGTGTCCCCCAAGGCAGCGTATTAGGACCGCTTCTATATATAATATACACAGCGGATATGCCAACAAACCTGAGCACGCATACCTCTACATTTGCAGACGACACAGCATTTATTAGCGTTAACCATGACCCAAAAGTCGCATCGCAAAATCTGCAGTCCCACGTCAATGAACTAGAGGCCTGGCTAGAAAAATGGAGAATACAGGTTAACCCGGCTAAATGTGCTCACTTAACTTTCACGCTCAGAAGACTAACGTGCCCAGCTGTAAAAATGAATAACATCACTGTTCCGGTAGAAAACCATGTTAAGTACTTGGGAATTTATATAGATAGACGCTTGGTTTCGTCATATTGAAGCGAAAATAACGGCTATGAAACTTAAAGCAGCTCAACTACATTGGCTACTCGGTCGCAACTCAAACTTGTCTGTAGATAACAAAATTCTCTTATACAAGTCCATCATAAAACCAATATGGCCATATGGCATCCAATTATGGTGTACAACATGCGCATCTAACATCCAAAAGCTTCAAAGAAGACAGTCTAGAATATTACGACAAATTGTCTGCGCCCCATGGTATATACGTAATTATATTATCCACAGAGATCTCAACGTCCCCACTATCCAGGAGGAAATTAAAAAATATTCCATTAGCTACATCGATAAACTAATGGCCCAACCTAACTACCTCGCTCGGGGTCTGCTTCAGTTCGAAGGTCACCAGAGGCTAAAAAGAACCGATACTTTGAGCCTAACTAGAAGACATTTTTAAAATTTGAATACAGCAGTTAGTGGTTACATTGGTAACACTAATAAACAACAACTAGAATTAAGATTTGAATACATATTGTAAATTTCGATAAGAAAGATTCAATAATAAAAATAAATTAAAAAAAAAAACGTTTGTTTGTTTACCTTTTGAAACATACATATGTTTTTTTGATTTACTAAATTTCTGCAGTAAAAATTTGTAAATACTCAGACAAGAACTGTCACTTTACGCTCTCAATTTGTGTTCTCGTTTACTGCATTTTTTGTACTCGAACGCAATTTCAAAAATTTCCAAAAATCCGTAAGCTTTTAAATATGCTCCAGTTACATCTTGCGATGTTAAAGGAGTGTTTTAAATTTATTGAACTGTTTTATGCGATAACAGGAAATTGCTTTTTTCAAAATCTTAGAATTCAAAGCCACCTGTATTATTTATAAACATTTAACAATTCAACAATATTTACATAAAGTTACCTAAAAGGCAAAAGGGCCCAACTAACAAAAAATTACAATTCTACTTTTTAAAATTTAGATATACTTTGATGAGATGCATCTGAATTTGTGAAAAGTTAGTTTGAAATTGTTTGTTAGTTAGGGCGTTTTGCGTGAAAAGTAACAATATAACACACAAGTAAAAAAGAATAGTAGCTAACCGTTTCTTACCTGTAATGTTAAGTGTATATGAAAAAGGATTATCTTTGTGACTGGCAGAGTTTGCCGCTAGCCACGCTATTTGCTTTTGCCAGTCTCAATGGTTAGAGGGCAAAAAGAGATTTTTCTATAATTTAAACACAAGGCAGATATTGTCGATTTGTAGTCAAAATTAAATCTAATTTATTTTGGGCAGTGCACCCCTTTTTATACAAAAATTATCTTAGTCTAATTTCTTATTCTATTTCCCCTTTTTGGTTTCATAACCAATCATAATTTAGTTTGGGAAATTGAGTTTAAAAATTAGTCACTCAATTTTCCAAACTGCATATGTTGCACTTTTAACAAATCAATGTTCATCGATTTGTTTTTATTAAGTGCATGTGTAGTATCAAATTGTTTTGTTATGCATGTTGGTTATTTATTACGGTGGCCCATCTTCATGTGGTAAAGTGTATTAGGGCACACTACACCCTCACCCTTTAGAGAAAAATTAGGGGATTAATTTTTCAAAAAAAAAAAAAAAAAAATTTGTGTAATTACAAATTATGTTTTAACATTAATCTTAACATATGTTTATAGTTTTGGTTTTGTTTCTATATAAAAATGTTTTATATATATTTTTCTTAAAATAGTGTTCTTAAGATATTGAAATACATGTAATTAAATGTAGTAAAATATTTTATAAATGAAATATATGTAATTAAATGTAATTAAATATTTTATAAATTAAAATTAGTTTTCTTAAGATATATGAAGTATATATAATTAAATGTAATTAAATATGGTTATTATTTATTTTAAAATTATAAAGATATATATGGTTTTAGATTGGTATTATGGAATTCCTTCGTCTGTCCGTTATAATCTATTAGAGTATTTACTCCATTTTTACCTACAATTCTATATGGTCCTTTATATGGACTTTGGTTCTTACTTCTATTTTCTACTCTAAGTAATACTAATTCACCTATTTCTAAGTTTAGTCTGTTTTGATAGTTATTATTTAATGTTCTTTTTGATTTTACTTTATAAGTCATCTCTTTTGCTCTGTTTAAAGCGAATTCTAGTCTGACTCGCAATTCTTTTGCGTAGTCATCATAGTTATATATGACTGTATTGTCATTCATAGCGGTATCTGATGGCAAGCATGGTAACTTTCCATAGACTAGTTCATATGGTGTATAACCAGTGTCAATATGCGGAGATGTGTTGTAAGCAAAAGTAAAATATGGAATCCAAGTGTCCCATTCGTCATTATTTGCTGTTGTCAACAGAAACTCATTAAGAACCCTATGGTTTCTCTCTACGGCAACTTATGTTTGGTGATGATAAGGGGTTGAGAAAATTTGTCTTGTTTGTAATAGTTCGCATATGTTGCGCATGGTTTCATTCGTAAATTCTGTACCCCTGTCTGACTTAAGTACCTTGAATTGTCCGTATCTCAAGATCACTTGTTCCACTAGTGTTTTGGCTGTAGTGACAGCGTCTTTTGTTTGCATTGGATGTGCGATTACAAATTTAGTCAGCTCGCATTGCATCGTAAGTATGTAGCGGTAGTTGTTTGATAAGCGTAGTGGAGCTACAGTGTCGATTGAAATTACTTAAAAACTGTTGTTGGGTGTAGATGTTTGTATGAGTGGTTCCTTAATGTGTTTTGTCTGTTTGTTTTTATTGCATTTGTCACAGTATGATACAAATTGTTTTACCATTTTAGTCATATTTTTCCAAATATATTTCTGTTTTAACTTAATGATTGTTTTTCTAATTCCTAAGTGTCCTGAGCTCAAGGAACTGTGGAATTCGTCAATCAGTTTGTATTTTATTATGTCGTCTTTTATTCTTATTGGAGGCTTAAATATCAATGGCCCATAACTATAGTCATAAACAAAGCATACTTTAAGGTTTTAAAGTAAACTTTTATAAAAAATATGTTTTTAATCTACTATAGACAAGCAAAAGCCTACTTTACACGTTAAAACCGGTGTTAATTTTAAAACTAGCTGAAGTTGTGTCTAACTCATTTAACAACAGCATCAGCTGTTTTTGCCAAATGAAAAATTCCTGCAAAAAGTTAAAAATGTTAATGTTACAAGATATTGGTCGATATTTTGCATTTATTATTGATTTGGAGGAAATCTTTTATCTTTTAACACAAAATATATACATATGTATAGGCCCTAATTGTGTAAAACGCAATGCCAAAAATTGCAATGCAAGCAAAAACAAAGTCAAAAATATTTTGTAATTTTGTTGTTGCTTTCTACATAAATTCACATTGCGTTTTTAAATCTTTCAACGCTAAAATGTATGCAGTGTTTTATTTATATTTTAATTTGTAATGTCAGCTGCTTAGAGTTAACACTTGCTTATATTTTCTTGTATGTTGTATGAAAAATGTTCCCCACTTCAATAAGCTACCAGACCTTATTGACTTTGCTGTAATTAAAAACATCAAGCGCGATCAGGTACTAGTTAGTGCCTCCTATGATCTTTCGTCTGATCATTCACCTTCAATCCTCATTTTAAAAGGTAACTCTGACGCCGCAGCTGCAAACTTTATTTCCTATCCAAACAGAAGCATAAATTGGTTTAAGTATAAAATGTATGTGAGCTCTCACCTATCACAGTGCATTCCCCTAAAAAATTCATCTGACATCCAAATAGCTGTCGACCGATTTACAGAAGTCTTGGATACTGCAGCAAGAAATGCAACCCCAATCAAGCGGACAATTAAACGTGCTCCTTACAATACATCGACGGATATAGAGACCCTTATCAGAGAAAAAAGGAAGTTAAGAAGACAATGGCAAAACCCCAACCACTAAGGCCCAACTATAATTATGCCTGACCACTCTTCGCAACAAATTGAGACAGAACCACGAGTCTGCAATAAAAGGCTATCTAAACAGCCTAGACGCCACAAAAAACTCCAATTATAGCTTATGGAAGGCTGTACGGCATATGAAATGCCCTATAACCCAAGAATCTCCATTAAGACTGGAAAACCGCACTTGGGCCAAAAACACACATGAAAAATTAAACGCTTTCGCGGGCCACCTTGAGAAAGTTTTTACGCCACATGATGCACATACTTGTTCCTGTCGTCCAATCATTCCTGATAAGGTAAACCATCCATTAAAATTTAACATAATTCAAGTAAAATCTGCAATAGAAAAAGTGAATATTAGAAAATCTCCCGGACCTGACCGCATCACAGGGTCAATGATAAGAAACCTACCATCGTCTGCTTCCAGAATCTTGCTGCTCATTTTTAAAGCTATATTAAGAGTCGGATACTTCCCATCCTCATGGAAGAGGTCTATAATTGTTATGATTCCCAAGCCAGGAAAAGATGCTAGCCAGGTTGCGTCGTACAGACCGATAAGCTTATTGTCAATCCTATCGAAGCTTTTTGAAAAAATATTCGTTTTAAGTATAACTCCTCATCTAAATGAACACGACATCATCCCGGATCACCAGTTCGGATTCAGAGCGAAACATGGTACAATAGAACAAGTGCATAGAATTGTCACCCTTATAAGATCGGCGTTTGAGAAAAAGCAATACTGCTCAGCCCTGTTTATAGACATTTCCCAAGCATTTGACAAAGTTTGGCATGATGGGCTACTCATCAAAATAACACGAATGCTTCCTCAAAACACTCACAAGCTTCTGGAGAGCTATCTTACAGGCAGAACATTCATAGTAAGGTCGCAAGATAAATACTCCCCCCTCAAGAAAATTACTGCTGGTGTCCCCCAAGGCAGCATATTAGGACCGCTTCTATATATAATATGCACAGCGGATATGCCAGCAAACCTGAGGACGCATACCTCTACATTTGCAGACGACACAGCATTTATTAGCGTTAACCATGACCCAAAAGTCGCATCGCAAGATCTGCAGTCCCACATCAATGAACTAGAGGCCTGGCTAGAAAAATGGAGAATGGAAATGGCTCAGAAGACAAACGTGCCCAGCTGTAAAAATAAATAACATCACTGTTCCGATAGAAAACCATGTTAAGTACTTGGGAATTCATATAGATAGACGCTTGACCTGGTCTCGTCATATTGAAGCGAAAATAACGGCTATGAAACTTAGAGCAGTTGAGCTACATTGGCTTCTCGGTGGAAACTCAAACTTGTCTTTAGACAACAAAATTCTTTTATACAAGTCCATCATAAAACTAATATGGACATATGACATCCAATTATGGGGTACTGCATGTGCATCTAACATCCAAAAGCTTCAAAGAAGACAGTCTAGAATATTACGAAAAATTGTCTGCGCCCCATGGTATATACGTTATGATATTATCCACAGAGATCTCAACGTCCCCACTATCCAGGAGGAAATAAAAAAATATTCAATAAGTTACATCGATAAACTAATGGCCCACCCTAACTACCTCGCTCGGGGTCTGCTTCAGTTCGAAGGTCACCAGAGGCTAAAAAGAACTGATACGTTGAGCCTAACTAGAAGACATTTTTAAAATTTGAATACAGCAGTTAGTTGTTACACTGGTAACAACTAATAAACAACAAGTAGAATTAAGATTTGAATACATATTGTAAATTTCGATAAGAAAGATTCAATAATAAAAATAAATTAAAAAAAAAAAAAAATGTGTGTGCGACGAAACTGTCTCACATAAGAGCACAACAAAAACAAATGTAGACATTGCAAATTTTTGTTCTACTACTGTATCACAAAATCGTTATGAACTACTAGGTAGTCTTAATATAAATAGAATTAAATGAAAGTGCCTCGACAAGTAAAAACTTTCCCAAAGAATCCATTATCGTTGATGATGTAAAGAATTCTGGTCGACCTACAAAAAAAAAAGAAAAATTCTGTTCTCCTATCATTTTATATAATGTTAATGTTAAGAAACTGGTTGACCAGCTAAGTCATAGAACACCAAAGGTTGTCTACAAGTTTATTAATTCGTCTAAGAGCAAAAGCAAGCTTTATTTTGAGGACCTTCTGTGCACTTAGAGATGATGGAAATTCTAAGGGCACAGAATATTAACTCGTACTCATTTACGCCACAGGAATTAAAAAGAGTTTCAGTGATTTTAAGAGGAATATATTATTTAACAGAAGTATCTGAAATTAAAACAGCCCTTGATGTAGAATTACCCAATACAGTAGAAAAGGTTAACAAGTTTGTTACAGAGTATTCTGCGAAAAACGATTGCGACACCGGTTTATTTATTGTTACGTTAGCCCAAGGTAAAACTCTTAATGATGTAAATAAATTAAGATATTTATCGAAACAGTCGATTAGTTGGGAGTCGCCAAAAGTTAAAAAAAGAGAGATTCAGTGTTACAGATGCCAGTTATGGGGACATTCAGCCCGTAACTTCAATTCAAAATTTAAGTGCGTAAAATGCAATTTATCCCATGAACCCGGTACTTGTAGTATAAAAAAAGGGTGAGTCACTCCCGATAAGCGTTAATTGCAATGAAACTGGACATTCTGCAAACTATAAGGGCTGTTTTGCTTGTAGAACATATTTAAAAGATAGGAAACAATTGATTGACAAGGCTAAGACTAGACGGACAGAGGCTAGAGATAATGTTGAAAATGCTATTTTTAATAGCCAACGGGTTAACAACAAGACTTCATTCGCATTCGGCGAGTTATTCAGAGAGCCGAAAAAAAACATTAGAATCTAAAATTTTGAATTTTTTAAATTCCTACAAATCCATGTCATTAGAAATGGCTTAAAGCGAATATACAAGTTTATTAAATGAAATTTATCACTTTTAACGTAAGGTCATTAGTCGAATTAAGTAGGCGTATAGAATTATTAAAAATTTTTAATTTTCATAAAATTGATATTTGCTTTTTACAAGAAACTCATTTTCGGAATAATTCTAAACTCAATTTTGAAAATTATAAATTAATTAGAGATTTGTCTAGCCAAGACACTGCAATTTTAATTAAAAAAAGTATAAAATTTTCTTCTATTAATGTGGACAATATACAATTTCCAAATAGTCTCATAGAAATAGAGTTGTTTTTCGGAGGTCGTGTAAATAAATTACTTTTAGGCAGTTTTTATATTCCCTCGAACTGTCCTAGCAGCGATCAGACATTAAGTTTGGATGCTATTAAACATGCTTCAAGATTATACGATGGCACATTAATCCGGGGTGACTTAAACTCAAGAAATGCCAATTGGGGTTATTCCTTGAACAACTTAAATGGTCAATGTCTCTTTGACTGGTTAAACTACTCAGGGGAATGTTTTACACGAATTTGCGATATAAATCCTTCTTTCCCTGCGGGCCATCTTTTTGGATCATTTTCTTATACATAAGTACAAGGTTAGTCGATACGGTAAACACAAATTATCAGATAACTTCCCTTCCTACCTTCTCAGACCATTATCCTCTCAAATTGACTTTAAAATTTCAAGACTTTGAACTTCTAATGTCACCACCAATTTTTTTCAAACCATTTGAGGACATCAATTGGAATGATTTTCGTGATGACGTCCATCATATGATATTAAATTTATGCCCTCTAGACTATAGAAATATATCTTATGAGGAGATAGATAATGTTATTTCACGATTCAATGGTTGTATTAACGAGAAAATTTACCAGCATTCGAGAGTGGTTGAGCTGAAAAATAGAAAATTTTTACTACCAGAGAGTATAAAAAAACTTTACAAGATCAAATATTCGGGGCAGAAAGACCTCAAAAAAAATATTTCATAGAAATGGGAATAGACAATCCGATGAATATCGTCTTTTAAGTACGCAAATACAACTTCTTAAAACAATTATTAAGGAAAAAGTCGAATTGTTTCAAGCCGAAGAGTTTATTAAAAGGCTAGAAAAGATTAGGCCAGGACAGAGGGCATTTAAGGAAGTATTTAATAATATAGGTAAAAAAATTCCAAAAGTTTTTCAAAAATGATAGTCGGTAATGATATATTTCAAGATGACTCGGATAAGGTGAATCAATTCCAAAATCACTTTTCAAATGTTTACAGCTTCGTTAATCCTGATTGTGCTGAAACTAACGTTGTTCCTAACAATGTTAACTCTTATATTAATAATTGCCTTGAAAACATTTGTTCCTTCTCTCATTTTAACAGTGCTTTAAATCCAACGTCCAATAACATTTTTACTAACTTTTCTGAGGTTAATGAAACTATTAAAATATTAAACAATAAAAAGTCTTCGGGACTGGATAATTTATCCAATTTTTTAATAAAAAGATTACCAGATTCGGCTATAAAATTGTACGTTATCATATTTAATAATTGTCTAAACAGTGGCTACTTCTCCAAGCTTTGGAAAGTAGCGAAAATTGTTCCTCTTATGAAGAAACCAAATGATTTTCGAATTGTTAATGTTGGTAAACTGTTTGAAAGAATTATTATGCTAAGGCCGGAAAACTCTCAAGTACTGAGTCAAATACCCATTTACGAATTTGGTTTAAACGAGGTCATTCCTCCGATGCTCTAGTTCATTTTCAAAATAACGTAATTTGTTATTTAAGAGAAAAGAAATGTACCGTTGCAATTTCGCTCGATATCGAGAAAGCTTTTGACCGCGCTTATCAATTTGGTATTCTCTTTAAACTTGTTGTATAGCATTCTTGTATATGACTTACCACATATTTATAATGGCTCAAATAGCATTCTCTACGCCGCTGACTCTCTAATATACGCTCATGATAGTGGCCCACGTACCGCACTGGGGAAGGTACAGAACCACCTAGTTGTAATTGACGAGTACTACAGGAACTGAGGAATCAAAATAAATCCTTTGAAATCAGAAGCTATCTGTTTTCGTAATGCATCGGGAAAGGGCCCCCATAACGTTGTCAAATTAAGTAAAATGCTGAATCTTTCATTAAACGGATTCGTTATTCCCTTCAGAAATTAAAAAAAGTATCTTGGAATAACATTAAATAAACTTTTTAAATTTAACCAACATGGCAGATTGGCCAAAATAAGGGATAACGCATCAAGGGAATGTTTTCCAGATTATTAGTAAACAGAAACATCAGATCAGCGATCATTTATGGTTTTCCAATTTGGTACACGATATCACCAACCGTTATGAAGGAGTTAGAAGTCCTTGAAAGAAGTTGCTTGCATCTCTGCGTTAATGCGAATTATGAGAATTACGTAAAAAGATTCTCAAATACTTATATTTTCAAAAAGGCGGATGTTCTACTACTGTCCTCTTTTGCTCTTACTTTGTTTCATAACTTTGTGAACCGATTAGTGTTTCAAAACAACAGTTTTATGAGAAATGTCCTTCTTAGTCAGACTAGGGTTTAAAAGCACCCATCAGCTGGATGCTTTTTATTTTTGCTTTTGCCACTGCTATTGAAATTTTTAATTTTTTTTCCAATAGCCATTGTTTTGTTTTTCGTTTGTGCAAAAAAGCAAATCTCCTATTTTGTATATTTTTATTTTTTGACAATTGCTTTTTTACCAGCCAGCGACAAAAATGGACAACCACATAAAAAGCAAAAGCTAAAAAAATTATTTCGCCTTTTGCTTTTTTACTTTTTCTTGAAAGAAGAGCTAGTTAAAAAGGACAAACCCAAAAAAAATCTAAAATTCAAGGAACTAAAATTCTTCTCTGGCTGGTAATAACAAAAAGCCGATTCAAAAAAATTAAAAGCAGCTGAAGTGTGTGCTAAAAGCAGTCTGAGCAGAGCTATTAGCTCTGCAAAAAGGCAAATTACAACGAAAAAATACTGATCAGTGTACAAGCAACATGGTTTTTTTCATGGTGGTGAAGAAAAATAAATTTTTGCCTTTCTTCAGTAAGACTATAGCACAAAATGTGTGTGTGTGTATTTTGGTTTCTTGAAATATTTTTAGTAAAGGCAACCAGCCAAAGTGTCTGTTGGATTTTTTATTGTATAGAAAACAAAAACAAATTCTTGTTGTGTTTGTTTTGCATGAAAAATATCACTTGTCGTAGTCGATCATGTGCCTTTCAGCAACCTTTGCGCTGCTTTTATCTTCTATTTTGCGGCTATTAGCATGCAGTGGTTTTTGATTTGACGGCTGTTTAACAGAATCTTTTTGATTCATTCTCTTTCCTACATTTTTTTCCTACAACATAAAAGTTATTGCCGTTGCTTTTTGAGTTCCATCAAATAAGAAATGTTTGCTATAGTTGGAAAAAGCCAGTGTCCATTAAAAGGTTACTTTTCAAAAAAGTGTGTTCATTTTGCTGCTGCTTTTGAGAAGTGTAGGCTTTTTTAGCAGTGGAACTTGTCGGCTTTTTATTATTGATTTTTTTTAATAGGAAAAAGGCAAAATTTGGCTGCTTTTGCTAATATCGCGATAGCATTTTAAACCCTGGTTATAACTGGTCTAACAGCTTATATACCTCACCCGTCGGTATTTTAGAGGAAAATTTAAATATTACAACCAATTTAAACCGTTACTATCTACCAGATTTCTACTGCAATTCATTTGTAGGCCCCAGTAGGGGCTAATTTTTGTTGTTTTTAATATTTGTTGCTTAGTTTTAGTCCTAGTTAAAAGTATTGATCTCATTTTGACGTACCATCAGTCTATGTAAACTTTTATTATATTTTTGAGCAATATAATTGCAATGTTTATTGTCTGATGTAAAATCATATCATATTCTTAACTTAAGCATGTAGCGTTATTGTCCTCATAATGTTTTCAATGTTTATTAAAATAATACATATAGTTTTAAGTTTATATATGTATATTTTTATTGTTAACTTTACATTTTTGCGCAATTGTGATCTGACCTGAAAGTCTCAATAAAAATTTACATTACATTACATTACATTACGTGCTTCACAAACAAGTTTAATTAATTAATATTTATTCACTTTTTGTTTTGGTTTAATTTTTATTTTAACTTTTCTTTTATTTAACAATTTTTTCACAAAATGTATGCTTTTTATTTGTTACTTTTGTTTGTTTTCGAACCAGCTCTTGACGAGTACGGACGTGTATCAGTGAGTAAGAAAAATAAAAAAGTGAAAAAAAAATATTTGTAATAGGTGAAAAAAAGAACAATAACTAAGGTGCCCGAAGAGATTTGTGAATGAGCCTCACAAATACTCCCAACAAGGAGAGTAGGCCCAGCACAAATAGCAGAAATGCGTATATTGTGGTTCCTACAGAGGAAATAAAATCTGCCGTAGAGCTAGAGGGGTATGAGGTAAAATCTGTTCATAACATTTTGAACAGGAATAAAGTTCCTCAACCAATCTCAAACCAAAAATTTAGTTCATCCCATATACAACTTGCGTTACCTACTCAACAGAAGAATAACTGTTGAGGAGCCATTAAAACGAAAGGGTCCCTCCCAATGCACAAACTGTCAGGAATATGGGCACACGAAATCATATTGTAAATTGCCTCACGTTTGTGTGGTTTGTGGCGAAGCTCATAAAACCGCCGAATGTAATCGTTCTAAAGCTAACCCGAATTATAAGAAATGCAGCAACTGTGGCGAAAATCACACGGCAAACTATAGGGGTTGTAAAGTCTTCTTGCATTTAAAAAACACTGCTTTAGTTCAAAAATATACTCACTCTCAATATGGTCCGTCATATACTCCCAGCCAAGCCGCTGGCTCTATTGCTAGTATTACACAAACAAACAAACACAACCAATCATATGCCCAAGTCTTAAAAGGAAACCCTAATGCGAAAAATCCCCCAAGTAATTCCAACGCAAAGCAACCTCCATACGCTAATCTTCCTAGGGAAGGTCTACAAATGCCTTCAGGAAATATGCCTAGCTCAATCGAAAATTTAATTCAAACTATGAATAACTTTATGGCCACTATGCAGAACATGTTTCAGGAAATGATGCGAAACCAGAACATGCTCCTGCAAGTTCTACTCAACAAAAAATGAACCAGTTAAAAATATGTTTCTGGAATGCAAACGGGTTATCCCAACATAAACACGAAGTTGCAAACTTTCTCTGAAACACACTTTACTCATAAAAACTGCTTTAGGGTAAATAGATACTTTACGTATGACACAAAACATCCCAGCGGACGGGCTTGTGGTGGCACAGCCATAATTGTGCACAAACACATCAGACACTTACCATTGCCAGAGTTCGAAGAAGATTGTATCCAGGCCACATCTATAAATCTTACTGATTTCAAACTAACGTTAACATCAGTTTATTGTCCCCCGAGGCACAAAATTCTACACGATAAATTTCTCAACTTCTTCTCCACATTGGGCCAGAAATTCATTGCTGCTGGCGATTACAACGCTAAACATACATATTGGGGCTCCAGACTTATTAGTCCTAGAGGAAATCAGCTATACAATACCGTAACTGCAAATAATTTTGATGTCGTATCGAGTGGTGAGCCTACCTATTGGCCAACCGACTTCAACAAGCTACCAGACCTTATTGACTTTGCTGTAATTAAAAACATCAAGCGCGATCAGGTACTAGTTATTTCCTCATATGAGCTATCGTCTGATCATTCACCTTTAATCCTCATTTTAAAAGGCAACTCTGACGCCGCAGCTGCAAACTTTATTTCCTATCCAAACAGAAACACAAATTGGTTAAGGTATAAAATGTATGTGAGCTCTTACCTATCACAGTGCATTCCCCTAAAAAATTCATCTGACATCCAAATAGCTGTCGACCGTTTTACAGAAGTCTTGGATTCTGCAGCAAGAAATGCAACCCCAATCAAGCGGACAAATAAACGTGCTCCTCACAATACATCGACGGATATGGAGACCCTTATCAGAGAAAAAAGGAAGTTAAGAAGACAATGGCAAAACAGTCGTTCCCCAACCACTAAGGCCCAACTACAATTATGCCTGACAACTCTTCTCAACAAATTAAGACAGAACCACGAGTCTGCAATAGAAGGCTAACAGCCTAGATGCCACAAAAAACTCCAATTACAGCTTATGGAAGGCTGTACGGCATATGAAATGCCCTATAACCCAAGAATCTCCGTTAAGACTGGAAAACCGCACTTGGGCAAAAAACACAAATGAAAAATTAAACGCTTTCGCGGACCACCTTGAGAAAGTTTTCACGCCACATGATGCACATACTTGTTCCTGTCGTCCAATCATTACTGATAAGGTAAACCATCCAATAAAATTTAACATAACTCAAGTAAAATCTGCAATAGAAAAAGAGCATATTAGAAAATCTCCCGGACCTGTCCGCATCACAGGGTCAATGATAAGAAACTTACCATCGTCTGCTTCTAGAATCTTGCTGCTCATTTTTAACGCGATATTAAGAATCGGATACTTCCCATCCTCATGGAAGAGGTCTAATTGTTATGATTCCCAAGCCAGGAAAAGATGCTAGCCAGGTTGCGTCGTACAGACCGATAAGCCTTTTATCAATCCTATCGAAGCTTTTCGAAAAAATATTCGTTTTAAGTATTACTCCTCATCTAAATGGACACGACATCATCCCGGATCACCAGTTCGGATTCAGAGCGAAACATGGTACAATAGAACAAGTGCATAGAATTGTCACCCTTATAAGATCGGCGTTTGAGAAAAAGCAATACTGCTCAGCCCTGTTTATAGACATTTCCCAAGCATTTGACAAAGTTTGGCATGATGGGCTACTCATCAAAATCACACGAATGCTTCCTCAAAACACTCACAAGCTTCTGGAGATCTATCTAACAGGCAGAACATTCATAGTAAGGTCGCAAGATAAATACTCCCCACTCAAGAAAATTACTGCTGGTGTCCCCCAAGGCAGCGTATTAGGACCGCTTCTATATATAATATACACAGCGGATATGCCAACAAACCTGAGCACGCATACCTCTACATTTGCAGACGACACAGCATTTATTAGCGTTAACCATGACCCAAAAGTCGCATCGCAAAATCTGCAGTCCCACGTCAATGAACTAGAGGCCTGGCTAGAAAAATGGAGAATACAGGTTAACCCGGCTAAATGTGCTCACTTAACTTTCACGCTCAGAAGACTAACGTGCCCAGCTGTAAAAATGAATAACATCACTGTTCCGGTAGAAAACCATGTTAAGTACTTGGGAATTTATATAGATAGACGCTTGACCTGGTTTCGTCATATTGAAGCGAAAATAACGGCTATGAAACTTAAAGCAGCTCAACTACATTGGCTTCTCGGTCGCAACTCAAACTTGTCTGTAGATAACAAAATTCTCTTATACAAGTCCATCATAAAACCAATATGGCCATATGGCATCCAATTATGGTGTACAACATGCGCATCTAACATCCAAAAGCTTCAAAGAAGACAGTCTAGAATATTACGACAAATTGTCTGCGCCCCATGGTATATACGTAATTATATTATCCACAGAGATCTCAACGTCCCCACTATCCAGGAGGAAATTAAAAAATATTCCATTAGCTACATCGATAAACTAATGGCCCAACCTAACTACCTCGCTCGGGGTCTGCTTCAGTTCGAAGGTCACCAGAGGCTAAAAAGAACCGATACTTTGAGCCTAACTAGAAGACATTTTTAAGATTTGAATACAGCAGTTAGTGGTTACATTGGTAACACTAATAAACAACAACTAGAATTAAGATTTGAATACATATTGTAAATTTCGATAAGAAAGATTCAATAATAAAAATAAATTAAAAAAAAAAACGTTTGTTTGTTTACCTTTTGAAACATACATATGTTTTTTTGATTTACTAAATTTCTGCAGTAAAAATTTGTAAATACTCAGACAAGAACTGTCACTTTACGCTCTCAATTTGTATTCTCATTTACTGCATTTTTTGTACTCGAACGCAATTTCAAAAATTTCCAAAAATCCGTAAGCTTTTAAATATGCTCCAGTTACATCTTGCGATGTTAAAGGAGTGTTTTAAATTTATTGAACTGTTTTATGCGATAACAGGAAATTGCTTTTTTCAAAATCTTAGAATTCAAAGCCACCTGTATTATTTATAAACATTTAACAATTCAACAATATTTACATAAAGTTACCTAAAAGGCAAAAGGGCCCAACTAACAAAAAATTACAATTCTACTTTTTAAAATTTAGATATACTTTGATGAGATGCATCTGAATTTGTGAAAAGTTAGTTTGAAATTGTTTGTTAGTTAGGGCGTTTTGCGTGAAAGGTAACAATATAACACACAAGTAAAAAAGAATAGTACCTAACCGTTTGTTACCTGTAATGTTAAGTGTATATGAAAAAGGATTATCTTTGTGACTGGCAGAGTTTGCCGCTAGCCACGCTATTTGCTTTTGCCAGTCTCAATGGTTAGAGGGCAAAAAGAGATTTTTCTATAATTTAAACACAAGGCAGATATTGTCGATTTGTAGTCAAAATTAAATCTAATTTATTTTGGGCAGTGCACCCCTTTTTATACAAAAATTATCTTAGTCTAATTTCTTATTCTATTTCCCCTTTTTGGTTTCATAACCAATCATAATTTAGTTTGGGAAATTGAGTTTAAAAATTAGTCACTCAATTGTCCAAACTGCATATGTTGCACTTTTAACAAATCAATGTTCATCGATTTGTTTTTATTAAGTGCATGTGTAGTATCAAATTGTTTTGTTATGCATGTTGGTTATTTATTAGGGTGGCCCATCTTCATGTGGTAAAGTGTATTAGGGCACACTACACCCTCACCCTTTAGAGAAAAATTAGGGGATTAATTTTTCAAAAAAAAAAAAAAAAAATTTGTGTAATTACAAATTATGTTTTAACATTAATCTTAACATATGCTTATAGTATTGGTTTTGTTTCTATATAAAAATGTTTTATATATATTTTTCTTAAAATAGTGTTCTTAAGATATTGAAATACATGTAATTAAATGTAGTAAAATATTTTATAAATGAAATATATGTAATTAAATGTAATTAAATATTTTATAAATTAAAATTAGTTTTCTTAAGATATATAAAGTATATATAATTAAATGTAATTAAATATGGTTATTATTTATTTTAAAATTATAAAGATATATATGGTTTTAGATTGGTATTATGGAATTCCTTCGTCTGTCCGTTATAATCTATTAGAGTATTTACTCCATTTTTACCTACAATTCTATATGGTCCTTTATATGGACTTTGGTTCTTACTTCTATTTTCTACTCTAAGTAATACTAATTCACCTATTTCTAAGTTTAGTCTGTTTTGATAGTTATTATTTAATGTTCTTTTTGATTTTACTTTATAAGTCATCTCTTTTGCTCTGTTTAAAGCGAATTCTAGTCTGACTCGCAATTCTTTTGCGTAGTCATCATAGTTATATATGACTGTATTGTCATTCATAGCGGTATCTGATGGCAAGCATGGTAACTTTCCATAGACTAGTTCATATGGTGTATAACCAGTGTCAATATGCGGAGATGTGTTGTAAGCAAAAGTAAAATATGGAATCCAAGTGTCCCATTCGTCATTATTTGCTGTTGTCAACAGAAACTCATTAAGAACCCTATGGTTTCTCTCTACGGCAACTTATGTTTGGTGATGATAAGGGGTTGAGAAAATTTGTCTTGTTTGTAATAGTTCGCATATGTTGCGCATGGTTTCATTCGTAAATTCTGTACCCCTGTCTGACTTAAGTACCTTGAATTGTCCGTATCTCAAGATCACTTGTTCCACTAGTGTTTTGGCTGTAGTGACAGCGTCTTTTGTTTGCATTGGATGTGCGATTACAAATTTAGTCAGCTCGCATTGCATCGTAAGTATGTAGCGGTAGTTGTTTGATATGCGTAGTGGAGCTACAGTGTCGATTGAAATTACTTAAAAACTGTTGTTGGGTGTAGATGTTTGTATGAGTGGTTCCTTAATGTGTTTTGTCTGTTTGTTTTTATTGCATTTGTCACAGTATGATACAAATTGTTTTACCATTTTAGTCATATTTTTCCAAATATATTTCTGTTTTAACTTAATGATTGTTTTTGTAATTCCTAAGTGTCCGGAACTCAAGGAACTGTGAAATTCGTCAATCAGTTTGTATTTTATAATGTCGTCTTTAATTCTTGTTGGAGGCTTAAATATCAATATTTTCAGTTGAGGATTTTTGTTGTTGATTATTATTTGTGCATATGCTTTTTTAAATTCTTCCTTTGTATACAAATTAAATATTTTATCTTGACTTGAAAGTGCTAATTCTCTTATACTTTCTATATTCATTTTAGAAATCAGTTTCTTCAGTATCGAACCTAGATTCGCTGATTTATCACTGAATCTTGCTAGCTTATCATTTTCATTATAGTGGGTACGAGATTTCTTCATATTCGAAACTTGTTTCGTTGAATTATCATCCCGACCTATGTGCACAATATTATTTTCCGTATATATACTTAAATTTTCTTTATATTGTATTTCATTAAATTGCAATTTTTTCATGTTCTTAATATCATTGATGGATGTACATTCCCATATATGAAGTTGATCAGACCTCTAATTTATTTATATCCTCATTATTCAATTCCTCTATTTTATTTGCCTCATTTTCTTTATTTTTCATGGCTCTAGTTGTTATTAGAACTCTTTTTTGATTTTCGTCATGTTCTTGTGGTATCATTTGTCTAAGTATGTCAGAGTCAATTTCTATTCTCGAGAGTGCGTCAGCATTTGTATTCATCTTTCCTTTCTTGTAAACAATTGAAAAATTATAGTCTGATAAATCAAGTCTTATCCTGGTCATCTTTGATGAAGGATTTTTGTGAGAGAACAATGAAATAAGTGGTCGATGGTCCGTGACAACTATGAACTCTCTTCCATATAAATATGGTTTGAAAAAATTTTTACCCCAATGGATTGCCAAGAGTTCTTTTTCTATTATTGGTTTGTTTATGTCATGTTTCTGCAAAGACTTGCTGACGTAAGAAATTGGTAAGTCTGTAATTTTTAATGTATACCGGTGTGTTGTCTGAGGTTATGATTTCCTGATTGTAAAAATTGTTGCTAGTTAATTTTTCGTTGTCCAAACATTTTGGTATATTTTTTTTTTTAAATTATGATTAGTGATGATATTGCATTTTTGTCATTGTTGTTAATTTGTAGCTCTTTCATTATTATTTTTTTTTTTAACGTTCGTCATTGTAACCTAATATGTCATAATTTTCTTTAGTGGGTCAGTTTAAAGTTTAATGCCTTTTAGAATTACTGTTGAATTTGTTGTTGTTTAGAGTTTTTATGTGTGTAACACTTTTTGGTGTTAGCAATTTTCTCTATATTTAATGACTTTAACAAATATGTAGATAATTTTGGGGATTTATATATATATAATTCCTTTAATTACTATTGTATGATTACGAACTATGTACTGTATCAATATTATTAATATTATGTTTGTTCATTAGTAAAATTTTTTTTTCTCTTGTAAAAATTTGTTTATTGTAGTGTGACCTTAATTATTATTCTTGGTACAAACAACGAATAATAATTTGTGTTTATTGCTCACCACTTGAGTAACCAACCCAAGTGCTTGGTAACAAAAATAACAAGATCGTATTGCAATTTTTGTCAGTTTGTTTTGTTTTATGAAAACAATAAACAAACTGAGGAACACACACATTGGCACATGTGTTGAATGTTGTGGGATAGAATTGCACTTATGTCGACCAGATGTGTAGAACTACATTGTGGAAGGTCGGGGTTTTTGTTATTGTGTATTGGGTCAAGATTATTATTAGAATTCTAGATTAAGAATGTAAGTTGTGAAAATAGTATTTAAGACACAGTCTAATTTAAGAAACAAACAGCACTAGAACTAGAGATAGTTCCGAATGCTCTAAAGTAAAAAATAAGTAACTAAATTAAAATTATTAATAAAGACTGAGTAAAGAAAAAATATAAACAATAGTTTAAATTTTTATTGGGTGATAAAACAATAAAAAACCCATCACATGGCGATCCTGCCCATTTCATAAGAACCACGAAGGAAGAAAAATAAGAGAGGTACTCAATCTATGCCTGAGATTGAAAGGACTGTTCGGCCGAGGAACGAGTCACGACAAACAAAATTTATGTATTAGGGACAGAGTGCTTCTAATTCAGCACCTGCGAATCGGAGGCGAGTTCGCCCATGATTCAAGTTTAATAGTTATAATTTCCATTTTTTTTAATGCCCGAAGAGAAAGCTATAAGAGCAGGTCCAAAGAAGTTGACCTTAGAGGAATATAAGAAAAGAAATAAAGCGGCACCGGTTGAGTGGACACCAAAGATCCCAAGTGTTAAGCCCCCAAAAAGAAGAGGAGGTTACTTGGTGAAACTAAGAAGAGAATTAGCCAACGTAAGAAAGTTGGTGAACGCAACACCACCACCACCATGGCAGCACGCGAATGATTATTGGCAGCGCATAGAAGAATTGGAGAAAATTATCAAATTATATTTAGAAAAAAAAAATAAATAAACATTAGTAGTATGAAATATATATTTGTACCATTCTTTATGATTTTATGGATGATTCTTGTAGTAACATTCATACCTAGAATAGAAGAGACAGCAAAAGCAAGAATTATAGAAGCAACGGATGAATTCTTAAGTAGCATAAATATAAAACGCTTATTACATATCTAGAATAATGATAAAAGATTTGATAAAAAATATTATTAAATTAATTGTACTGCTAATATTTTCACTCATCATCGGATTTTCGGTTAGGGCATATATATTAATGCAAGAGCGTATAGAATCACTTAAGAATATATTCACATTTTTTTAATAAAGTCAACCGTTATTCGTGTATGGATTCTGTTTTCAATTCGTTAAGATCTATTATCTCTAATGCGAAAAAGTCACTGAACCGACCTTATTCAGAATATACCATAGCAGAGAAAAAATTAGAATTGGTAAAACTGACAGAAAGATTTAATGAGTTTACTTCCGAGAATAAAGTTTCTGTAGAGGAAATATCAGAATTTGACAGATTAAAGTTAGGGGCGGTAGAAATATTAAATTCACACGTAGCCAAAAATCAAAATAATTCAAGAAAAAACTTATCCGTGACAATGTCAAATATGGAAATCGGGGAGTTAACGGCAATCGTCAAACTAATCCCACTTTTTTCGGGGAAAAAGGACGAATTGCACAGTTTCATAACAAATTTAGATATAGTCTCTAAAACGATCCCGACTGCAAAACAGACTTCTTTTTTCCAATTTGTTTTTAGTTCCAGATTAGACCTGAAGGTCCAGAATAGGATAAAACAGAGTACCATTCCTACAACAGTAGAGGAATTGATACGGGTTTTGAAGAACTCCTATAAATCAACAAGAAATTCCAATAGCATCCTGAATGAGCTTACAGGTATATCTCAAAAGGGTGACAACCTGATGGGATTTGCTAGTAAAATAGAGAATTTGGTAACAGAATTAAATGAATTACAAATAGTGGAAGAAGGAGAAGAAAGTAGGTCGTCTATAATTAGAGCAAACAGTAAGATAGCCTACAATTCTTTCTTGAATGGTCTATCAGATCCTCAAATTGTTGCCACCATAGACGCTAGTCGTGTTTCTACATTCACTGAAGCGTTAGAAATTGCAGAAAAGGCCTCATCCAGAACTAAACAAAGGCAAATACTGTACCAGAATTTGGCGCCGAGGCAAAGAAATGTTTCTACCCAATGCGGGAAGTGCGGCAGAATACATGGCGATAGGTGTTTGGCCAGCGGAAAAACTTGTAATAAGTGTGGAAAACTAAATCATTTTGCAAGCAAATGTCTGACGAGAAGTGGTTCAGCGAACTCAAGCAACAGTAGTTCCAGGAATAGCAGTAACAATAGCAACTCAAACGGTAGAAATTCAAATAATGTCTACAACCGTAGAAACAACCAAAATTGGAATAATAGAAACCGAAATATCAACCACGTCAATGGTCAGGGAAACTTACGAACCCCGGAGACCATTCAGCAGGGATCTCCGGAGGATCTCGACTAAACAACGAAAAGAAAATTTGTAGTATTTCATCGAATCTCAAAAATTATGTCAAACTAAATATTTTTAATACAGACTATCCTTTAACGTTCTTAATAGATACAGGAGCTGACGTATCTCTCTGTAAGGAAAGTTTAGTCTATCATTATAACGAGGATTCAGATGATTACTGCAACCTGACGGGAATCTCAGACGAAATAATAAAATCGATAGGTTCCACAGAGGTAAAAATAAAATTTGATAATTATGAGATTAAACACAAAATACAATTAGTGAAAAACGATTTCCCAATAAAAACAGACGGAATTCTTGGTAGAGATTTTTTCTCTAAATTTAAGTGCAACATAGATTACGACAGATACATATTGTCATTCAAAATCGAGAACGATCTTGTTACCCTTCCGATACATGACAATGCATTTGGAATAAACCATGTAAGAATACCTAGTAGAAGTGAGATTATTGTTCCATTCAATATCGAGTTAGAAGAAGATGTCGTAGTATTAAATCGTGAGGTCACTAAGGGTTTATATCTGGCGAATGCCATAGTACCTAAAAATGGCAATCAACACATAAAGATGTTGAATGTTACAAATAGACCCATGACTGTAAGGAATCTAGAAATAAAAACTGTTCCATTAAGCAACTACGAAATCTGCACTTTTAACACTAGCCAGAATAGTGGCAAGGATACAAAAGAAAGACTTCATAAATTGTTACAGAATCTTAAATTAGATGACTTAGAATGTGATGACAAAAAAGAGATTATAAGTATCTTGGATAGATATCAGTCGGTATTCCATTTGGATGGGGAAGAATTGACAACTAACAATTTCTATAAGCAGAAAATAAGTCTGCATGATAGTAGTCCGGTGTATATAAAAAATTACCGTCTACCACAAACACATACGGAAGAGATAAATTCACAAGTGCAGAACTTGTTGGAAACTAATATAATAGAGCCTTCAGTAAGTCCGTACAATGCACCCCTTTTATTAGTTCCAAAAAAGGGACAAACTGAGCTAAGGAAGTGGAGGTTAGTGGTTGATTTTAGGAAATTAAATGATAAGATCGTAAACGATAAATTTCCGTTAACACGATTGGATGATATCTTGGATAAATTGGGTAGAGCTAAGTATTTTTCTACATTGGATATGACAAGTTCATTTCACCAAATAGAGCTTGATCACCAATCTAGACCATGTACAGCGTTTTCAACACCTAATGGCCACTACCAGTATACGAGATTGCCTTTCGGGTTGAAAATTTCGTCCAACAGCTTTCAACGAATGTTAACTATTGCTTTATCAGGGTTAGAATCTGAAGCTTTTCTATACGTAGACGATATAATAGTCTTCGGATGTAGCCTTAAACATCATAATGCCAACTTGGTAAAAGTGTTGGATCGACTGAGAAAGTATAATCTGAAACTGAACGCCAATAAATGTTGTTTTCTGAAACCGGAAGTGATATATCTTGGTCATTTAATAACTCCAGAGGGAATAAAACCAGATCCTGAAAAATTTGCGGCAATAACCAATTATCCAATACCAACAAATGCAGATGACGTGAGAAGATTTGTGGCTTTCTGCAATTACTATAGGAGGTTTATAAAGAACTTTGCCGACATAGCAAGCTGTTTAAATCAGTTGCTGAAGAAAGGAGTAAAGTTTGAGTGGACTGAACACTGTCAAACCGCATTCGAAACTTTGAAGCAAAAGTTAATTTGTCCACCAATTCTACAGTATCCCGATTTTAATAAACCTTTTATATTAACAACTGATGCATCAGATTTTGCACTGGGAGCCGTGTTATCACAAGGTGAAATTGGAGAGGATAAACCAATATCGTATGCTAGTCGTTCTTTAAATAAACACGAAAGGAACAAATCGGTTATTGAAAAAGAGTTACTTGGTATTCACTGGGGTATACAGTTTTTCCGACCGTATCTATATGGTAGAAAATTTGTGGTCGTGACGGATCATCGTCCGTTAGTTGCATTATTTACACATAAAAATCCGAGCTCTAAACTAACAAGAATCCGTTTAGAACTATCTGATTATGATTTTCATATAGTATATAAAGAGGGAAGTAGTAACACAAATGCTGACGCTCTTTCGAGAATAGAATTAGATTCTGAGATGTTAAAGGAGATGATACCTAAAAGTCTTGATAGCACAATCAAAAAATCGCTGGTGATTACGAGAGGTATGAAGAATAAAATGATACAAAATGACGCGGAAGAGGAGGATAGAAACAGAAAAACTGAGAAAAATGGTAATACAGATCCTATTGAGCCTGATCAACTCAAGATGTGGGAATGTACATCCATGAATGATATAAGAAGTGCACAAAAACTAAAGTTTATAGTAGAAAATTCGAAAGAAAATTTAGAAATTGAAAACAATCATGCTTTTACGGCCGTCAGATGTGGTGATAATCCCGATTATTTAGGTAATATGTTGGAGAAGCTACCTTCTGTTTTAAGCAGGTTGGGGTATGGCGTTTTCGCACTAGAGAAAAGTGACGAAATATTTAGAAAAATAAGCCATGAGAAAATGAAAGAAATAGTGAATAAAAGCAAAGAGAGAATAAAAATTCTGCTCTATACGAATCCTCAAAGAGTAATTAACGAAAAAGACAAGACTGAATTAATAAGATTGTATCATAATACACCATGCGGAGGACATTCTGGAGTCAGAAGAATGTTGCTCAAGTTAAAGCAGAAATACATATGGAAAGACATGTGTAAGATGGTAAAGAAGTATGTCTCCGAGTGTGATCTGTGCCAGAGAAACAAGCAGATAAGACACACAAAAGAACCGTTATGTATGACGGATACACCAACACAAAGCTTTAGTACTGTGGTTATCGATACGGTTGGTCCACTTCGACCATCAGAAAATAATCGATACATACTAACGATGCAGTGTGAATTGACGAAATACGTCATAGCAGCACCTATGGAAACAAAAGAGGCTAAATGTGTGGCAAAGACTCTGATGGAAAATTTAATACTGAAATATGGACTATTTGAAAAGCTAAAATCCGATCGAGGTACTGAGTTTACTAATGAGTTAATGAGAGAGGTGTGTAAACTTTTACAGATCGAACAAGTATTTTCTACTCCTTACCATCATGAAACTCTAGGGACAGTTGAGCGTAACCATAGGGTTCTAAACGAGTATTTCTTGTCGTTTGTCAACAATGACAACTGGTCTGTATGGATTCCATACTATTCTTTCGCTTATAATATAACCCCACACGTTGATACAAACTATTCACCATTTGAATTAATTTTTGGGAAACTGCCTTGTTTGCCGGGTGAACAAGTTATGTCTTGCGGTAAGGTTTACAATGTAGATAATTATGCGAATGAATTAAAAGTTAGGCTAAAATATTCATTGGAGAATGCTAGGGGACTGTTGGTTAAGGTAAAAGAGAAAAGAGGTTTGGATTCAACGAACAATTCGCATAGTATAGAGTTGGTGGTAGGGGATTTGGTTCTGATAAAAAGAGGAAATAGAAGGAAAAACGAATCACCATACCAGGGTCCATATAAAATAACGAATATAGAAAATTTGAATGTAACAGTAGAATGTAACGATAAAAAAAAAATTGTACATAAGAACTTGCTTAAGAAATATGTATGTAAGACAAAATTGTAAAACCATTTAGTGTATAAGCACGTTAATATAATAAAGTATTTTAAGAAAAACCATAAGTAGAATAAGCATATTAATAAGTAATAAAATGTTAACATAATTTTTGGTAAGAGTAATCCTACAATTTTCATCGTAAAAATTGTATGATTTCTCTCAAGGGCAAGGGTGTAGTGTGACCTTAATTATTATTCTTGGTACAAACAACGAATAATAATTTGTGTTTATTGCTCACCACTTGAGTAACCAACCCAAGTGCTTGGTAACAAAAATAACAAGATCGTATTGCAATTTTTGTCAGTTTGTTTTGTTTTATGAAAACAATAAACAAACTGAGGAACACACACATTGGCACATGTGTTGAATGTTGTGGGATAGAATTGCACTTATGTCGACCAGATGTGTAGAACTACATTGTGGAAGGTCGGGGTTTTTGTTATTGTGTATTGGGTCAAGATTATTATTAGAATACTAGATTAAGAATGTAAGTTGTGAAAATAGTATTTAAGACACAGTCTAATTTAAGAAACAAACAGCACTAGAACTAGAGATAGTTCCGAATGCTCTAAAGTAAAAAATAAGTAACTAAATTAAAATTATTAATAAAGACTGAGTAAAGAAAAAATATAAACAATAGTTTAAATTTTTATTGGGTCATAAAACAATAAAAAACCCATCACATTAATTTTTTAAATGTATACTTTTTAGTTAATATTTAGTTTGAAACAAATTAGAGAACAAACATATAGTGGTTTAAAATTGCTTTAAATTGTTTTTTCAATAAAATTGTTTTTGAATGAATAAATAGTCAAACAAGTTTTGAACTGCCTAAGCACGTTCACCACGAATACGGCGGTCCAATTGAAAGTCGCTAGGCATGATGGTGACACGCTTGGAATGAATGGCGTACAAGTTAGTGTCTTCAAACAATCCAACCAAGTAGGCTTCCGAAGCTTCCAGAAAAAGCCCGAATGGCAGCAGACTGGAAACGTAAATCATTTTTGAAATCCTGTGCACTAAACGTTGGAAGTGCAACTTGAGAATAAGCAATTCCGTGGATTTCTGATAACGACAGATTTCGCGCAAAGCCATAGTACCGGGGCGATAGCGCTGGGGTTTCTTTATACCGCTGGTGGAAGGGGCTGATTTACTAGCAGCTTTGGGAGCCATTTGTTTACCAGGGGCTTTAGCACCAGTGTATTTACGAGCTGTCTGTTTGGTACGGGCCATTTTTAAACTTCTGACAATAATATTGTTTTTGGTCCGTTCAGGATATGTCGCCTTCAGAATATTATTTTGGTCCGTTTAGGCAGGATCGCCATGTAATGTTAAGTGTATATGAATTGATGTAATGTTATGTGTTGAGGGGTGGCAGGATCGCCATGTAATGTTAAGTGTATATGAAAAAGGATTTTCTTTGTAACTGGCAGAGTTTGCCACTAGCCACGCTATTTACTTTTGCCAGTCTCAATGGTTAGAGGGCAAAAGGAGATTTTTCTAAAATTTAAATACAAGGCAGATATTGCCGATTTGTAGTCAAAATTAAATCTAATTTATTTTGGGCAGTGCACCCCTTTTTATACAAAAATTATCTTAGTCTAATTTCTTATTCTATTTCCCCTTTTTGGTTTCATAACCAATCATAATTTAGTTTGGGAAATTGAGTTTAAAAATTAGTCACTCAATTTTCCAAACTGCATATGTTGCACTTTTAACAAATCAATCTTCATCGATTTGTTTTTATTAAGTGCATGTGTGGTATCAAATTGTTTTGTTATGCATGTTGGTTATTTGTTAGGGTGGCCCATATTCATGTGGTAAAGTGTATTAGGGCACACTACAAAATACACCACACTTATAACAGAGGGTGTACATTTTCGGGTGTTTCGTATTTGGGGCCATAGACAGTCATGGACCCACCAGATGAAAAATATGCTTTGAGGCAAAGAGCTATTTGTGACGAATTTTATATAGATGTCAAAATCTATGCACGATATTTTTTTCGTTTAAAAGAGATAAAAGAGAAATTTACGATAATATAGTAGCTATGTATGTATATAATGTTGCAATTAATATTTATTGAACAATAAGTTCTCGAACAAAAAAAAAAAAAAAAAAATTTCTCATAAATGATTTTAACATACATACATAGCTTTGTGTGGAATTCTTGAATAAGGCTGAGCTCGCTTTTAGAGCTTTTAGAGTAGTATGTATAGTTAATTGTGGTAACCATCCGTTTATGTACATACCTATAGCTTTAAAGTAAACCAAAGGTTGAATTTAGCAAAAAAGTGAAATAATGAGGGAATAGGAATATTGCAAGAAAGCTTTATAAATTGAAATTTGGATTATTAAACACATGAAATAAAAATGGTAAATATTAAAAAAATAACTTATAAAAGAAATAAGTTTTCACATTCAATACATGATATCCTTTAACAAGTAAAAAATCTTATTTTATGCCTAATTTAGCAGCACATTTGGCTCATAAACACCCTTTTCGACAATTACCAAAAAAAGGAAAAATAAAAAAACACTGAGATGTTTAATTACCAAAAAAGTTTTAGACAGAATTTCCAAATAATATCCATTTCACATCTTGCAAATTTTTGGCAGGGTATAAAATTTAAAATATCTCGTTTTAAGATCATTTAAGTTCTCTTTTGATTATCGAATCGCTTTTTCTACTTTTTTCACTTCAAAATAATATGATTGGTTTTGTTCTTATTTTTTGTAATAATTCGAAATTTTTCAAAGTAAGACCGCTTTGAAAGATGGTTATAAAACAGCGTAAATTTACAAAAAACAAGTAAGAGTGCTATATTCGGCTGTGCCGAATCTTATATATCCTTCACCATTGTGCGAGAAGACTACAGAGCAACTAGACAAAAACTAAATAATTTTTTCATATACATACATACATATTTACAATACTAAAAACTTCATTATAAATTAAATTTTAAAATCAAAAACTGGTAAATATTTCATTTTCCTTTTTAAAACATAAAAATTTAAAAAAAATTTCTTTTTGCAAAACCAAGATTCAAACCAGGGGACTCACTGTTTCTAATCTTAACAAACCCCCTCAATAACTGAACCATGAAGGAACGTTGTTTGAATATCATAAAAATGAAATGTGGCCCGATTTTCGGTTCACAACAAAATTTTTAGGGATGCTGTTTATTGATAATCTACATAAATGTTTGTATATAATTTGGAAACTTTGGCCCTTGCCGTTCTTCAGATATACAGAAAAAATAAATAAAAAAAAACACAACAATAAGGGATTTTTTGCGAAGAATTAGAGGTAGTCGTTGTTTTTTGTTCATATCTCAGCCATTTGTGGAGCGATCTTGCTGAATTTCAATAGCAAGAAATGGTGGACTATATGTGACATAGATGTTAAACAAAACACATATCAAACGTAGGACGGACATACGGATAGACGGACATCGTTAAATCAACTTCGCTTTTTATAAGGACCCAGAATATATATACTTTATAGGGGGTAAGATCAATATTGTAGAAATTACAAACGGAATGACAAAGTTATATATAAAGGATTAGGGTGGTTATTAGCTATATCGAACAATTTTTTTCCTTATTTTTTCATACTCTCGTACACCAAATCGATTGGTAAAAGAGAAAAACTATCTTAAAAAATATTTTAGACGAATTAGTTTAGATTAAGGCGAGTCGCCACGCCCTCCAATGATTGAAAAAATGTTTTTTTTTTATATAATTAATATTTAATTAATATTAATTTTATTACAACATAGCTAAAAAAGACTTTACTGTAAATCGTATATTTAGAAAATAAACTAGAAATTATTGAAAAAAACTCTATACTTCATATTAACATGTTCATAAAATGCCCATTTGCTTCACAAACAGTCTTCTTTAAATTTTCATAAGGCCAAGCGACAGAAAAGCAGTGCATATTCTTATTGCGACAGTTGAAGCGTTATAACTAGATCCACAAAATTATATTATAAATAGAAGTTCCATCCGAAATGCAAGACAAAGACTGCGAAAAGAGCACATTTAAGTTCTGAAAGAACAATTCAAAGCCATGAAAACCCTATACTTCATATTAACTTGTTAATAAAATGCCCATTTGTTTCACAAACAGTCTTCTTTAAATTTTTATAAGACCAAGCGACAGAAAAGCAGTGCATATTCTTATTGCGACAGTTGAAGCGTTAGAACTAGATCCACAAAATTATATTATAAATAGAAGTTCCATCCGAAATGCAAGACAAAGACTGCGAAAAGAGCACGTTTTAGTTCTGAAAGAACAATTCAAAGCCATGACACTAGATGCTCTATGCTTGCATTGGGATGGAAAGCTATTACCCGCTTTAACACTAGATGCTCTATGCTTGCATTGGGATGGAAAGCTATTACCCGCTTTAACTGGAAGCGATAAAATTATCAGGCTGCCTATAATTATGTCAAGCGGATGCAATGAGCAGTTGCTTCAAGTTCCTTCCTTAGAAGGTGAACCGGAAAACAACAAGCATTTGCGGTTTGCAATGTCATTCAAGAATGGAACCTTCAGGATCACATAAAAGCCATGGTATTTGACACAACAGCCGTCAACACCGGTCGTATAAATGGAACCTTCGCTATCATAGACATTTTTTAGAAAAATCGCTTTTATGGTTACCATGAAGACACCATATCTATGAAATTATCTTGCGAAGTATTTTTGAAGAGAAATTTGTAAAAAAAAAGGATGTCCGAATGTGGCCTTTTTCGAACAATTTAAGACTGCATGGCCAAAATTTTATTTACAAAACTTTCGTTCTGGGATTGAAAACAAAACGGCATTCCGACATTTAAAAAATTCCAGCAGTCGTGTTGTAAGTTTTGTTGAGACAATGCTCACAGAAAAACAGCCAAGAGACGACTATAAGGAACTTCTACTATATCACAAAATCGTTATGAACTACTAGGTAGTCTTAATATAGAATTTAATGAAAGTGCCTCGACAAGTAAAAACTTTCCCAAAGAATCCATTAGCGTTGATGATGTAAAGAATTCTGGTAGACCTACAAAAAAAAAAAAAAAATTCGGTCCTCCTATCATTTTATATAATGTTAATGTTAAGAAACTGGTTGACCAGCTAAGTCATAGAACCCAAAGGTTGTCTACAAGGTTATTAATTCGTCTAAGAGCAAAAGCAAGCTTTATTTTGAGGACCTTCTGTGCACTTAGAGATGATGGAAAATCTAAGGGCACGGAATGTTAACTCGTACTCATTTACGCCACAGGAATTAAAAAGAGTTTCAGTGATTTTAAGAGGAATATATTATTTAACAGAAGTATCTGAAATTAAAACAGCCCTTGATGTAGAATTACCCAATACAGTAGAAAAGGTTAACAAGTTTGTTACAGAGTATTCTGCGAAAAACGATTGCGACACCGGTTTATTTATTGTTACGTTAGCCCAAGGTAAAACTCTTAATGATGTAAATAAATTAAGATATTTATTGAATCAGTCGATTAGTTGGGAGTCGCCAAAAGTTAAAAAAAGATAGATTCAGTGTTACAGATGCCAGTTATGGGGACATTCAGCCCGTAACTGCAATTCAAAATTTAAGTGCGTAAAATGCAATTTATCCCATGAACCCAGTACTTGTAGTATAAAAAAAGGGTGAGTCACTCCCGATATGCGTTAATTGCAATGAAACTGGACATTCTGCAAACTATAAGGGCTGTTTAGCTTATAGAACATATTTAAAAAATAGGAAAGAATTGATTGACAAGGCTAAGACTAGACGGACAGAGGCTAGAGATAATGTTGAAAATGCTATTTTTAATAGTCAAAGGGTTAACAAGAAGACTTCATTCGCATTCGGCGAGTTATTCAGAGAGCCGAAAAAAAACATTAGAATCTAAAATTTTGAATTTTTTAAATTCCTCCATGTCATTAGAAATGGCTAAAAACGAATATACAAGTTTATTAAATGAAGTTCTTTTTACATATCACTTTTAACGTAAGGTCATTAGTCGAATTAAGTAGGCGTAAAGAATTACAATTAAAAATTCTTAATTTTCATAGAATTGATAATTGCTTTTTACAAGAAACTAATTTTCGGAATAATTCTAAACTAAATTTTGAAAATAATAAATTAATTAGAGATTTGTCTAGCCAAGACACTGCAATTTTAATTAAAAAAAATATAAAATTTTCTTCTATTAATGTGGACAATATACAATTTCCAAATAGTCTCATAGAAATAGAGTTGTTTTTCGGAGGTCGTGTAAATAAATTACTTTTAGGCAGTTTTTATATTCCCTCGAACTGTCCTCGCAGCGATCTGACATTAAGTTTGGATGCTATTAAACATGCTTCAAGATTATACGATGGCACATTAATCGGGGGTGACTTAAACTCAAGAAATGCCAATTGGGGTGATTCCTTGAACAACTTAAATGGTCAATGTCTCTTTGAATGGTTAAACTACTTAGGGGAATGTTTTACACGAATTTGCGATATAAATCCTTCTTTCCCTGCGGGGCCATATTTTTGTATCATTTTCTTATACATAAGTACAAGGTAAGTCGATACGGTAAACACAAATTATCAGATAACTTCCCTTCCTACCTTCTCAGACCATTATCCTCTCAAATTGACTTTAAAATTTCAAGAATTTGAACTTCTAATGTCACCACCAATTTTTTTAAAATCATTTGAGAACATCAATTGGAATGATTTTCGTGATGACGTCCATCATATGATATTAAATTTATGCCCTCTAGACAATAGAAATATATCTTATGAGGAGATAGATAATGTTATTTCACGATTCAATGGTTGTATTAACGAGAAAATTGACCAGCATTCGAGAGTGGTTGAGCTGAAAAATATAAAATTTTTACTACCAGAGAGTATAAAAAACCTTTATAAGATCAAATATTCGTGGCAGAAAGACCTCAAAAAAAATATTTCATAGAAATGGGAATAGACGATCCGATGAATATCGTCTTTTAAGTACGCAAATACAACTTCTTAAAACAATTATTAAGGAAAAAGACGAATTGTTTCAAGCCGAAGAGTTTAGTAAAAGGCTAGAAAAGATTAGGCCAGGACCGAGGGCATTTAAGGAAGTATTTAATAATATAGGTAAAAAAAATTCCAAAAGTTTTTTAAAAATGATAGTCGGCAATGATATATTTCAAGATGACTCGGATAAGGTGAATCAATTCCAAAATCACTTTTCAAATGTTTACAGCTTCGTTAATCCTGATTGTGTTGAAACTAACGTTGTTCCTAACAATATTAACTCTTATATAAATAATTGCCTTGAAAACATTTGTTCCTTCTCTCATTTTAACAGTGCTTTAAATCCAACGTCCAATAATATTTTTACTAACTTTTCTGAGGTTAATGAAACTATTAAAATATAAAACAATAAAAAGCCTTCGGGACTGGATAATTTATCCAATTTTTTAATAAAAAAATTACCAGGGGCCAAATTACGGCATTCGATATCGATGGAAATTGCAATACAATTTACATGGGAATTTCGATCGATATCGAATGTCGTGATTTGCCCCCAGATTCGGCTATAAAATTGTTAGTTATCATATTTAATAATTGTCTAAACAATGGCTACTTTTTCAAGCTTTGGAAAGTAGCGAAAATTGTTCCTCTTATGAAGAAGCCAAATGATTTTCGAATTGATAACTCACGACCAATTTTTCTAATGTCGGTAAACTGTTTGAAAGAATTATTATGCTAAGGATGGAAAACTCTCAAGTACTGAGTCAAATACCCACTTACGAATTTGGTTTAAACGAGGTCATTCCTCCGATGCTCTAGTTCATTTTCAAAATAACGTAATTTGTAATTTAAGAGAAAAGAAATGTACCGTTGCAATTTCGCTCGATATCGAGAAAGCGTTTGACCGCGCTTATCAATTTGGTATTCTCTTCAAACTGATTCATATGGAATGCGACTCATATATTATACAGCTTTTTTATAGCTATTTCGAGGAGGGACAATTTTTTGTGCAAATTAGTAACTCTAAATCTGATTCCGGTAATATATTTAGAGGTGTTCCACAAGGTGCTATTTTAGCTCCCTTGTTGTATAGCATTCTTGTATATGACTTACCACATATTTATAATGGCTCAAATAGCATTCTCTACGCCGATGACTCTCTTATATACGCTCATGATAGTGGCCCACGTACCGCACTGGGGAAGGTACAGAACCACCTAGTTGTAATTGACGAGTACTACAGGAACTGGGGAATCAAAATAAATCCTTTGAAATCAGAAGCTATCTGTTTTCGTTATGCATCGGGAAAGGGCCCCATAACGTTGTCAAATTAAGTAAAATGCTGAATCTTTCATTAAACGGATTCGTTATTCCCTTCAGAAATGAAATAAAGTATCTTGGAATAACATTAAATAAACTTTTTAAATTTAACCAACATGGCAGATTGGCCAAAAATAAGGGATTACGCATCAAGGGAATGTTTTCCAGATTATTAGTAAACAGAAACTTAAGTCAAAGAACCTAATTACTAATCTATAAAGTTTGCATCAGATCAGCGATCATTTATGGTTTTCCAATTTGGTACACGATATCACCAACCGTTATGAAGGAGTTAGAAGTCCTTGAAAGAAGTTGCTTGCGTCTCTGCTTTAATGCCAATTATGAGAATTACGTAAAAAGATTCTCAAATACTTATATACTTATAATTATAATTAATATTAATTTCATTACAACATAGCTCAAAAAGACTTTTCTGTAAATCGTATATTTAGAAAATAAACTAGAAATTATTGAAAAAAAACCCTATACTTCATATTAACATGTTCATAAAATGCCCATTTGTTTCACAAACAGTCTTCTTTAAATTTTCATAAGGCCAAGTGACAGAAAAGCAGTGCATATTCTTATTGCGACAGTTGAAGCGTTAGAACTAGATCCACAAAATTATATTATAAATAGAAGTTCCATCCGAAATGCAAGACAAAGACTGCGAAAAGAGCACGTTTTAGTTCTGAAAGAACAATTCAAAGCCATGAAAACCCTATACTTCATATTAACATGTTCATAAAATGCCCATTTGTTTCACAAACAGTCTTCTTTAAATTTTCATAAGGCCAAGCGACAGAAAAGCAGTGCATATTCTTATTGCGACAATTGAAGCGTTAGAACTAGATCCACAAAATTTTATTATAAATAGAAGTTCCATCCGAAATGCAAGACAAAGACTGCGAAAAGAGCACGTTTTAGTTCTGAAAGAACAATTCAAAGCCATGACACTAGATGCTCTATGCTTGCATTGGGATGGAAAGCTATTACCCGCTTTAACTGGGAACGATAAAATTAACTGGCTGCCTATAATTATGTCAAGCGGATGCAATGAGCAGTTGCTTCAAGTTCCTTCCTTAGAAGGTGAACCGGAAAACAACAAGCATTAGCGGTTTGCAATGACATTCAAGAATGGAACCTTCAGGACCACATAAAAGCCATGGTATTTGACACAATTATGAAATTATTTTGCGAAGTATTTTTGAAGAAAAATTTGTAAAAAAAAAAGGATGTCCGAATGTGGCCTTTTTCGAACAATTTAAGACTGCATGGCCAAAATTTTATTTACAAAACTTTCGTTCTGGGATTGAAAACAAAACGGCATTCCGACATTTACAAAATTCCAGCAGTCGTGTTGTAAGTTTTGTTGAGACAATGCTCACAGAAAAACAGCCAAGAGACGACTATAAGGAACTTCTACTATATCACAAAATCGTTATGAACTACTAGGTAGTCTTAATATAGAATTAAATGAAAGTGCCTCGACAAGTAAAAACTTTCCCAAAGAATACATTAGCGTTGATGATGTAAAGAATTCTGGTAGACCTACAAAAAAAAAAAGAAAAATTCTGTCCTCCTATCATTTTATATAATGTTAATGTTAAGAAACTGGTTGACCAGCTAAGTCATAGAACACCAAAGGTTGTCTACAAGGTTATTAATTCGTCTAAGAGCAAAAGCAAGCTTTATTTTGAGGACCTTCTGTGCACTTAGAGATTATGGAAATTCTAAGGGCACAGAATATTAACTCGTACTCATTTACGCCACAGGAATTAAAAAGAGTTTCAGTGATTTTAAGAGGAATATATTATTTAACAGAAGTATCTGAAATTAAAACAGCCCTTGATGTAGAATTACCCAATACAGTAGAAAAGGTTAACAAGTTTGTTACAGAGTATTCTGCGAAAAACGATTGCGACACCGGTTTATTTATTGTTACGTTAGCCCAAGGTAAAACTCATTAAGTAAATAAATTAAGATATTTATTGAATCAGTCGATTAGTTGGGAGTCGCCAAAAGTTAAAAAAAGAGAGATTCAGTGTTACAGATGCCAGTTATGGGGCATTCAGCCCGTAACTGCAATTCAAAATTTAAGTGCGTAAAATGCAATTTATCTCATGAACCCAGTACTTGTAGTATAAAAAAAGTACAAGAAACTCATTTTCGGAATAATTCTAAACTCAATTTTGGAAATTATAAATTAATTAGAGAGTTGTCTAGCCAAGACACTGCAATTTTAATTAAAAAAAATATAAAATTTTCTTCTATTAATGTGGACAATATACAATTTCCAAATAGTCTCATAGAAATAGAGTTGTTTTTCGGAGGTCGTGTAAATAAATTACTTTTAGGCAGTTTTTATATTCCCTCGAACTGTCCTCGCAGCGATCTGACATTAAGTTTGGATGCTATTAAACATGCTTCAAGATTATACGATGGCACATTAATCGGGGGTGACTTAAACTCAAGAAATGCCAATTGGGGTGATTCCTTGAACAACTTAAATGGTCAATGTCTCTTTGACTGGTTAAACTACTCAGGGGAATGTTTTACACGAATTTGCGATATAAATCCTTCCTGCGGGGCCATCTTTTTGGATCATTTGCTTATACATAAGTACAAGGTTAGTCGATACGGTAAACACAAATTATCAGATAACTTCCCTTCCTACCTTCTCAGACCATTATCCTCTCAAATTGACTTTAAAATTTCAAGACTTTGAACTTCTAATGTCACCACCAATTTTTTTCAAATCATATTCAAATCATACGTCCATCATATGATATTAAATTTATGCCTTCTAGACTATAGAAATATAACTTATGAGGAGATAGATAATGTTATTTCACGATTCAATGGTTGTATTAACGAGAAAATTTACCAGCATTCGAGAGTGGTTGAGCTGAAAAATAGAAAATTTTTACTACCAGAGAGTATAAAAAAACTTTTTATAAGTGCAAATATTCGTGGCAGAAAGACCTCAAAAAAAAATACAACTTCTTAAAACAATTATTAAGGAAAAAGTCGAATTGTTTCAAGCCGAAGAGTTTAGTAAAAGGCTAGAAAAGATTAGGCCAGGACCGAGGGCATTTAAGGACGTATTTAATAATATAGGTAAAAAAATTCCAAAAGTTTTTCAAAAATGATAGTCGGCAATGATATATTTCAAGATGACTCGGATAAGGTGAATCAATTCCAAAATCACTTTTCAAAGCTTCGTTAATCCCGATTGTTCTGAAACTAACGTTGTTCCTAACAATGTTAACTCTTATATTAATAATTGCCTTGAAAACATTTGTTCCTTCTCTCATTTTAACAGTGCTTTAAATCCAACGTCCAATAACATTTTTACTAACTTTTCTGAGGTTAATGAAACTATTAAAATATTAAACAATAAAAAGTCTTCGGGACTGGATAATTTATCCAATTTTTTAATAAAAAAATTACGAGATTCGGCTATAAAATTGTTAGTTATCATATTTAATAATTGTTTAAACAATGGCTACTTCTCCAAGCTTTGGAAAGTAGCGAAAATTGCTCCTCTTATGAAGAAGCCAAATGATTTTCGAATTGATAACTCACGACCAATTTGTCTAATGTCGGTAAACTGTTTGAAAGAATTATTATGCTAAGGATGGAAAACTCTCAAGTACTGAGTCAAACACCCATTTACGAATTTGGTTTAAACGAGGTCATTCCTCCGATGCTCTAGTTCATTTTCAAGATAACGTTATTTGTAATTTAAGAGAAAAGAAATGTACCGTTGCAATTTCGCTCGATATCGAGAAAGCGTTTGACCGCGCTTATCAATTTGGTATTCTCTTTAAAGTGATTCATATGGAATGTGACTCATATATTATAAAGCTTTTTTATAGCTATTTCGGGGAGGGAAAATTTTTTGTGCAAATTAATAACTCTAAATCTGATTCTGGTAATATATTTAGAGGTGTTGTATATGACTTACCACATATTTATAATGGCTCAAATAGCATTCTCTACGCCGATGACTCTCTAATATACGCTCATGATAGTGGCCCACGTACCGCACTGGGGAAGGTACAGAACCACCTAGTTGTAATTGACGAGTACTACAGGAACTGGGGAATCAAAATAAATCCTTTGAAATCAGAAGCTATCTGTTTTCGTAATGCATCGGGAAAGGGCCCCCATTAGAGTATTCACTCGATTAATCGTAGTTCGATTAATCGAGGAATTTTTCCACCATTATTTGATCGAATAATTAAAATAGCCAATTTCGAATAACAAATAACTCGAACAATTTATATCAATTAATCGATCAAAATTCGATAAAAATAAATTCTTAGACAATTCTACTTTTTTAATGTAAAAATATTTTGTTTAAATTTACTAACCTTAAAACTAAATTACATGTTGGTCCTCATATTTTAAAATATATTTTAGTCCATTTTTAGATTTGAGCGTGTGTGACATATTATGTAAATCACTATTAACAGGGTTTAAAAAACTGCAGTCGAAACTTAAAACTGTCGAACAAAAAACGAAAATTTGTATCAAACATTAAATGAATCAGAAGTAAAAGCAAAAGTTTTCTTGGCCAATGACAAATGAAGAAGTAGCAGATTTCCTACTTTGACTGCAGTTTTTTAAACGTTGACTATAAACGTCAAATTCGTAAAAAAATTCAAGTAATAAATTTGTAAACCAAGTATGTCAGATAATTGGTTACTTGTTATTATCCTACTGGATGTGACATTTGAGACGTCATTAGCGTTTCAGAATACGTTAAACTATGTTAAAACTTAATCCACATCCCAAAAACCCAGTCTTAGTGTCCTTGTTTGAAAACTAAGTTTCTGGTTTTTGTCGTTAAAAAATAAATTAACCAAACCTATAGTTTTAAAATAAAGGAAATTAAAAGGGGATTTAAAAACAAAGATCCTGTTTTAAAAGATTATAATAAAATTCCATTTATATATATTAAACATTGAATTCTTGTCTTTAACAGAATTTCTCTTAAAACCAGGAAAAACTGCGGTGATTTTTAAAAAAATTTAACGGAGAATCTCCATCGATTTAAATTTCACTCGGTTTTAAGAAATAAAAAATTGGCTTAAAATATTTTTCATAACTGGCTGGCACCTCTCTTTTTCTGTTTATTAATAAAATAAAAGTATGAGTTCAAATAGAAGTGTTTATTTTTTCGCATTGGATAAAATTATATGAGTTCTTCGAGTTATTCGAGTAATTCGATCCATTTCAAACCTTCATTCGATTAATCGAGCAATTTTAAATTTCGAAAATCGATTAATTCCTTACTCGACCAAAACCAAAAGTCGAATAATTGGATACTCTAGCCCCCATAACGTTGTCAAATTAAGTAAAATGCTGAATCTTTCATTAAACGGATTCGTTATTCCCTTCAGAAATGAAATAAAGTATCTTGGAATAGCATTAAATAAACTTTTTAAATTTAACCAACATGGCAGATTGGCCAAAAATAAGGGATTACGCATCAAGGGAATGTTTTCCAGATTATTAGTAAACAGAAACTTAAGTCAAAGAACCAAATTTCTAATCTATAAAGTTTGCATCAGATCAGCGATCATTTATGGTTTTCCAATTTGGTACGCGATATCACCAACCGTTATGAAGGAGTTAGAAGTCCTTGAAAGAAGTTGCTTGCGTCTCTGCGTTAATGCGAATTATGAGAATTACGTAAAAAGATTCTCAAATACTTATATACTTATAATTATAATTAATATTAATTTTATTACAACATAGCTCAAAAAGACTTTTCTGTAAATCGTATATTTAGAAAATAAACTAGAAATTATTGAAAAAAAAAACCCTATTCTTCATATTAACATGTTCATAAAATGCCCATTTGTTTCACAAACAGTCTTCTTTAAATTTTCATAAGGCCAAGCGACAGAAAAGCAGTGCATATTCTTATTGCGACAGTTGAAGCGTTAGAACTAGATCCACAAAATTATATTATAAATAGAAGTTCCATCCGAAATGCAAGACAAAGACTGCGAAAAGAGCACGTTTTAGTTCTGAAAGAACAATTCAAAGCCATGAAAACCCTATACTTCATATTAACATGTTCATAAAATGCCCATTTGTTTCACAAACAGTCTTCTTTAAATTTTCATTAGGCCAAGCGACAGAAAAGCAGTGCATATTCTTATTGCGACAGTTGAAGCGTTAGAACTAGATCCACAAAATTTTATTATAAATAGAAGTTCCATCCGAAATGCAAGACAAAGACTGCACGTTTTAGTTCTGAAAGAACAATTCAAAGCCATGACACTAGATGCTCTATGCTTGCATTGGGATGGAAAGCTATTACCCGCTTTAACTGGAAACGATAAAATTAACAGGCTGCCTATAATTATGTCAAGCGGATGCAATGAGCAGTTGCTTCAAGTTCCTTCCTTAGAAGGTGAACCGGAAAACAACAAGCATTAGCGGTTTGCAATGTCATTCAAGAATGGAACCTTCAGGACCACATAAAAGCCATGGTATTTGACACAACAGCCGTCAACACCGGTCGTATAAATGGAACCTGCGCTATCATTAGACATTTTTTAGAAAAATCACTTTTATGGTTACCATGAATACACCATATCTATGAAATTATTTTGCGAAGTATTTTTGAAGGGGAATTTGTAAAAAAAAGGATGTCCGAATGTGGCCTTTTTCGAACAATTTAAGACTGCATGGCCAAAATTTTATTTACAAAACTTTCGTTCTGGGATTGAAAACAAAACGGCATTCCGACATTTAAAAAATTCCAGCAGTCGTGTTGTTAGTTTTGTTGAGACAATGCTCACAGAAAAACAGCCAAGAGACGACTATAAGGAACTTCTACTATATCACAAAATCGTTATGAACTACTAGGTAGTCTTAATATAGAATTAAATGCAAGTGCCTCGACAAGTAAAAACTTTCCCAAAGAATACATTAGCGTTGATGATGTAAAGAATTCTGGTAGACCTACAAAAAAAAAAAGAAAAATTCTGTCCTCCTATCATTTTATATAATGTTAATGTTAAGAAACTGGTTGACCAGCTAAGTCATAGAACACCAAAGGTTGTCTACAAGGTTATTAATTCGTCTAAGAGCAAAAGCAAGCTTTATTTTGAGGACCTTCTGTGCACTTAGAGATTATGGAAATTCTAAGGGCACAGAATATTAACTCGTACTCATTTACGCCACAGGAATTAAAAAGAGTTTCAGTGATTTTAAGAGGAATATATTATTTAACAGAAGTATCTGAAATTAAAACAGCCCTTGATGTAGAATTACCCAATACAGTAGAAAAGGTTAACAATTTTGTTACAGAGTATTCTGCGTAAAACGATTGGGACACCGGTTTATTTATTGTTACGTTAGCCCAAGGTAAAACTCTTAATGATGTAAAGTTAAAAAAAGGGAGATTCAGTGTTACAGATGCCAGTTATGGGGACATTCAGCCCGTAACTGCAATTCAAAATTTAAGTGCGTAAAATGCAATATATCCCATGAACCCAGTACTTGTAGTATAAAAAAAGGGTGAGTCACTCCCGATATGCGTTAATTGCAATGAAACTGGACATTCTGCAAACTATAAGGGCTGTTTAGCTTATGGAACATATTAAAAAAATAGGAAAGAATTGATTGACAAGGCTAAGACTAGACGGACAGAGGCTAGAGATAATGTTGAAAATGCTATTTTTAATAGTCAACGGGTTAACAACAAGACTTCATTCGCATTCGGCGAGTTATTCAGAGAGCCGAAAAAAAAACATTAGAATCTAAAATTTTGAATTTTTTAAATTCCTACAAATCCCTGTCATTAGAAATGGCTAAAAACGAATATACAAGTTTATTAAATGAAGTTCTTTTAACATATGGCCCGTAATAACCTGAAATTTATCACTTTTAAGGTAAGGTCATTGGTCGAATTAAGTAGGCGTATAGAATTATTAAAAATTCTTAATTTTCATAAAATTGATATTTGCTTTTTACAAGAAACTCATTTTCGGAATAATTCTAAACTCAATTTTGAAAATTATAAATTAATTAGAGATTTGTCTAGCCAAGACACTGCAATTTTAATTAAAAAAAGTATAAAATTTTCTTCTATTAATGTGGACAATATACAATTTCCAAATAGTCTCATAGAAATAGAGTTGTTTTTCGGAGGTCGTGTAAATAAATTACTTTTAGGCAGTTTTTATATTCCCTCGAACTGTCCTCGCAGTGATCTGACATTAAGTTTGGATGCTATTAAACATGCTTCAAGATTATACGATGGCACATTAATCGGGGGTGACTTAAACTCAAGAAATGCCTATTGGGGTGATTCCTTGAACAACTTAAATGGTCAATGTCTCTTTGACTGGTTAAACTACTCAGGGGAATGTTTTACACGAATTTGCGATATAAATCCTTCTTTCCCTGCGGGGCCATCTTTTTGGATCATTTTCTTATACATAAGTACAAGGTTAGTCGATACGGTAAACACAAATTGTCAGATAACTTCCTTTCTTACCTTCTCAGACCATTATCCTCTCATATTGACTTTAAAATTTGAAGACTTTGAACTTCTAATGTCACCACTAATTTTTTTCAAATCATTTGAGAACATCAATTGGAATGATTTTCGTGATGACGTCCATCATATGATATTAAATTTATGCCCTCTAGACTATAGAAATATATCTTATGAGGAGATAGATAATGTTATTTCACGATTCAATGGTTGTATTAACGAGAAAATTGACCAGCATTCGAGAATAGTTGAGCTGAAAAATAGAAAATTTTTACTACCAGAGAGTATAAAAAAACTTTATAAGATCAAAAAAAATATTTCATAATAATGGGAATAGACGATCCGAAGAATATCGTCTTTTAAGTACGCAAATACAACTTCTTAAAACAATTATTAAGGAAAAAGTCGAATTGTTTCAAGCCGAAGAGTTAAGTAAAAGGCTAGAAAAGATTAGGCCAGGACCGAGGGCATTTAAGGAAGTATTTAATAATATAGGTAAAAAAAATTCCAAAAGTTTTTTAAAAATGATAGTCGGCAATGATATATTTCAAGATGACTCGGATAAGGTGAATTAATTCCAAAATCACTTTTCAAAGCTTCGTTAATCCCGATTGTTCTGAAACTAACGTTGTTCCTAACAATGTTAACTCTTATATTAATAATTGCCTTGAAAACATTTGTTCCTTCTCTCATTTTAACAGTGCTTTAAATCCAACGTCCAATAATATTTTTACTAACTTTTCTGAGGTTAATGAAACTATTAAAATATTAAACAATAAAAAGTCTTCGGGACTGGATAATTTATCCAATTTTTTTAATAAAAAAATTACGAGATTCGGCTATAAAATTGTTAGTTATCATATTTAATAATTGTTTAAACAATGGCTACTTCTCCAAGCTTTGGAAAGTAGCGAAAATTGTTCCTCTTATGAAGAAGCCAAATGATTTTCGAATTCATAACTCACGACCAATTTGTCTAATGTCGGTAAACTGTTTGAAAGAATTATTATGCTAAGGATGGAAAACTCTCAAGTACTGAGTCAAATACCCACTTACGAATTTGGTTTAAACGAGGTCATTCCTCCGATGCTCTAGTTCATTTTCAAAATAACGTAATTTGTAATTTAAGAGAAAAGAAATGTACCGTTGCAATTTCGCTCGATATCGAGAAAGCGTTTGACCGCGCTTATCAATTTGGTATTCTCTTCAAACTGATTCATATGGAATGCGACTCATATATTATACAGCTTTTTTATAGCTATTTCGAGGAGGGACCATTTTTTGTGCAAATTAGTAACTCTAAATCTGATTCCGGTAATATATTTAGAGGTGTTCCACAAGGTGCTATTTTAGCTCCCTTGTTGTATAGCATTCTTGTATATGACTTACCAAATATTTATAATGGCTCAAATAGCATTCTCTACGCCGATGACTCTCTTATATTCGCTCATGATAGTGGCCCACGTACCGCACTGGGGAAGGTACAGAACCACCTAGTTGTAATTGACGAGTACTACAGGAACTGGGGAATCAAAATAAATCCTTTGAAATCAGAAGCTATCTGTTTTCGTTATGCATCGGGAAAGGGCCCCCATAACGTTGTCAAATTAAGTAAAATGCTAAATCTTTCATTAAACGGATTCGTTATTCCCTTCAGAAATGAAATAAAGTATCTTGGAATAACATTAAATAAACTTTTTAAATTTAACCAACATTGCAGATTGGCCAAAAATAAGGGATTACGCATCAAGGGAATGTTTTCCAGATTATTAGTAAACAGAAACTTAAGTCAAAGAACCAAATTACTAATCTATAAAGTTTGCATCAGATCAGCGATCATTTATGGTTTTCCAATTTGGTACACGATATCACCAACCGTTATGAAGGAGTTAGAAGTCCTTGAAAGAAGTTGCTTGCGTCTCTGCGTTAATGCGAATTATGAGAATTACGTAAAAAGATTCTCAAATACTTATATACTTATACTTATAATTATAATTAATATTAATTTTATTACAACATAGCTCAAAAAGACTTTTCTGTAAATCGTATATTTAGAAAATAAACTAGAAATTATTGAAAAAAACTCTATACTTCATATTAACATGTTCATAAAATGCCCATTTGTTTCACAAACAGTCTTCTTTAAATTTTCATTAGGCCAAGCGACAGAAAAGCAGTGCATATTCTTATTGCGACAGTTGAAGCGTTAGAACTAGATCCACAAAATTTTATTATAAATAGCAGTTCCATCCGAAATGCAAGACAAAGACTGCACGTTTTAGTTCTGAAAGAACAATTCAAAGCCATGACACTAGATGCTCTATGCTTGCATTGGGATGGAAAGCTATTACCCGCTTTAACTGGGAACGATAAAATTAACTGGCTGCCTATAATTATGTCAAGCGGATGCAATGAGCAGTTGCTTCAAGTTCCTTCCTTAGAAGGTGAACCGGAAAACAACAAGCATTAGCGGTTTGCAATGACATGCAAGAATGGAACCTTCAGGACCACATAAAAGCCATGGTATTTGACACAATTATGAAATTATTTTGCGAAGTATTTTTGAAGAGAAATTTGTAAAAAAAAAAGATGTCCGAATGTGGCCTTTTTCGAACAATTTAAGACTGCATGGCCAAAATTTTATTTACAAAACTTTCGTTCTGGGATTGAAAAAAAACAACATTCCGACATTTAAAAAATTCCAGCAGTCGTGTTGTAAGTTTTGTTGAGACAATGCTCACAGAAAAACAGCCAAGAGACGACTATAAGGAACTTCTACTATATCACAAAATCGTTATGAACTACTAGGTAGTCTTAATATAGAATTAAATGAAAGTGCCTCGACAAGTAAAAACTTTCCCAAAGAATACATTAGCGTTGATGATGTAAAGAATTCTGGTAGACCTACAAAAAAAAAGAAAAATTCTGTCCTCCTATCATTTTATATAATGTTAATGTTAAGAAACTGGTTGACCAGCTAAGTCATAGAACACCAAAGGTTGTCTACAAGGTTATTAATTCGTCTAAGAGCAAAAGCAAGCTTTATTTTGAGATAGATAATGTTATTTCACGATTCAATGGTTGTATTAACGAGAAAATTGGCCAGCATTCGAGAGTGGTTGAGCTGAAAAATAGATAATTTTTACTACCAGAGAGTATAAAAAAATTTATAAGATCAAAAAAAATATTTCATAGAAATGGGAATAGACGATCCGATGAATATGGGCACTTCCACAGAAAATCTGCCTTTTTGTCACGTCACGTCACCTAGCAATTATTCTTGTATTTTAGAACCACGTTGTTCAAATTTTTCCTCTCTTTCACTAAATGAAAACCTAGTTGCGCTCTACACCCAAATGCAAAAAAAGTAAATAATATTTTCATTATTCTTTGAGAAACGATTAAAAATGGTTGGTGACGTTACGTGACAAAAAGTAGACATTTCTGTGGAAATACCAATATCGTCTTTTAAGTACGCAAATACAACTTCTTAAAACAATTATTAAGGAAAAAGTCGAATTGTTTCAAGCCGAAGAGCTTAGTAAAAGGCTAGAAAAGATTAGGCCAGGACCGAGGGCATTTAAGGAAGTATTTTATAATATAGGTAAAACAAATTCCAAAAGTTTTTTAAAAATGATAGATATCCGTGAATCAATTCCAAAATCACTTTTCAAATGTTCACAGCTTCGTTAATCCTGATTGTGCTGAAACTAACGTTGTTCCTAACAATGTTAACTCTTATATAAATAATTGCCTTGAAAACATTTGTTCCTTCTCTCATTTTAACAGTGCTTTAAATCCAAAGTCCAATAACATTTTTACTAACTTTTCTGAGGTTAATGAAACTATTAAAATATTTAACAATAAAAAGTCTTCGGGACTGGATAATTTATCCAATTTTTTAATAAAAAAAAAATTACCAGATTCGGCTATAAAATTGTACGTTATCATATTTAATCATTGTCTAAACAATGGCTACTTCTCCAAGCTTTGGAAAGTAGCGAAAATTGTTCCTCTTATGAAGAAGCCAAATGATTTTCGAATTGATAACTCACGACCAATTTTTCTAATGTCGGTAAACTGTTTGAAAGAATTATTATGCTAAGGCTGGAAAACTCTCAAATACTGAGTCAAATACCCATTTACAAATTTGGTTTAAACGGGGTCATTCCTCCGATGCTCTAGTTCATTTTTAAAATAACGTTATTTGTAATTTAAGAGAAAAGAAATGTACCGTTGCAATTTCGCTCGATATCGAGAAAGCGTATGACCGCGCTTATCAATTTGGTATTCTCTTTAAACTGATTCATATGGAATGTGACTCATATATTAAAAAGCTTTTTTATAGCTATTTCGAGGAAGGACAATTTTTTGTACCCACGTACCGCACTGGGGAAGGTACAGAACCACCTAGTGTAATTGACGAGTACTACAGGAACTGGAGAATCAAAATAAATCCTTTGAAATCAGAAGCTATCTGTTTTCGTTATGCATCGGGAAAGGGCCCCCATAACGTTGTCAAATTAAGTAAAATGCTGAATCTTTCATTAAACGGATTCGTTATTCCCTTCAGAAATGAAATAAAGTATCTTGGAATAACATTAAATAAACTTTTTAAATTTAACCAACATGGCAGATTGGCCAAAAATAAGGGATTACGCATCAAGGGAATGTTTTCCAGATTATTAGTAAACAGAAACTTAAGTCAAAGAACCAAATTACTAATCTATAAAGTTTGCATCAGATCAGCGATCATTTATGGTTTTCCAATTTGGTACACGATATCACCAACCGTTATGAAGGAGTTAGAAGTCCTTGAAAGAAGTTGCTTGCGTCTCTGCGTTATTGCGAATTATGAGAATTACGTAAAAAGATTCTCAAATACTTATATACTTATAATTATAATTAATATTAATTTTATTACAACATAGCTCAAAAAGACTTTTCTGTAAATCGTATATTTAGAAAATAAACTAGAAATTATCGAAAAAAAACCCTATACTTCATATTAACATGTTCATAAAATGCCCATTTGTTTCACAAACAGTCTTCTTTAAATTTTCATAAGGCCAAGCGACAGAAAAGCAGTGCATATTCTTATATTCTTATAAATAGAAGTTCCATCCGAAATGCAAGACAAAGACTGCGAATAGAGCACGTTTTAGTTCTGAAAGAACAATTCAAAGCCATGACACTAGATGCTCTATGCTTGCATTGGGATGAAAAGCTATTAGCCACTTTAACTGGAAACGATAAAATTAACTGGCTGCCTATAATTATGTCAAGCGGATGCAATGAGCAGTTGCTTCAAGTTCCTTCCTTAGAAGGTGAACCGGAAAACAACAAGCATTAGCGGTTTGCAATGTCATTCAAGAATGGAACCTTCAGGACCACATAAAAGCCATGGTATTTGACACATTAGCCGTCAACACCGGTCGTATAAATGGAACCTGCGCTATCATTAGAAATTTTTTAGAAAAATCACTTTTATGGTTACCATGAAGACACCATATCTATGAAATTATTTTGCGAAGTATTTTTGAAGAGAAATTTGTAAAAAAAAAAAAAAGGATGTCCGAATGTGGCCATTTTCGAACAATTTAAGACTGCATGGCCAAAATTTTATTTACAAAACTTTGGTTCTGGGATTGAAAACAGAACGGCATTCCGACATTTAAAAAGTTCCAGCAGTCGTGTTGTAAGTTTTTTTGAGAAAATGCTCACAGGAAAACAGCCAAGAGACGACTATAAGGAACTTCTACTATATCACAAAATCGTTATGAACTACTAGGTAGTCTTAATATAGAATTAAATGAAAGTGCCTCCACAAGTAAAAACTTTCCCAAAGAATCCATTAGCGTTGATGATGTAAAGAATTTTTGTAGACCTACAAAAAAAAAAAAGAAAAATTCTGTCCTCCTATCATTTTATATAATGTTAAGAAACTGGTTGACCAGCTAAGTCATAGAACACCAAAGGTTGTCTACAAGGTTATTAATTCGTCTAAGAGCAAAAGCAAGCTTTATTTTGAGGACCTTCTGTGCACTTAGAGATGATGGAAAATCTAAGGGCACGGAATGTTAACTCGTACTCATTTACGCCACAGGAATTAAAAAGAGTTTCAGTGATTTTAAGACGAATATATTATTTAACAGAAGTATCTGAAATTAAAACAGCCCTTGATGTAGAATTACCCAATACAGTAGAAAAGGTTAACAAGTTTGTTACAGAGTATTCTGTGAAAAACGATTGCGACACCGGTTTATTTATTGTTACGTTAGCCCAAGGTAAAACTCTTAATGATGTAAATAAATTAAGATATTTATTGAATCAGTCGATTAGTTGGGAGTCGCCAAAAGTTAAAAATAGAGATTCAGTGTTACAGATGCCAGTTATGGGGACATTCAGCCCGTAACTGCAATTCAAAATTTAAGTGCGTAAAATGCAATTTATGCCATGAACCCAGTACTTGTAGTATAAACAAGTAAGAGTGCTATATTCGGCTTTGCCGAATCTTATATACCATTCCCCATTGTGGGAGCAGAATACAGAGCAACTAGACAAAAAATAAATAATTTTTACATATGTATACATACATATTAACAATACTTTAAACTTCATTATAAATTAAATTTAAAAAGCGAAAACTGGTAAATATTTTTTTTTAAATCGTTTTTAGAATATAAAAAAAAAAAAAAAAAAATTTTAAAAAAAATTTTCTTTTTAAAAAAACAAGATTTGAACCAGAGAACTAACAGTTTCTAACTTAACACACCCCCTAGACAACTAGACCATGAAGGAACGTTCTATGAATATCATTAAAATGAAATATGACCCGTTTAATGTTCGCAGTGTTGAGTTGTAATAATTACTTTTGATGTTTTTCACCACAACAGCAAAGTTGTAAACCATAAAACTTATTTGAGTTTAGAACCGAAATGTGGAAATATATTCACCAAAATAGTTTGTGGCATGTAAGTATGCGTGTTTGTTTTCTTTTATCATTTTGGGGAGTTTTTAAGTAGCAAAAAACACAGAAATTCCTAGTTTCGATTTGTTAAAAAATGTCGTTTAAATAGATGAAATAATAAAGAAGGATGATAACGAAAATCATATTGAGCATTATGCTAGTATATGTAAACAAATGTCAAGGGGGGGGGGGGGGGGAGAGGGACATCACATGGTTAAATCAAGTTCTCTCCTCATAAGGACCCAGAATATATACACTTTATAGGGTCTTAGATGAATATTGTAGAAATTACAAACGGAATGACAAACTTATATATACCCTTTTCCACCTGAGGTGAAGGGTATAAAAAGAGTAATTTTTGGGATTTCAGTATTTTGATTATAACTCAGCCATTTTTTAAGCGATTTGAAAGATTTAAATACCGACGTGTTTAGTAAGAAAGTTCCCATTTACTTGAGTTATAAAGTTTGGACTCGGGAAGATCTATGATTCCCGAAAATGGGTATTTTAATAAAAAACATTTTATTTTGGCCATAACTTTTTTGTATCTGAACCGATTTTTGCGAAGTGTTCAGAAAATATTTTCTACTAAAGATTTCCGGTCTTTTGATATACATATATCCGTCATATAACAGTGCAGAAATTCAGGTTTTTATGAAGTTTTTGATATTTTTTGTACGGGAGGTACCACGCCCACTTCTGCAATCCCGCCCACATTTTGCAGGATGGTGTGTATTGGCAACCTCAATGTGTGTACCTAATTTGGCAGTCGCCGTTCCCTAGATATACAGCAAATAGTAATAAAAAATACAACAACAAGGGATTTTTGGAAAAAATTAGAGGCAGTCGTGGTTTTTTGGTCATATCTCAGCAATTTGGTGGACTATATGTGACATAAATGTGAAACAACCTAGCAGCTATCATGTCTGGAGTCTCCGGAAAACACATATCAAACGTAAGACGGACAGACGGACGGACGGACAGACGGACGGATATGGTTAAATCAAGTTCTCTCCTCATAAGGACCCAGAATATATATACTTTATAGGGTCTTAGATGAATATTGTAGAAATTACAAACGGAATGACAAACTTATATATAACCTTTTCCACCTGAGGTGAAGGGTATAAAAAAGTTTATTAAATGAAGTTCTTTTTACATATCACTTTTAACGTAAGGTCATTAGTCGAATTAAGTAGGCGTAAAGAATTATTAAAAATTCTTAATTTTCATAAAATTCATATTTGCTTTTTACAAGAAACTCATTTTCGGAATAATTCTAAACTAAATTTTGAAAATTATAAATTAATAAGAGATTTGTCTAGCCAAGACACTGCAATTTCCAAATAGTCTCATAGAAATAGAGTTGTTTTTCGGAGGTCGTGTAAATAAATTACTTTTAGGCAGTTTTTATATTCCCTCGAACTGTTCTCGCAGCGATCTGACATTAAGTTTGCATGCTATTAAACATGCTTCAAGATTATACGATGGCACATTAATCGGGGGTGACTTAAACTCAAGAAATGCCTATTGGGGTGATTCATTGAACAACTTAAATGGTCAATGTCTCTTTGACTGGTTAAACTACTCAGGGGAATGTTTTACACGAATTTGCGATATAAATCCTTCTTTCCCTGCGGGGCCATCTTTTTGGATCATTTTCTTATACATAAGTACAAGGTTAGTCGATACGGTAAACACAAATTATCAGATAACTTCCCTTCCTACCTTCTCAGACCATTATCCTCTCAAATTGGCTTTAAAATTTCAAGACTTTGAACTTCTAATGTCACCCCACCAATTTTTTTCAAATCATTTGAGAACATCAATTGGAATGATTTTCGTGATGACGTCCATCATATGATATTAAATGTATGCCCTCTAGACTATAGAAATATATCTTATGAGGAGATAGATAATGTTATTTCACGATTCAATGGTTGTATTAACGAGAAAATTGACCAGCATTCGAGAGTGATTGAGCTGAAAAATATAAAATTTTTACTACCAGAGAGTATAAAAAAACTTTATAAGATCAAAAAAAATATTTCATTGAAATGGGAATAGACGATCCGATGAATATCGTCTTTTAAGTACGCAAATACAACTTCTTAAAACAATTATTAAGGAAAAAGTCGAATTGTTTCAAGCCGAAGAGTTAAGTAAAAGGCTAGAAAAGATTAGGCCAGGACCGAGGGCATTTAAGGAAGTATTTAATAATATAGGTAAAAAAAATTCCAAAAGTTTTTTAAAAATGATAGTCGGCAATGATATATTTCAAGATGACTCGGATAAGGTGAATCAATTCCAAAATCACTTTTCAAATGTTTACAGCTTCGTTAATCCTGATTGTGCTGAAACTAACGTTGTTCCTAACAATGTTAACTCTTATATAAATAATTGCCTTGAAAACATTTGTTCCTTCTCTCATTTTAACAGTGCTTTAAATCCAACGTCCAATAACATTTTTTCTAACTTTTCTGAGGTTAATGAAACTATTAAAATATTGTTACGTTTTTCCTTTAATAAACGCGTTCGGTTTACTCCCTTTATAATAAACCGTTGAGTTCTTTTAATTGCAAATAAAAATAAATACACGCACTTATTCAACTTTACAAACTTTTATTGAAATTAATTATTTTTTTATTTTTTTTTATTTACGAACAGAACCGCTTTTCAAAACAGACTAAACTAATTTTACATGAGTCACCCCTTTTTATATTTCATAATGATTTCTAGATTTTTCCTGAACCTTCCCGTAAAAACTATTTATTATGTTCTATAACCATTTCTAGAAATTACTGGGAAATTTATATAGGAATTATTTTAAAATAACAGTTGTGTTGAAGATTATACATGACAATTTTAAGTAACATAAAACTATAACTTACAAGATAACTTATAATTATAACTATAAATAATTCTTAGAAAATTTAACTTTCGTAACACTGCCGTCCAATTAAGCCTGTTCGTCCCGAATAGGCTCAGATTCTCCTTTTCCATAATTGGCTAGTCGTTCAAGATGTACCACTTTCATTTTTGATCTTGGGCTCTTATATTTCTGGATCCGATACACCACGTCATTCAATTTCTTTATTACTTTATAGGGGCCATCCCAATTAGTCTGCAGCTTTGGAAATAGTCCTTTCTTCCGTTGCGGATTAAAAAGTAAAACCAGCTGGCCTTCTTTGAAGCCTTCCGAATTTGCCACTCCATTGTTTCTGGCTTTCATCTGGTCATTTGATGAATTAACTCGTTTTTCTGCTCTTGGGTAGAGTCATTATTATTCGCTGGTACGGATAGTTCACCAAAGTTGTACTGCTGGACCGGATTTCTACTTTCTCCAATTAGACAACTGTCTGCAATGCACTGTGGGCATTTAATTACGCAATCAATCACGGCTTGCTTGCAACCGACCCAATAGTAGCTTGTTTTTAACTTCTTTATGGTTTTCGTAACGCTAAGATGCCCACCACCAGTACCATCGTGGAATTTCCTCACAACTTCACATACTTTAGAAGGCGGTACCACAATAAGGTTTTTAACCGTTTTGCCATCAGTACTTTCCCATGTACGGTATAGGCAACCATTCACCGTCCGCAAACTACTCCACTGCGCCCAATACGCTTTCATGAGTGGGGCCTCCAATCTAATTTCTTCATGAGTCGGTCTTTCACCTTCTTTCTTAGCCTTCATAATTTGCGCTAATATGGGGTCACTTTTCTGCGCCGTTGACCAGTCTTCGCTGGGTTCCACATGTAATAAGCGAATCTCATTTATGCGTTTCTTGTTTTTAGACTCCGTACAGTGCTTGCTTTTATGTTTGCTGGGCCGTCTTGAATATGTGCCCGCTTTCCCACGTTTTTCATCGTCTTCTTGGGATGACAATTTTTTATGATCACTAGTGACTAGCTGTCTTACAAGAGCTTCACTTCCATTCCCAACGTTAAGGGGTATTTCTAGACTATACCAATTCATAATCTGTCGTCCCATGTCTAGACTAATGCCTTGACGAATCAAAAAATCTGCTCCAATTATGACCTCGTCCATAATTTCAGCCACAATAAACTCATCAAGAACTATCATATCGGCCATTCTTATTTCCACTCTTGCTTTGCCATAGACAATGACAGGCTCTCCCGTAGCTGTTCGCAAGTTTACACCACTTAGCGGCTCGACAGCTCCCTTTATCAAATCAGCTCTTATAATGGAATGTCCTGCACCAGTATCGATAGTCAAAATGCGGATTTCACCATTTATGTAACCGCAGGTCGTAATATTTCTGTTACTCGTTTTCACTACTAAATTGATCGTGAGACCTTCATTTTCCTCTGCACTGCTAGCTCTTCTCAGCTTTAGCGGTGGCTCCCGTGATGATTGTTGACTTGCTCTTAGTTTGTTCCTTTGCGGCGAAGCAGATCTTGATCGTTGTTCGGGTGCTTTGCAGTTTCGCTGAATATGGCCAATCTTACCACAATTATAGCACTTGACTTTGTTTTTACCTTGCTTCTCGCCCAAAGCCTGCAAAACTGCCTCCTTCATGCTTCTCATTTCCTTTAAAATATCTCCTTCGTCTTCTGCTGTTATATCGAGCTTGCGCACCTTGCATATATTCGGTTTTGAAATTATTCTAGCGGTTTCCTGTGCCAGGGCAAACGATACCGTTTCTGCAAATGATGGCTTATGTGATGCACATACCGCTAGTTTTACATCAGCATCCCGTATACCGTTTACAAATGCCTCGGTCTTAAAATGATCTAGCAATGGATGACTTTCACCTGGATAAGTAAGCTGCACCAAGCGCTCAATCTCTTGTGCGAAATCCTGTAGCGTCTCGTTTGCCCTTTGTACTCTACCCCGTAATTCCATTCTGAATATTTCCTTTCTGTGTTCACCACCATACTTGCGTTGCAGAGCTACCATAATGTCATCATAATTATTTCTGCAACTTACTGGTACACTTTCTAGAATTTCAGCTGCAGTTCCTTTTAAAGCCAGAATCAGCTCTATGGCTTTTTCTTCATTGTTCCAAGCATTTTTATTGGCAACTGTGTCAAACTGGAACTAAAACACATTCAATGGTGAGCTGCCGTCAAAACTTGGAGCTCTTATTCTATTCGAGACTTCTGGAAAAACTCGCACCACTCCCTCTTGGCACTGAAGAGTATTTACTTTTTCTTCCAAATGATGTAGTTTTCCATCAAAAACCGTGATTAGTGTTTTTACATCTGTGACTTGTGTTCTTACATCAGTGACGTGTGTCTTAACATCAAACAGCTTCTGGTGGAATTCTATCTCCATATCGTCTACTCTTTCATTTATTGCAGTAGAAATCTCTTGAAGCTTCTCAAGTTTTTCGTTTGTCAATCTGGAATTTTGTTGATTTTCGGCTAAAATGGTGCTTGAGTTTTCTTCCATTTTCTTTTGCCATTTCCTCCATTTTTCTAGAAATTTCCACCGAATTTTCTTTTACCATTTTCTTCATATTTTCCTCCATTTTTCTAGAATTTTCTTCCATTTTTCTAGAAGTGTCTGCCGACATTTTTTCCATTTTCTCCATCATAGCAGCCAACATTGTACCAAGATCCATGCTGCTTGTTACTGCACGGGTAGCAACTTCTATTTCTTCTTTTTCTTCAAATTCATAAGTTGCAATGTTAATATTGCGTCGCTTAAATTCATCGATTAATCTTTTCTGCAGCTCAGCTTTATTTCCTGCAGTAGGCAGGTCCAACTTGCACAACTCTCTCTTGAGCTGTTCAACTTTAAGCTCCTCGAATTTCATTGTTGTTTGTATAGTTTTATTTTATCCTTTTTTTTTATTTGTTTATTTATTTTATTTTTTTTTTATTGCAATTTCACTTCTGACACCAATTGTTACGTTTTTCCTTTAATAAACGCGTTCGGTTTACTCCCTTTATAATAAACCGTTGAGTTCTTTTAATTGCAAATAAAAATAAATACACGCACTTATTCAACTTTACAAACTTTATTGAAATTAATTATTTTGTTCACAATTGTTAGTTACGAACAGAACCGTTTTTCAAAACAGACTAAACTAATTTTACATGAGTCACCCCTTTTTATATTTCATAATGATTTCTAGATTTTTCCTGAACCTTCCCGTAAAAACTATTTATTATGTTCTATAACCATTTCTAGAAATTACTGGGAAATTTATATAGGAATTATTTTAAAATAACAGTTGTGTTGAAGATTATACATGACAATTTTAAGTAACATAAAACTATAACTTACAAGATAACTTATAATTATAACTATAAATAATTCTTAGATAATTTAACTTTCGTAACAATATTAAACAATAAAAAGTCTTCGGGACTGGATAATTTATCTTTTTTAATTATTTATTTTATTTAAAGATTCGGCTATAAAACTGTACGTTATCATATTTAATCATTGTCTTAACAATGGCTACTTTTCCAAGCTTTGGAAAGTAGCGAAAATTGTTCCTCTTATGAAGAAGCCAAATGATTTTCGAATTGATAACTCACGACCAATTTTTCTCATGTCGGTAAACTGTTTGAAAGAATTATTATGCTAAGGCTGGAAAACTCTCAAGTACTGAGTCAAATACCCATTTACGAATTTGGTTTGAACGAGGTCATTCCTCCGATGCTCTACTTCATTTTCAAAATAGCGTAATTTGTAATTTAAGAGAAAAGAAATGTACCGTTGCAATTTCGCTCGATATCGAGAAAGCGTATGACTGCGTTTATCAATTTGGTATTATCTTTAAACTGATTCATATGGAATGTGACTCATATATTATAAAGCTTTTTTATAGCTATTTCGAGGAGGGACAGTTTTTTGTGCAAATTTATAACTCTAAATCTGATTCCGGTAATATATTTAGAGGTGTTCCACAAGGTGCTATTTTAGCTCCCTTGTTGAATAGCATTCTTGTATATGACTTACCACATATTTATAATGGCTCAAATAGCATTCTCTACGCCGATGACTCTCTAATATACGCTCATGATAGTGGCCCACGTACCGCACTGGGGAAGGTACAGAACCACCTAGTGTAATTGACGAGTACTACAGGAACTGGGGAATCAAAATAAATCCTTTGAAATCAGATGCTATCTGTTTTCGTAATGCATCGGGAAAGGGCCCCCATAACGTTGTCAAATTAAGTAAAATGCTGAATCTTTCATTAAACGGATTCGTTATTCCCTTCAGAAATGAAATAAATTATCTTGGAATAACATTAAATAAACTTTTTAAATTTAACCAGCATGGCAGATTGGCCAAAAATAAGGGATTACGCATCAAGGGAATGTTTTCCAGAATTTTAGTAAACAGAAACTTAAGTCAAAGAACCAAATTACTAATCTATAAAGTTTGCATCAGATCAGCGATCATTTATTGTTTTCCAATTTGGTACACGATATCACCAACCGTTATGAAGGAGTTAGAAGTCCTTGAAAGAAGTTGCTTGACTCTGCGTTAATGCGAATTATGAGAATTACGTAAAAAGATTCTCAAATACTTATATACTTATAATTATAATTAATATTAATTTTATTACAACATAGCTCAAAAAGACTTTTCTGTAAATCGTATATTTAGAAAATAAACTAGAAATTATTGAAAAAAACTCTATACTTCATATTAACATGTTCATAAAATGCCCATTTGTTTCACAAACAGTCTTCTTTAAATTTTCATAAGGCCAAGCGACAGAAAAGCAGTACATATTCTTATTGCGACAGTTGAAGCGTTAGAACTAGATCCACAAAATTATATTATAAATAGAAGTTCCATCCGAAATGCAAGACAAAGACTGCGAAAAGAGCACGTTCTAGTTCTGAAAGAACAATTCAAAGCCATGACACTAGATGCTCTATGCTTGCATTGGGATGGAATGCTATTACCCGCTTTAACTGGAAACGATAAAATTAACAGGCTGCCTATAATTATGTCAAGCGGATGCAATGAGCAGTTGCTTCAAGTTCCTTCCTTAGAAGGTGAACCGGAAAACAACTAGCATTAGCGGTTTGCAATGTCATTCAAGAATGGAACCTTCAGGACCACATACCAGCCATGGTATTTGACACAACAGCCGTCAACACCGGTCGTAATAATGGAACCTTGCGAAGTAGTTTTGAATAGAAATTTGTAAAAAACAAGGATGTCCGAATGTGGCAATTTTCGAACAATTTAAGACTGCATGGCCAAAATTTTATTTCCAAACTTTCGTTCTGGGATTGAAAACAAAACGGCATTTAGACATTTAAAAAATTCCAGCAGTCGTGTTGTAAGTTTTGTTGAGACAATGATCACAGAAAAACAGCCAAGAGACGACTATAAGGAACTTCTAGAACTCACTTTAATATTTTTAGGGAAAACATCAAAAAACTCCAACACCGTAAAGTTTCGAGCACCGTGTGCAGTTCATCACGCTAGGTGGATGTCAAAAGCTATTAACAGCCTAAAAATGTTTTTGTTCCGCGAAGAGATTTAATTTCCGAAACAAGAAGAAAATGACTTGCAAAAAATATGAATTTTTATAGTAACAATATTCGTCGAAGCTTGGTTTTCATGTAACTTACTAATTCACGCCCCCTATAATGATTTTTTGTTCTTGCAAAACTCACACTATTTTAAAAGTATTGACAAAGACTTGTCGCGAGTTGCCATTAAAAAACTGCAAAGCCATTAGTGGTATTTAAATCTTGAAAACATTGCCCTAGCATTTTTTGATTCAAGAGTACCGAACAGAACTAAAGCAGTTAACAGTTAACTTATTATTTAATTATTCATAAAGAAAATTTAACGGGTGTTCTATAAATTTTATTCTCCTAGATTCTAGTTTTGTGTTGATGTCAGAAACTTATAGTGCATTGCATAAAGGTCTATATTTGTTCCCTTATCTGTTATAATGGTTTTTGTGATGTAATTTTTATGAATTTTACTAAAAAGTTAATAAAAACCACTTTTAAATGCATCTTTAATTTAAATTTTGTTAGTAACAAACTATTTTGTTAATATGAAAATTTAGTAATAAAAATTTATATTTAATTGTTAACAAATATTTTATTCAATATTACAAACTCATTGTTAAAAATATTTGTTGAATTTTAACAATTTTCATTAACAAAATAGTTTTTTGTATTTACAAATTCAGTTGTTGGTGCCTTTTGAATTAAAAAGTTAATTGTATTGACGAATATGATATTCAATATGACAACTGATTTGTCGTAATTTTTTTCTGTGTACGGTTGCCCAAGGTAAAACTCTTAATGATGTAAATAAATTAAGATATTTATTGAATCAGTCGATTAGTTGGGAATCGCCAAAAGTTAAAAAAAGAGAGATTCTGTGTTACAGATGCCAGTTATGGGGACATTCAGCCCGTAACTGCAATTCAAAATTTAAGTGCGTAAAATGCAATTTATCCCATGAACCCAGTACTTGTAGTATAAAAAAAAGGGTGAGTCACTCCCGATATGCGTTAATTGCAATGAAACTGGACATTCTGCAAACTATAAGGGCTGTTTAGCTTATAGAACATATTTAAAAAATAGGAAAGAATTTATTGACAAGGCTAAGACTAGACGGACAGAGGCTAGAGATAATGTTGAAAATGCTATTTTTAATAGTCAAAGGGTTAACAACAAGACTTCATTCGCATTCGGCGAGTTATTCAGAGAGCCGAAAAAAAAAACATTCGAATCTAAAATTTTGAATTTTTTAAATTCCTACAAATCCATGTCATTAGAAATGGCTAAAAACGAATATACAAGTTTATTAAATGAAGTTCTTTTTACATATCACTTTTAACGTAAGGTCATAAGTCGAATTAAGTAGGCGTAAAGAATTATTACAAATTCTTAATTTTCATAAAATTGATATTTGCTTTTTACAAGAAACTAATTTTCGGAATAATTCTAAACTAAATTTTGAAAATTATAAATTAATTAGAGATTTGTCTAGCCAAGACACTGCAATTTTAATTAAAAAAAATATAAAATTTTCTTCTATTAATGTGGACAATATACAATTTCCAAATAGTCTCATAGAAATAGAGTTGTTTTTCGGAGGTCGTGTAAATAAATTACTTTTAGGCAGTTTTTATATTCCCTCGAACTGTCCTCGCAGCGATCTGACATTAAGTTTGGATGCTATTAAACATGCTTCAAGATTATACGATGGCACATTAATCGGGGGTGACTTAAACTCAAGAAATGCCTATTGGGGTGATTCCTTGAACAACTTAAATGGTCAATGTCTCTTTGACTGGTTAAACTACTCAGGGGAATGTTTTACACGAATTTGCGATATAAATCCTTCTTTCCCTGCGGGGCCATCTTTTTGGATCATTTTCTTATACATAAGTACAAGGTTAGTCGATACGGTAAACACAAATTGTCAGATAACTTCCCTTCTTACCTTCTCAGACCATTATCCTCTAAAATTTTTTTTTTTCATTATTTATTTATTGAATCTTCATATATTAAATATGAACTAACAATAATTAATCAAATCTTAACCTAATGCTTTATTTTATGTCCTGCCAGTGCCAGACAAAAATTTTCTTCATCACGGGTTCTGTTCACATATGTAGGTGTTTATCGCTCATCTTAATGGGTAAGTGCTGCAGTGTCTCTTCTTCTTAGGCGAGAGTGGCCGCTATCATTTAAAATATTTCGTGCTAGTGGATTTGGGTGCAACTCTAGCCTTTTCAAATATTTTACCGCATACTCTTAATAATAGTCCTTACCAGTGGCACATTGAGATCCTTGTGGATATTTGAGTTTTTAACATACCAAGGGGCAGCTGTAATTATTCGAAGAAGTTTATTTTGGCGCCTTTGAATTTTTTCGATATTTGAGGCCGAGGCAGTGCCCCATAGTTGAATACCGTAGCACCATATTGGCTTTAAAATAGTGTTGTAAAGTAGTAGTTTGCAGTCGAGACTAAGAACAGAATTTCTTCCAATAACCCAGTTAATTTGAATTGCTTTTAGTTTCATTTGGGTTAATTTTGCTTCTATATGGCATTTCCATGTTAAACGCCGATCTAGATGAATACCGAGATATTTGACATGCGATTGTTGAGGCACTAGTTGATTATTGATTTTAATAGGGGCACATGTTTCCCGACGCAAGGTAAATGTTATATGTACGCATTTTTGCTCATTGACCTTTATTCTCCATTGTTTAAACCACAGTTCTAGTTGAAATATATGATTCTGCAGGTATCGAGATGCTTCACGACTGTTCTCGTGTACGCTTAGAAAAGCTGTATCATCAGCAAAAGTTGAGGTTTGGGTGTGATTGTTTGTTGGCATGTCCGAGGTATATATAAGGTAAAAAAGTGGGCCCAGGATGCTTCCCTGAGGGACTCCAGCTTCAATTGGCTGAGGAGAACTTAAAAAATCGCCTTCTTTAATAATAAATTTTCGACCGACCAGGTAGCTTTCTAACAGCTTGTGTGTATTAACCGGTAGGTTTAGCTTCAACTTATGTAACAAGCCTACATGCCAGACTTTGTCAAAAGCTTGAGAAACATCTATGAAAAGAGCGGAGCAATATTTTCTTTCTTCAAAGGCTTTTCTTATGGCGTTTACTATCCGATGGGTTTGTTCAATTGTGCTATGCTCTCTTCTGAAGCCGAATTGATGATTGGGTATACACCCATTGTCATTTAAAGTTGGGGTTAATTTTGACGCTAAGAGCTTCTCAAACAGCTTTGATATATTAGATAATAAGCTAATAGGCCTATATGACTCAACTTTTGTGTGATCTTTTCCTGGCTTTGGTATCATCGTTATTAAGGAGACCTTCCATTCTTGAGGGTAGTATTCAAGTCGTAAAATAGCATTAAAAATATAAAGAATAATTTTCTTTGCTATGCGAGGTAGCTCCAAAAGCATTTTGTTACTGATTTTATCAATACCAGGTGCCTTCTTGGTGTTTAATTCACAAATAGCCCTTTCTAATTCCCTTATCTCAAATCTTAGGGGGATAGCTGCTCTAACATTAACAGGCGGCAACTCGTGCGCTGTATCGTCAGGTATATTTTGGGTAAATACGTTTTTCAAATGATTTACAAACAGGTTTCCTTTTTCATTATCATTTCTTGCCCAACTTCCATTCAAGTTTCTTAATGGTGGTTTCGAGATAACTGGTCTTTTGAGGTTTCTAGCTGCCCGCCATAATGAGTAGCCTGATTGTGGAGTTGCATCCAAGTCCTTAATATATTTTTCTACGGAAGCCGTTTTCTGAGTCTGCAGTAATTTTCTTAGCCTTTTTGTACACTCTTTTAATTCATTTTTAAGTTGAGGGGATCTTTGCAATTGCCATTCTCTTCGCACTCTCCTTTTTTCATTCAAGAGGCGCTCGACATCTGCAAAATATATTTTGTTATAATTGGTTTTTTTGAGGGTTTTGCTGGAATGTTGAACAGCTAGTTTAAGATAACTGTCAAAATTGACAATAGAGAGATCCACATTTTCCGGTGTGCTAAGCGGAATATTTTCTGTGCAATGGGTACTGAGATATTTTTTATATTTTAACCAGTTTATTTGTGTAGCTGTTGTCGCTATGTAACCAGAGGGAGATACGATTCTATTGGTGTTTGTTATAGTAACTATTGTAGGTGTGTGATCAGAGGATAATTCTAACGAAGGTTCAACTTGAATCGTTTCTGTGGGGATGTTTTTAACCACTCCGAAATCGATGACATCTGGAATTTTTTGCGGATCAGCAGGCCAATATGTTGGTTGTCCGCTCGCGACGACATTTAAATTCATTTTAGAGATTGTATTATACAAAACACGACCCTTTGGTGTTATTAGTCGTGAACCCCAGAAGGTATGTTTAGCGTTATAATCGCCAGCAGCCAGGAAACAGGGCCCCAATGACTTATAATATTTATAATAATGGCTTTCTGATATTGCAAATCTAGGTGGTGAGTATAAGGATGAGATTACTATGTTTCGATTCAGCTCTTTAATACAAATGTTCGTTGCTTGGAGATAATCTTCACGATGATCACACATCAGGTAGTGTTTGATTCGGGTTTTTATCAAAATGGCAGAACCTCCACAAGCTCTATCTCGAGGGTCCTTGGTATCATATAGTGTATAACCATTGATTTTAAACGTATTTCTTGAGGTCAAATGAGTTTCAGAAACCATCATGACATCAATTTGTTTATTTTTAAGAAAGTATTCTAATTCATTTTTATGTTGGCGGATGCCGTTTGCGTTCCAAAAACAAATTTTTAAACAGTTCATGGTTTGTTAAGTACAGCTTGCAATAACATCGATTGCATTCTAAGGATCGCCTGCATCATATTACCCATTGTGTTTGTAAAATTATTTACTGTTTGCACTAAAGTTTCCATGGTTTTTTCTAGACGACTTAAATTAGAAACTGGAGTTTCATCATTACTTGGCGAAGCACCTTGCATTGGCACATGGTTTGATTTTAGGACGTTAGCATAAGAGGTTCTGTTATTACTAGGCTGCGCAGCCTGAGTGTCATTAGTGTTTGCTTGATTTGGTACCTGCATTTGAGGGGGATTAGTTTTCGGTCCAGCCGACTGCTTGACGATAGTATATACAGGACATCCTCTATAATTGGCAGTGTGATTGCCGCCACAGTTGCTACATTTTTTTACATTGGGGTCATTTTTAGACTTATCGCACTGGACTGTACCATGTAATTCACCACATACTACGCAAACAGGGGGTAAATAGCAGTAGGCCTTAGTATGGCCAAATTCTTGGCAGTTGAGACATTGAACGGGACCATTTCTTTTGTGCGGCTCCTCTATAGTTATTCTTCTGTAGAGAATATATTTTAAATTGTAAAAAGGATGTGTTTCATTTTTTTTAAGCTTAACGTCGCCAGGTTCTAGCTCCACTCGAAATAGTGGTTGGGGATTTTTTTCCCTATTTTTGATATTTGTAACGTTTTTTATTTTAAAGCATTTCTCTTCCAAAAAGGTTTTAATTTCTTCAGGGTCCACGCTCGAGTCTATGCCCTTGATCACTACCTGAAGGCCTTTGCTGCTCTTCAGCTGATATGTATAAAAGCTTTTTTTAGGGGTTCAAATTGGTTTGTTAGTTTGCGAAAATCATTCTCATGATTAACCTGTATTTTTGTCTCGTTTATATTACCACGCTTGATTGCCGCTACGTAAAAAGAATTTTCACCTATTACCGAGATCACGCTCTTTATTAACTCACTTGAGTTTTGCTCCCTAAGATATATTGGGGGTGGCTTAGAAGATTTTATGACGTTTGGTGCCTCTGGGGATTCGTCCTCAAGAATTGCAAAACGGTTTTGTGAATTTATTCTATCAAAAGATGTTACTTTTGAGGCCGAAGCAACTGCTGAAGAGGTAGGGCTGCGACCCCGTTTAAGCACTGTTATATACCTGTCCATACCAACTTGTATTTGAGGCTTTTGACAATTTTTCACTAAAGGGTTCTCCATTGCGTCTGTATTTGAGTTTATGGTATAATTTCTTACTAAAATTGTTTTTTCCGCCGCGGTTATACATGCGGACGCTACAACACTTGTCCCCAAAGACAGATTAATATTTTTTAATGTATCACTATCCACCGTTTTTGTGAACACCGAGGGTGAAAGAGAACGTGTTCGAATAATAGGCTTAGCCGTTAGATAGTTAATATTGTTTTGTTTTATTTATTTCAGCATTATTTTCGTTTGCCTGAACGGTCACATAAACATTTCTTTCATTTTGCCTTAGCGTTGTTTCACTGTTCTTACTCATGCAAAGAGTTGTTTTTGTTTTTCACCGTTTGCTGTGCTTTAAATATTTGTATTTTTTATTGTTTTTACAGAAACACCAAAAAAATGTTTTTGTTTAGAGTATGTATGCATACACATGTATGAACATTCATACGTATGTATATATTTTTACTATTTTTCTTTATTTAATTTTATCGTTTGAATTGTTCACTATTATGTTAAATAATTTAAATAATAAAATATATAATTTATTTTTAAGCGTCCATTCGCTGCGTATATTACAAAATCAAATATGATTAATTAATAGTTCAAAACGTATGCGGGGTTAAAAATACACGTCTGTATCACAACAAAGCACAAATTTCAAATTTCAAGACTTTGAACTTCTAATGTCACCACCAATTTTTTTCAAATCATTTGAGAACATCAATTGGAATGATTTTCGTGATGACGTCCATCATATGATATTAAATTTATGCCCTCTAGACTATAGAAATATATCTTATGAGGAGATAGATAATGTTATTTCACGATTCAATGGTTGTATTAACGAGAAAATTGACCAGCATTCGAGAGTGGTTGAGCTGAAAAATAGAAAATTTTTACTACCAGAGAGTATAAAAAAACTTTATAAGATCAATCGAAATTGCAATACAATTTACATGGGAATTTCGATCGATATCGAGTGTCGTGATTTGCCCCCAGATTCGGCTATAAAATTGTTAGTTATCATATTTAATAATTGTCTAAACAATGGCTACTTTTTCAAGCTTTGGAAAGTAGCGAAAATTGTTCCTCTTATGAAGAAGCCAAATGATTTTCGAATTGATAACTCACGACCAATTTTTCTCATGTCGGTAAACTGTTTGAAAGAATTATTATGCTAAGGCTGGAAAACTCTCAAGTACTGAGTCAAATACCCATTTACGAATTTGGTTTGAACGAGGTCATTCCTCCGATGCTCTAGTTCATTTTCAAAATAGCGTAATTTGTAATTTAAGAGAAAAGAAATGTACCGTTGCAATTTCGCTCGATATCGAGAAAGCGTTTGACCGCGCTTATCAATTTGGTATTCTCTTCAAACTGATTCATATGCAATGCGACTCATATATTATACAGCTTTTTTATAGCTATTTCGAGGAGGGACAATTTTTTGTGCAAATTAGTAACTCTAAATCTGATTCCGGTAATATATTTAGAGGTGTTCCACAAGGTGCTATTTTAGCTCCCTTGTTGTATAGCATTCTTGTATATGACTTACCACATATTTATAATGGATCAAATAGCATTCTCTACGCCGATGACTCTCTTATATTCGCTCATGATAGTGGCTCACGTACCGCACTGGGGAAGGTACAGAACCACCTAGTTGTAATTGACGAGTACTACAGGAACTGGGGAATCAAAATAAATCCTTTGAAATCAGAAGCTATCTATTTTCGTAATGCATCGGGAAAGGGCCCCCATTGGAGTATCCACTCTAATTGATCGAATAATTAAAATAGCCAATTTCGAATAACAAATAACTCGAACAATTTATATCAATTAATCGATCAAAATTCGATAAAAATAAATTCTTAGACAATTCTACTTTTTTAATGTAAAAATATTTTGTTTAAATTTACTAACCTTAAAACTAAATTACATGTTGCTCCTCATATTTTAAAATATATTTTAGTCCATTTTTAGATTTGAGCGTGTGTGACATATTATGTAAATCACTATTAACAGGGTTTAAAAAACTGCAGTCGAAACTTAAAACTGTCGAACAAAAAACGAAAATTTGTATCAAACATTAAATGAATCAGAAGTAAAAGCAAAAGTTTTCTTGGCCAATGACAAATGAAGAAGTAGCAGATTTCCTACTTTGACTGCAGTTTTTTAAACGTTGACTATAAACGTTAAATTCGTAAAAAAATTCAAGTTATAAATTTGTAAACCAAGTATGTCAGATAATGGGTTACTTGTTATAATCCTACTGGATGTGACATTTGAGATGTCATTACTTTCGTCTTAAAACCCTAAGACTGGGTTTTTGAGATCTCAGTTAAACTAGGTTTAGTTAATTTTAAAACCTATTTGGGCCGCCATTACCAAGTTTGTATACAAAATTTTGACGGAACAGCTTAGTTTTGCTTAAATGTTGGTTTTTTAATGAAATAATGTTGAAAACATTTTGGTCTTTAATGAAATAACAATTAAAAAAAATCACATTTCTCCGGAAAAATCAGCGTTTCAGAATACGTTAAACTAAGTTAAAACTTAATCCACATCCCAAAAACCCAGTCTTAGTATCCTTGTTTGAAAACTAAGTTTCTGGTTTTTGTCGTTAAAAAATAAATTAACCAAACCTATAGTTTTAAAATAAAGGAAATTAAAAGGGGATTTAAAAACATAGATCCTGTTTTAAAAGATTATAATAAAATTCCATTTATATATTAAACATTGAATTCTTATCTTTAACAGAATTTCTCTTAAAACCAGGAAAAACTGCGGTGATTTTTAAAAAAATTTAACTGAGAATCTCCATCGATTTAAATTTCACTCGGTTTTAAGAAATAAAAAATTGGCTTAAAATATTTTTCATAACTGGCTGGCACCTCTCTTTTTCTGTTTATTAATAAAATAAAAGTATGAGTTCAAATAGAAGTGTTTATTTTTTCGCATTGGATAAAATTATTTGAATTCTTCGAGTTATTCGAGTAATTCGATCCATTTCAAACCTTCATTCGATTAATCGAGCAATTTTAAATTTCGAAAATCGATTAATTCCTTACTCGACCAAAACCAAAAGTCGAATAATTCGATACTCTAGCCCCCATAACGTTGTCAAATTAAGTAAAATGCTGAATCTTTCATTAAACGGATTCGTTATTCCCTTCAGAAATGAAATAAAGTATCTTGGAATAACATTAAATAAACTTTTAAATTTAACCAACATGGCAGATTGGCCAAAAATAAGAGATTACACATCAAGGGAATGTTTTCCAGATTATTAGTAAACAGAAACTTAAGTCAAAGAACCAAATTACTAATCTATAAAGTTTGCATCAGATCAGCGATCATTTATGGTTTTTCAATTTGGTACACGATATCACCAACCGTTATGAAGGAGTTAGAAGTCCTTGAAAGAAGTTGCTTGCGTCTCTGCGTTAATGCGAATTATGAGAATTACGTAAAAAGATTCTCAAATACTTATATACTTATAATTATAATTAATATTAATTTTATTACAACATAGCTCAAAAAGACTTTTCTGTAAATCGTATATTTAGAAAATAAAGTAGAAATTATTGAAAAAAACTCTATACTTCATATTAACATGTTCATAAAATGCCCATTTGTTTCACAAACAGTCTTCTTTAAATTTTCATTAGGCCAAGCGACAGAAAAGCAGTGCATATTCTTATTGCGACAGTTGAAGCGTTAGAACTAGATCCACAAAATTTTATTATAAATAGAAGTTCCATCCGAAATGCAAGACAAAGACTGCACGTTTTAGTTCTGAAAGAACAATTCAAAGCCATGACACTAGATGCTCTATGCTTGCATTGGGATGGAAAGCTATTACCCGCTTTAACTGGGAACGATAAAATTAACTGGCTGCCTATAATTATGTCAAGCGGATGCAATGAGCAGTTGCTTCAAGTTCCTTCCTTAGAAGGTGAACCGGAAAACAACAAGCATTAGCGGTTTGCAATGACATTCAAGAATGGAACCTTCAGGACCACATAAAAGCCATGGTATTTGACACAATTATGAAATTATTTTGCGAAGTATTTTTGAAGAGAAATTTGTAAAAAAAAAGATGTCCGAATGTGGCCTTTTTCGAACAATTTAAGACTGCATGGCCAAAATTTTATTTACAAAACTTTCGTTCTGGGATTGAAAACAAAACGGCATTCCGACATTTAAAAAATTCCAGCAGTCGTGTTGTAAGTTTTGTTGAGACAATGCTCACAGAAAAACAGCCAAGAGACGACTATAAGGAACTTCTACTATATCACAAAATCGTTATGAACTACTAGGTAGTCTTAATATAGAATTAAATGAAAGTGCCTCGACAAGTAAAAACTTTCCCAAAGAATACATTAGCGTTGATGATGTAAAGAATTCTGGTAGACCTACAAAAAAAAAAAGAAAAATTCTGTCCTCCTATCATTTTATATAATGTTAATGTTAAGAAACTGGTTGACCAGCTAAGTCATAGAACACCAAAGGTTGTCTACAAGGTTATTAATTCGTCTAAGAGCAAAAGCAAGCTTTATTTTGAGGACCTTCTGTGCACTTAGAGATTATGGAAATTCTAAGGGCACAGAATATTAACTCGTACTCATTTACGCCACAGGAATTAAAAAGAGTTTCAGTGATTTTAAGAGGAATATATTATTTAACAGAAGTATCTGAAATTAAAACAGCCCTTGATGTAGAATTACCCAATACAGTAGAAAAGGTTAACAAGCTTGTTACAGAGTATTCTGCGAAAAACGATTGCGACACCGGTTTATTTATTGTTACGTTAGCCCAAGGTAAAACTCTTAGGTCGGGTTTTTAAGTTGTGGATTAAGTTTAAACTTGGTTTAGCGTAGTCTGAAACTCGCATTCTGCCAGCGGAATGTGATTTTTTTTTTATTATTTCATTAAGGACCAACATTTTAAGCAAAATTAAGCTGTTGCGTCAAAACTTTGGATACAAACTTGGTAATGGTGGCACAAATCTGTTTTCAGATTAACTAATCCTAGTTTAACTGAGATCTTAAGAACCCAGCCTTAATGATGTAAAGTTAAAAACAGAGAGATTCTGTGTTACAGATGCCAGTTATGGGGACATTCAGCCCGTAACTGCAATTCAAAATTTAAGTGCGTAAAATGCAATATATCCCATGAACCCAGTACTTGTAGTATAAAAAAAGGGTGAGTCACTCCCGATATGCGTTAATTGCAATGAAACTGGACATTCTGCAAACTATAAGGGCTGTTTAGCTTATGGAACATATTAAAAAAATAGGAAAGAATTGATTGACAAGGCTAAGACTAGACGGACAGAGGCTAGAGATAATGTTGAAAATGCTATTTTTAATAGTCAACGGGTTAACAACAAGACTTCATTCGCATTCGGCGAGTTATTCAGAGAGCCGAAAAAAAACATTAGAATCTAAAATTTTGAATTTTTTAAATTCCTACAAATCCATGTCATTAGAAATGGCTAAAAACGAATATACAAGTTTATTAAATGAAGTTCTTTTTACATATGGCCCGTAATAACCTGAAATTTATCACTTTTAAGGTAAGGTCATTGGTCGAATTAAGTAGGCGTATAGAATTATTAAAAATTCTTAATTTTCATAAAATTGATATTTGCTTTTTACAAGAAACTCATTTTCGGAATAATTATAAACTCAATTTTGAAAATTATAAATTAATTAGGGATTTGTCTAGCCAAGACACTGCAATTTTAATTAAAAAAAGTATAAAATTTTCTTCTATTAATGTGGACAATATACAATTTCCAAATAGTCTCATAGAAATAGAGTTGTTTTTCGGAGGTCGTGTAAATAAATTACTTTTAGGCAGTTTTTATATTCCCTCGAATTGTCCTCGCAGCGATCTGACATTAAGTTTGGATGCTATTAAACATGCTTCAAGATTATACGATGGCACATTAATCGGGGGTGACTTAAACTCAAGAAATGCCTATTGGGGTGATTCCTTGAACAACTTAAATGGTCAATGTCTCTTTGACTGGTTAAATTTCTCAGGGGAATGTTTTACACGAATTTGCGATATAAATCCTTCCTGCGGGGCCTTCTTATACATAAGTACAAGGTTAGTCGATACGGTAAACACAAATTATCAGATAATTTCCCTTCCTACCTTCGCAGACCATTATCCTCTCAAATTGACTTTAAAATTTCAAGACATTGAACTTCTAATGTCACCACCAATTTTTTTCAAATCATTTGTGACATCAATTGGAATGATTTTCGTGATGACGTCCATCATATGATATTAAATTTATGCCTTCTAGACTATAGAAATATATCTTATGAGGAGATAGATAATGTTATTTCACGATTCAATGGTTGTATTAACGAGAAAATTGACCAGCATTCGAGAGTGGTTGAGCTGAAAAATAGAAAATTTTTACTACCAGAGAGTATAAAAAAACTTTATAAGTGCAAATATTCGTGGCAGAAAGACCTCAAAAAATACAACTTCTTAAAACAATTATTAAGGAAAAAGTCGAATTGTTTCAAGCCGAAGAGTTTAGTAAAAGGCTAGAAAAGATTAGGCCAGGACCGAGGGCATTTAAGGAAGTATTTAATAATATAGGTAAAAAAAATTCCAAAAGTTTTTTAAAAATGATAGTCGGCAATGATATATTTCAAGATGACTCGGATAAGGTGAATCAATTCCAAAATCACTTTTCAAATGTTTACAGCTTCGTTAATCCTGATTGTGCTGAAACTAACGTTGTTCCTAACAATGTTAACTCTTATATAAATAATTGCCTTGAAAACATTTGTTCCTTCTCTCATTTTAACAGTGCTTTAAATCCAACGTCCAATAACATTTTTACTAACTTTTCTAAGGTTAATGAAACTATTAAAATATTTAACAATAAAAAGTCTTCGGGACTGGATAATTTATCCAATTTTTTAATAAAAAAAAAATTACCCGATTCGGCTATAAAACTGTACGTTATCATATTTAATCATTGTCTAAACAATGGCTACTTCTCCAAGCTTTGGAAAGTAGCGAAAATTTTTCCTCTTATGAAGAAGCCAAATGATTTTCGAATTGATAACTCACGACCAATTTTTCTAATGTCGGTAAACTGTTTGAAAGAATTATTATGCTAAGGCTGGAAAACTCTCAAGTACTGAGTCAAATACCCATATACAAATTTGGTTTAAACGGGGTCATTCCTCCGATGCTCTAGTTCATTTTCAAAATAACGTTATTTGTAATTTAAGAGAAAAGAAATGTACCGTTGCAATTTCGCTCGATATCGAGAAAGCGTATGACCGCGCTTATCAATTTGGTATTCTCTTTAAACTGATTCATATGGAATGTGACTCATATATTATAAAGCTTTTTTATAGCTATTTCGAGGAGGGACACTTTTTTGTGCAAATTTATAACTCTAAATCTGATTCCGGTAATATATTTAGAGGTGTTCCACAAGGTGCTATTTTAGCTCCCTTGTTGTATAGCATTCTTGTATATGACTTACCACATATTTATAATGGCTCAAATAGCATTCTCTACGCCGATGACTCTCTAATATACGCTCATGATAGTTGCCCACGTACCGCACTGGGGAAGGTGCAGAACCACCTAGTGTAATTGACGAGTACTACAGAAACTGGGGAATCAAAATAAATCCTTTGAAATCAGAAGCTATCTGTTTTCGTAATGCATCGGGAAAGGGCCCCCATAACGTTGTCAAATTAAGTAAAATGCTGAATCTTTCATTAAACGGATTCGTTATTCCCTTCAGAAATTAAATAAAGTATCTTGGAATAACATTAAATAAACTTTTTAAATTTAACCAACATGGCAGATTGGCCAAAAATAAGGGATTACGCATCAAGGAAATGTTTTCCAGATTATTAGTAAACAGAAACTTAAGTCAAAGAACCAAATTACTAATCCCTAATACTTCAAACCCTATACTTCATATTAACATGTTCATAAAATGCCCATTTGTTTCACAAACAGTCTTCTTTAAATTTTCATAAGGCCAAGCGACAGAAAAGCAGTGCATATTCTTATATTCTTATAAATAGAAGTTCCATCCGAAATGCAAGACAAAGACTGCGAATAGAGCACGTTTTAGTTCTGAAAGAACAATTCAAGGCCATGACACTAGATGCTCTATGCTTGCATTGGGATGAAAAGCTATTAGCCACTTTAACTGGAAACGATAAAATTAACTGGCTGCCTATAATTATGTCAAGCGGATGCAATGAGCAGTTGCTTCAAGTTCCTTCCTTAGAAGGTGAACCGGAAAACAACAAGCATTAGCGGTTTGCAATGTCATTCAAGAATGGAACCTTCAGGACCACATAAAAGCCATGGTATTTGACACATTAGCCGTCAACACCGGTCGTAATAATGGAACCTTGCGAAGTATTTTTGAAGAGAAATTTGTAAAAAAAAAGGATGTCCGAATGTGGCCATTTTCGAACAATTTAAGACTGCATGGCCAAAATTTTATTTACAAAACTTTCGTTCTGGGATTGAAAACAAAACGACATTCCGACATTTAAAAAATTCCAGCAGTCGTGTTGTAAGTTTTGTTGAGACAATGCTCACAGAAAAACAGCCAAGAGACGACTATAAGGAACTTCTAGAACTCACTTTAATATTTTTAGGGAAAACATCAAAAAACTCCAACACCGTAAAGTTTCGAGCTTCGGGTGCAGTTCATCACGCTAGGTGGATGTCAAAAGCTATTAACAGCCTAAAAATGTTTTTGTTCCGCGAAGATTTTTAATTTCCGAAACAAGAAGAAAATGACTTGCAAAAAATATGAATTTTTATATTAACAATATTCGTCGAAGCTTGGTTTTCATGTAACTTACTAATTCACGCCCCCTATAATGATTTTTTGTTCTTGCAAAACTCACACTATTTTAAAAGTATTGACAAAGACTTGTCGCGAGTTGCCATTAAAAATCTGCAAAGCCATTAGTGGTTTTTAAATCTTGAAAACATTGCCCTAGCATTTTTTGATTCAAGAGTACCGAACAGCACTAAAGCAAAAATGGTTGAAGCCCTTAAGAATATTTTTATTATTGCCAATCAAAATATTTCAACCATCATAGACAATGGAATGCAACAATTTGTGTCCATGGAAACAAAACGTTTTTTCGAAAGATTCCTTATAGATCAAGAGTTCTTAGAATCAAATTCTGAAGAAATTATTGGGCAATTAAGGGTAGTAAACGACACTGCGGAAAGGGGAGTCAAACTAATGGAAGAATATACAGTATTTTTCGTTTAGCTGCACATTAAATTTTGCACGAAAATTCGTGCAGGTACGCAAAATATTCTGTTACGCAGTATTCACTAAGCAGCATAAATAATGCTGCTAAGAGAATTCACCTACCTGAACAAATGTGCCCTTATGTAAAATTTTGTTCTTATTAGAAAAATATATTTTAATGCAGTTTTAAATGAAAGTAATACCGATATGTATATAAAACAATTCATTTAAAAACAATTTAAAGTGCTAAATCATTGAAACCCTCCACCGATAGTTCTAATATTTCAGGAGTGCGTCCTATATGATATCTAGATATTATTAATTAAAAAATTTAATTAAAAAAAAAATAACGGCATGAGCATGTAAATTATGAACCAATCATCCCAAAATTCTGTAGTGTGATTTCTGGGGATAAAAAACTTAAATTAGTATAAATTTCAATACAGAAGTAAAATTAGTTTTCGAGCTTACAGTGAATTTCAAAGGGCTACTTAGTATGGGATCTAAGGTAAATTATGGGCCATATATCACAAAATTGCATGACATTTTTCAGGACATATTAAGCTAAGTTGAAACAAATTTTTCCGCATTATCTATATCTACTAGACCCCTTTCACACTCGGCAAGTTACTTGCGCAAGTTACTTGCTCAAGTCTTGGTTTGTAGATGTCAGGGGTAAGGTCGGGTGAGGGGAAGAAATTTGAGTACAGACTTGGTTGTACTCGGCAAGTTGTTTTGTTTTTTCGTTTTCTTTTTGCCTGAAGACGAATATATTTTTTGTTTTTGACGTTTTCTTTCATTTATTTTTCAGTAAGTTATTTTGTGTTTGTGGTACGATTTGTGGTGGCAAAATTTTTGTATTTTTAAAATCATTGTAATTAAATAATTTGAATATGTGGACCGCATTTTTTAATTTTTTTTTTTTTTTTTTTTGCTTAAAAACGAATATATTTTATTTTTTTTGACGTTTTGTTTTATTTATTTTCCAGTGAGTTGTTTATGTTTGTTTTACATTTTATGGTGGCAAAATTATTGTTTTTTTAAAATCATTAAAATCATTAAAAAAAATGAGAAGTTGGTCGAGACTTGAAACGGAACAATTAATTAATTTGGTTCAGCAGCATCAGTGCATTTTTAGTGTTAGAAGCTTTGAGTATGTTGACCGCAATAAGAAAGCCCAAGCATTTAATACAATTTTGCTAGAAATGCAAAATATGGACAGCAATCTTACTGTGTAGGAGATAAAGCGCAAATGGAAGAATTTGCGGACGCAGTATATGCAAGAAGTTCGCGCTATAAAGCAGTCAAAAAAAGTGGTTCCGGAGTAACAGATGTTAACAGGCCAAAGTTATGGTGTTTCCAGCAACTAAGTTTCTTGGAAAGCCACATAGAAACTAGAGCAAGTGTTGACAATATAAAGGCAAAACCCTATGTAAATATGTATTTAGAATTAAATATACAATACATGTATATAAGGGTGCCAATTATCTATATGGGAAAATTTGTTTTAAGTAATCTGATTCACGCCAACCCCCAGATTGGTTCTAATTGCCAAAAAAAATAGTCCCTTGAAAATTTGAGCTCAATCGGGTGAAGGGATAGGGTGCCCATGGCTCCCCCAAAATTTGCAAAACACCTGATTTTTGATTTTGATTGTCAATAACTTTGTTAATATTTATTTTACAAAAAAAAATTGTTTGTAAAAGTTATACATCAAACTCAGAGGAAAAAAAATAAACGAAAAACCATGGATCTATTCATATGTTTATATAATTTTTTGTTTTATTCTCGCATTGTAAAATGAATAACTAAGAATTTGTTTTATTTTAAGCACATGAATACTTTTGTTTTTTTTTTTCGAATAAATGTACATATTCGCGAATGTGAATAGCGAAAAGTAAAAAATTCCCAATACTAAAATATGAGTGGCGAATCGTTGCTCTCATTAATGTTTAAAATATAAAGAGTTCCAAATATTAATTAGCTATTCACTCATTTTTTAATCTCTGTTGTGTTTTGCTGTATTCGTCTTTAAAAACCCAGTAATAACAGAAAAACTTGCAGCTGCCCTTTATGCTTGCAAAATAAGTGATCGAAACGCAGTTCATATCATTGCGGCAACAGCTGAATCGTTAGGTCATGATATTGCAAATATTACTTTGAACAAAGAATCCGTACGTGCTGCTAGACAAGAACTACGTTCAAAAAGAGTAGCTAAATTGAAAAATAAATTTAATGCCAAAGATTTAGATGCAGTTTGTCTCCATTGGGACGGAAAATTACTGCCTGCCTTAGAAGGAAAGGAAAATGTCGCCCGTCTTCCAATTCTTATATCAAACGGAAACGTTGAGCAGCTGCTGGAAGTACCAGCTTTGAAGAGTAGTACTGGAAGAGCACAAGCACTGGCTATTTGCAAAACGCTTTTTGAATGGGGTCTACACGATTATGTAAAAGCTTTGGTTTTCGATACGACAGCAGTTAATACTGGACGATTGAATGGAACTTGTTCCATAATTGAAAATATACTAGAGAGGGATCTGTTGTATTTTGCTTGCAAGCATCAGATCTTTGAACTTATTCTTAAAAGCGTTTTTGATTTTAAATTTTGCAAGTCAGATGGTCCTAATGTTCAAATATTTCAACGATTTTAGAAGTGTTGGCCATCATTAAACATTGAAAATTTCAGGATCGGTATCGAAAATGAGAAAGTTAAAAATGCTATTAGGTTATGTGATGTAGAGAGAATAACAAATTTTCTTAATAAAGTTCTTCAGGAAAAACAACCGCGAGATGACTATAGGGAATTTATCGAACTTGCTCTAATATTTCTCGAAAAGGCAATATACACCTTAAAAATATTTTTATTTAGAGATGAGTTCGATTTTACAGAGGTTGAACTAAATGCTGTTTGCGATATTTCTATTTTTATTGTCAAAGTGTACGCTGAAGCCTGGTTTTGCGCTCTATCACCAATAACAGCTCCGTATCACGATTTTATGCTTCTAGCAGTATTCAGTCAATATAGAAGTGTTGAAAGTGAAATTTCTACCGTAGCTTTGGAAAAATTTTGCAGTCACCTGTGGTATTTTGGCACAGAAAATGTTGCTTTGGCATTTTTTGATGAAAATGTACCAATCGAAACAAAAGAAAAAATGGCAAAAGCTTTGAAGAATGAATCTGATATAAACAGCAAAATGGCCTCAATAGACACTCTGAACGTAGCTGAAAAAACGTATTGCGCAGTTTGTTTTTTTTAATTAAATTTGTTTTTATTATTGAATCTTTCTTATCGAAATTTACAATATGTATTCAAATCTTAATTCTACTTGTTGTTTATTAGTTGTTACTAGTGTAACCACTAACTGCTGTATTCAAATTTTAAAAATGTCTTCTAGTTGGGCTTAAAGTATCGGTTCTTTTTAGCCTCTGGTGACCTTCGAACTGAAGCAGACCCCGAGCGAGGTAGTTAGGTTGGGCCATTAGTTTATCGATGTAGCTAATGGAATATTTTTTAATTTCATCCTGGATAGTGGGGACGTTGAGATCTCTGTGGATAATATCATTACGTATATACCATGGGGCGCAGACAATTTGTCGTAATATTCTAGACTGTCTTCTTTGAAGCTTTTGGATGTTAGATGCGCATGTTGTACACCATAATTGGATGCCATATGTGCATATTTTTTTTATGATGGACTTGTATAAGAGAATTTTGTTATCTACAGACAAGTTTGAGTTTCGACCGAGAAGCCAATGTAGTTGAGCTGCTTTAAGTTTCATAGCCGTTATTTTCGCTTCAATATGACGAGACCAGGTCAAGCGTCTATATATATAAATTCCCAAGTACTTAACATGGTTTTCTACCGGAACAGTGATGTTTTTTATTTTTACAGCTGGGCATGTTTGTCTTCTGAGCGTGAAAGTTAAGTGAGCACATTTAGCCGGGTTAACCTCTATTCTCCATTTTTCTAGCCAGGCCTCTAGTTCATTGATGTGGGACTGCAGATTTTGCGATGCGACTTTTGGGTCATGGTTAACGCTAATAAATGCTGTGTCGTCTGCAAATGTAGAGGTATGCGTGTTCAGGTTTGTTGGCATATCCGCTGCGTATATTATATATAGAAGCGGTCCTAATATGCTGCCTTGGGGGACACCAGCAGTAATTTTCTTGAGTGGGGAGTATTTATCTTGCGACCTTACTATGAATGTTCTGCCTGTTAGATAGCTCTCCAGAAGCTTGTGAGTGTTTTGAGGAAGCATTCGTGTTATTTTGATGAGTAGCCGATCATGCCAAACTTTGTCAAATGCTTGGGAAATGTCTATAAACAGGGCTGAGCAGTATTGCTTTTTCTCAAACGCCGATCTTATAAGGGTGACAATTCTATGCACTTGTTCTATTGTACCATGTTTCGCTCTGAATCCGAACTGGTGATCCGGGATGATGTCGTGTTCATTTAGATGAGGAGTTATACTTAAAACGAATATTTTTTCGAAAAGCTTCGATAGGATTGACAATAAGCTTATCGGTCTGTACGATGCAACCTTGCTAGCATCTTTTCCTGGCTTGGGAATCATAACAATTATAGACCTCTTCCATGAGGATGGGAAGTATCCGACTTTTAATATAGCGTTTAAAATGAGCAGCAAGATTCTGGAAGCAGACGATGGTAGGTTTCTTATCATTGACCCTGTGATGCGGTCAGGTCCGTGAGATTTTCTAATATTCACTTTTTCTATTGCAGATTTTACTTGGATTTTGTTAAATTTTAATGGATGGTTTACCTTATTAGGAATGATTGGACGACAGGAACAAGTATGTGCATCATGTGGCGTAAAAACTTTCTCAAGGTGGCCCGCGAAAGCGTTTAATTTTTAATGGAGATTCTTGGGTTATAGGGCATTTCATATGCCGTACAGCCTTCCATAAGCTATAATTGGAGTTTTTTGTGGTGTCTAGGCTGTTTAGATAGCCTTCTATTGCAGACTCGTGGTTCTGTCTCAATTTGTTGCGAAGAGTGGTCAGGCATAATTGTAGTTGGGCCTTTGTGGTTGGGGAACGACTGTTTTTCCATTGTCTTTTTAACTTCTTTTCTCCTTTTTTCTCTGATAAGAGTCTCTATATCCGTCGATGTATTGTAAGGAGCACGTTTAATTGTCCGCTTGATTGGGGTTGCATTTTTTGCTGCAGCATCCAAGACTTCTGTAAATCGGTCGACAGCTATTTGGATGTCAGATGAATTTTTTAGGGGAATGCACTGTGATAGGTGAGAGCTCACATACATTTTATACTTTAACCAATTTGTGTTTCTGTTTGGATAGGAAATACAGTTTGCAGCTGCGGCGTCAGAGTTACCTTTTAAAATGAGGATTGAAGGTGAATGATCAGACGAAAGATCATAGGAGGCACTAACTAGTACCTGATCGCGCTTGATGTTTTTAATTACAGCAAAGTCAATAAGGTCTGGTAGCTTATTGAAGTCGGTTGGCCAATAGGTAGGCTCACCACTCGATACCACATCAAAATCCTCTAGGACTAATAAGTCTGGAGCCCCAATATGTATGTTTAGCGTTTTAGTCGCCAGCAGCAATAAATTTCTGGCCCAATGTGGAGAAGAAGTTGAAAAATTTATCGTGTGCAATTTTGTGCCTCGGAGGACCATAAACGGATGTTAACGTTAGATTGAAATCAGTAAGATTTATAGATGTGGCCTGGATACAATCTTCTTCGAACTCTGGCAATGGTAAGTGTCTGATGTGTTTGTGCACAATTGTGGCTGTGCCACCACAAGCTCGTCCGCTGGGATGTTTTGTGTCATACGTAAGGTAACCATGAGTATATTTTTGAACTAAAGCAGGTTTGTTTAAATGCAAGAAGACTTTACAACCCCTATAGTTTGCCGTGTGATTTTCGCCACAGTTGCTGCATTTCTTAACATTCGGGTCAGCTTTTGAACGATTACATTCGGCGGTTTTATGAGCGTCGCCACAAACCACACATACGTGAGGCAATTTACAATATGATTTTGTATGCCCATATTCCTGACAGTTTGTGCATTGGGAGGGACCCTTTCGTTTTAATGGCTCCTCAACAGTTATTCTTCTGTTGAGTAGGTAGCGCAAGTTGTATATGGGATGAACTGAATTTTTGGTTTTGAGAACCGATGAATCAAACGATATTTCATCGCGGTGCATTGGTTGAGGAACTTTATTCCTGTTCAAAATGTTATGAACAGATTTTACCTCATACCCCTTTAGATATATGGCAGATTTAATTTCCTCTGTAGGAACAGAACTATCTATGCATTTTATGACAATAATCAATTCCTTAGCACTTTTTAATTGATATGTATAGTAACTTTTATTTTCTGCGTCCAGGTGTCTTGATATAATACGAAAGTTCGTTTCTGTACTGGCTTGAATTTTGGTTTCTTGAATTTGCCCGCGTCGTATAGAAACGACGTAGAAATTATTCTTACCTACCAGTTGAATCAACATGTTGACTATGCTATTTGATGTTTGCTCTCGCAGATAGATAGGTGGCGGTTTAACTTCTTTAGTGGCTGTTCCATTAGCTGATTCTGCTTCTTCATCGTGAGGTATGGGTAGTACAGAGAATCTGTTACCATTTGTTGGCAAAGGTACTACCTTAGAGCCTTTGTATTGTTTGGCCATGCGTTCCTGTTGGGTGGACCTAGGGCTAGCCTTTCTCTTAGTTATTGTAATATATCTGTCCATGCCTGTTTGCACTTTAGTACTTTTTGGCACAGCTCCTGTATTTATTAATGCAAAACGTGATGTTCCAGGTTTTTCGTTATTATTGGGCACACTTGCACTTAAATTGCTGAATGGAAAACCAGTTGCGGTGGCAATTTTTGCACTTAAATAATTTTTATTTAATTCTGGGTATCGAATGTTTTCATTGCTCACGCTCGGGGAGCTTACCACAATATACGCATTTCTGCTATTTGTGCTGGGCCTACTCTCCTTATTGGGAGTATTTCTGAGGCTCATTCACAAATCTCTTCGGGCACCTTAGTTATTGTTTTTTTTTCACCTATAGCCTAGTACTCTGTTCAAATTTGTGAACAATTTTGAGCAACATTGATTATTCCACACGAAAATTTTGGCATTTATCAATGTTACCAATCTTGCGAGTTTGTACAATTTGACGTTTTTATTCCTTCAAAGTATGCTACACTGTTTCGTGTATGTAAACAAACGCCACATGTATTTTACTAAAATTATTTTTTTTAATAAAAAAAGTAAATACGGATAAAAAACTGTTACCGATTGTGTTATTTTAATTTTTTATTTCTTTTTTAAATATTAAGTTCATACTTTTTTGCTTTTGCTTAAAATTCCACGTGAAATAAAGGCAGCTTACATTATTTCGCGGTTGTAAAAAAAAATGTTGCCAGAAACATTTCGGTACTTTTTCACAAAATAAACAGAGTACAACTCCATCAACATTATTTCATAGATATTCCGCACAAGTTTTTTTCATATGTGTTTTGACAGCATTTCACGTGAAATGTTGAACTGAGTACCAGGCTTATTACAAATATTTTATTTTTTTCACCTATTACAAATATTTTTTTTTCACTTCGAATTTTTTATTATTCTTTTTTATTTTTCTTACTCACTGATACACGTCCGTACTCGTCAAGAGCTGGTTCGAAAGTTTGTGAATACAAAAAATATAAAATTTTTTAGTCGTTTTGATTTGTGTGAAGAGTTTTTAAAAACAACCCCCAAAAAGTGGCCGAGTAACAATAAGTTTATCGAAGCTAAAAAACCTCTTTCAGGTTTCAAAGTAGTGAACTATACTGCTGAGAGGGGAGTTAAATTAATGCAGGATTATAATAATATTTTATCAAGAAGCGAAGAACAAAAACAATATATTTTGCGAATTGTTAAGGATTACCGTTTACGTTTTCCAAATTGCAATAAGGAAACTCTTTTTTAACTATACAAATTAAAACAAAAACCAAAGCCATAAAAAAAAGAAAAAAAAAAACACTTGCCACAAATTAAAATATCCACGTATCAATTTTTTTTCTCATGTAACGAGTATACTTAAGTAAATGAAATCGCCTATATAAACATATGAATAAATCCATGATTTTTCGTTTATTTTTTTTTTTTTTAATTCAGTAGACATTAGAGATACAAAAAAAAAACTTGTGAGCAAAAGTTGCTCCTCTGAGTTTCATCTATAACTTTTACCGACAATTTTTTTTGTAAAAGAAATATTAACAAAGTTATTGACATTCAAAGTCAAAAATCAGGTATTTTGCAAATTTTGGGGGGGCTATGGGCACCCTATTCCCCCATCCAATTGAGCTCAAATTTTCAAGGGACTATGTTTTTAGCAATTCGAACCAATCTGAGACTTGTCGTGAAACAAATTCCAACTTTGAAAAATAACTGGCAGCCTAATGTATATATATACAGTGCACTCGCGGTAACTTGAACATCGTCTAACGTGAACACCGCCTAACTTGAACAAGATTTTTTTTACATTGACTACTCTGTAACGTGAACAAACTCAGAAAGCTCTATAACGTGAACAATTTTTTATACCTTTTACCAAAGGTAAAAGCGTATTAATAACTTTTTCATTCCGTTTGTAATTTCTACAATATTGATCCTACCCCCTATAAAGTTTGCATTCCCGATGATCCTGTTAAAAAAATTGCCGCAAGTGAGGCAATTGAAATTTTAAAAATGCCAGTGACATGAGTGTAGTTAGACGCTAATGGGAGAAAGCAGTATTTCAACTACTTATTAGAAAAGAAAAAGCAGCAGAAAAAGATAACCGATTTTTTAATGCCTAAATGCTATGAGTAATTTTGTTTGCAATGTAATTTTAATTCAATAGATATATTCTCGTGATCTTATTTTGGTTTGTAATGAATTCTAATTTATAATTTTATTTTTACTAGCATCGCCCGGTGTCCGAAATTCGACCACTCGACATTTACTTTCAAAAAAACCTGTGCGTTATACAACAAAAACGTACACATTTTAAGAAAACGACGAAAATCCTATATTGACCCAACACTTTTATTCAAAAAATTTAGAAAAAAATATATTAAAAATCAACCACAAAAAAATTGTTCCCGTATTTATATATACAGCCCTATTATGAATAACAATTCCCCGGGAGTTTTCTCCCTTCTCCCATTTTTCCTATGTTAATTCAATTGTAAAAATGGGAAAAGGAAAAAAACTCCCGGGGAATTTTTATTCATAATTGGGCTGATAAGATATTTTAGTAGTGGAAATAATAATAAAACACATAAATATATACATTTATATTTTAATAATGGAAATAATCAGAAAAAATTTCACGTTCAAGGGTGCAAATAGACATATTTTTTATGAAATTCGACAATCGCTAACGTGAAAAATTTCGCTAACATGAACTCCCTAGGTTTTAATTAGTTCACGTTACCGCGAGCGCACTGTATATATATAAGCTTTAAAAGCTCTATTCCCAAAATCAACAATCAAATCGGGAGTTACATGTTTTGTATATTTGTTCCTTTATTTACAAATATGATGCAAGAAAATATTTATTTTTTATTGATTTTCATATTTTTAGTTTAATTCAGATGACATTTCATCATGCAATTTAAGCGTCAACAATGACAAACAACAAGATTAAACGCAAGAAGTATATCCCCATTCGTTTTTTCCCCATATACCACAGAAGGAGCATTTTGCTCTTCATTGAAAGCAGCAAAAATTCTGCTTCCCCAGTCGTTTTTTTCCCATATACCACAGAGGGAGCATTTTGCTTTTTTTTCATTCAAAGCAGCAAAAATTCTGCCTGTTTTTGCTCCCGATGTATTTTCCATAAGGAGGAATTTTGAATATAAACAAAAATAAAGAATTTTTTGTTTGAGCATTTTCAATAAAAAAGAGAGTAATATTAAGTTGATCACCTTATATTTTCTTCAATGAAGAGAAATTTAAAAAATATGCATGAATAAAATTGTTTGAGTATTTTAAAATAAGATAAATATTCAACATAGAAATTACAAGTTAATAAAGATCGTATTAATAATAAACTTTACGTTAGAGTAAAAATAAAAGAAAAAATGCAATCGTATGCATTTTTTTTAAAGTTAAAAAATTAACCTTGAATATTTGTTTCGCATTATATTATGAGTCAATAAAATTTTCGTTAGAGTAAAAAATAAAAAATAAAAAAAAAATGCAATTAAAAATATTATTATTTAAATGTATTTATTTAATTAGTCTGTAGACTACTTTCAAAGCGCACAAACATTTATTAAAAATAAAAAAATTATATTCTATAACATGGCATCGTTCAATTGCAAATTCTGTAAATCGGTTTTCGAGGAAAAGGACATGCTCAACACTCATGAAGTCCTTCACTACCGTGAATGCTTCAAATGGTTCTCAAAAGCAAATCATCTGAGGGAGCATGAAAAATCCCATGCTACTACATCGCTTAGCTGTAATAGTGGAAAACGGGTTATTGAAATGTCCAGTTTAAAAAACCTTAAATATGTGAAAAGGGCATTTAAGGATAGAATCGTCACATACATTTATGAAAACCAAAAAGAAGAGATTCTACATCCGCAAGAGTTTTTCAATGGAGTTTTTTTGGATCTTTTAAAAATTCTTAATGGAAGCCTAAAACAACACGTAACTATAAAGTTTAATCTAGAGCTGGAATGTGAATACATACAAATAAAAAATGAGGATATATAAATTCGCTCTATTACGCATAGATCTAAAATGCAATTCCTGACTTTAAGCGACAACGTGGAGGACTCCCTCAAAAATCATTTTTTTAATATATGTACAAAAATGTCCGAATTTCAGGAGAGGGACAGTGGATGGTCTCTACTAAAAATAAAAATACTGGAAATAAATATAAATAAATCATCGTTTATTAAAGGTTCCAAATATATTCCAACACCACAGTGGATAAGAAAAAAACAGGGAGTTTTTAATTTCCAAAACGATGATGACTACTGCTTTAAATGGAGTGTTATTGCTTCATTTTTAGGCATTATTTGAAGAAAAGTTTCAAATAAGAGATAATCTTATAAATTTTGAAAGATTGGAGTTCCCTCTTAAGTTAAAGGATATAAAGATATTCGAACAAATGAATTCAAATATAAGTATTAATGTATTTGGTTGTGAGGGAAGTCAAATTGTGGGACCATATTATCTTACTAGTGAAGTGAAAGACCATCATATAAATCTACTTCTTTTAACGGATGAAGAATGGTCCCATTATGTGTTAATAACAGATATTTCAAGGTAACAAACGTAAATATTTTAGGCTAATAAGAAGTAACTTCTCATAAGGGACGGGTATATCTTTGTAACGAATGTCTTCAATACTCTTTTAGTGCCAAAATTATGAATGATCATGAAGACGGTTGTAAGAAAGTTTTCAAAAATGCCGAAGCCGGAAGACTGTGTGTTACGCTTTAAAAACTACCAGAAACAATTAGATGTACCATTCGTCATATATGCAGATTTTGAGGCTTACTTAGAAAAAATTGATGGGAGTGATGAACATGGTAACATTCAAAAACACATAGCTTGTGCCTTTAGCTATTATATTAAGTGTAGTTTTGATAATAATTTAGATAGATTTAACATTTATTTTGGTGAAGATGCTCCCTACGTATTTATTGAAAATTTAATTAAGGACACTAAAGAAATTTTTACGAACTACTTATCTACCCATCAAACCATGACAGCACTTACTAATGTTGAGATAACTTCATATAATCTTGCAACAAATTGCCACATATGTGAAAAAAGCTTAGGAAGTGACAAAGTAAAGGATCGCTGTCATTTGACTGGAAAATACAGAGGAGCGGCGCATAACTCTTGTCATCTTCTATACCAAATTGCTAAGTTTATACCGGTATTTTTTCATAATTTTTCTTCCTATTATAGCCACTTATTTGTAAAAGAATTATCAAAATTTGAGGGTGATATAAAAGTAATTCCTCTCAACCAGGAATTATATATATCATTATCAAAATTTATACCAATGCAAAATAATAAGAGCTTTGAAATTCGATTTTTAGATTCTTTTCGATTTATGGCGTCTAGTTTAGAATCTCTTGCCAACAATTTAAATGACAATGATTTTCAAACTCTCAAAAAAATTTTCAACAGAAAAATGAATTTGATTTAATAAGAAGAAAGCATTTTTGCTGCCTCCCCATTCGTTTTTTCCCCATATACCACAGAGGGAGCATTTTGCTTTTCATTGAAAGCAGCAAAAATTCTGCTTCCCCATTCGTTTTTTCCCATATACCACAGAGGGAGCATTTTCCTTTTTTTCATTCAAAGCAGCAAAAATTCTGCTTGTTTTTGCTCCCGATGTATTTTCCATAAGGAGGAATTTGGAATATAAACAAAATAAAGAATTTTTTGTTTGAGTATTTTTCAATAAAAAAGGGTAATATTAAGTTGATCACCTTATATTTTCTTCAATGAAGAGAAATTTAAAAAATATGCATGAATAAAATTGTTTTAGTATTTTAAAATAAGATAAATATTCAACGTAGAAATTACAAGTTAATAAACTTTACGTTAGAGTAAAAATAAAAGAAAAAATGCAATCGTATGCATTTTTTTTAAAGTTAAAAAATTAACCTTGAATATTTGTTTCGCATTAAATTATGAGTCAATAAAATTTTCGTTAGAGTAAAAAAAAAAAAAAAATGCAATTAAAAATATTATTATTTAAATGTATTTATTTAATTAGTCTGTAGACTACTTTCAAAGTGCACAAACATTTATTAAAAATAAAAAATTATATTCTATTACATGGCATCGTTCAATTGCAAATTCTGTAAATCGGTTTTCGAGGAAAAGGACATGCTCAACACTCATGAAGTCCTTCACTACCGTGAATGCTTCAAATGGTTGCCAAAAGCAAATCATCTGAGGGAGCATGAAAAATCGCATGCTACTACATCGCTAAGCTGTAATAGTGGAAAACGGGTTATTGAAATGTCCAATTTAAAAAACCTTAAATGTGTGAAAAGGGCATTTAAGGATAGAATCGTCACATACATTTATGAAAACCAAAAAGAAGAGATTCTACATCCACAAGAGTTTTTCAATGGAGTTTTTTTGGATCTTTTAAAAATTCTTAATGGAAGCCTAAAACAACACGTAACTATAAAGTTTAATCTAGAGCTGGAATGTGAATACATACAAAAAAAAATGAGGATATATAAATTCGCTCTATTACGCATAGATCTAAAATGCAATTCCTGACTTTAAGCGACAACGTTGAGGACTCCCTCAAAAATCATTTTTTTAATATATGTACAAAAATGTCCGAATTTCAGGAGAGGGACAGTGGATGGTCTCTACTAAAAATAAAAATACTGGAAATAAATATAAATAAATCATCGTTTATTAAAGGTTCCAAATATATTCCAACACCACAGTGGATAAGAAAAAAACAGGGAGTTTTTAATTTCCAAAACGATGATGACTACTGCTTTAAATGGAGTGTTATTGCTTCATTTTTAGGCAATAATCATAATTTATTGAAAGATATAAATATATTTGAAGAAAAGTTTCAAATAAGAGATAATCTTATAAATTTTGAAAGATTGGAGTTCCCTCTTAAGTTAAAGGATATAAAGATATTCGAACAAATGAATTCAAATATAAGTATTAATGTATTTGGTTGTGAGGGAAGTCAAATTGTGGGACCATATTATCTTACTAGTGAAGTGAAAGACCATCATATAAATCTACTTCTTTTAACGGATGAAGAATGGTCCCATTATGTGTTAATAACAGATATTTCAAGGTAACAAACGTAAATATTTTAGGCTAATAAGAAGTAACTTCTCATAAGGGACGGGTATATCTTTGTAACGCATGTCTTCAATACTCTTTAAGTGCCAAAATTATGAATGATCATGAAGAAGGTTGTAAGAAAGTTTTCAAAAATGCCGAAGCCGGAAGACTGTGTGTTACGCTTTAAAAACTACCAGAAACAATTCGATGTACCATTCGTCATATATGCAGATTTTGAGGCTTACTTAGAAAAAATTGATGGGAGTGATGAACATGGTAACATTCAAAAACACATAGCTTGTGCCTTTAGCTATTATATTAAGTGTAGTTTTGATAATAATTTAGATAGATTTAACATTTATTTTGGTGAAGATGCTCCCTACGTATTTATTGAAAATTTAATTAAGGACACTAAAGAAATTTTTACGAACTACTTATCTACCCATCAAACCATGACAGCACTTACTAATGTTGAGATAACTTCATATAATCTTGCAACAAATTGCCACATATGTGAAAAAAGCTTAGGAAGTGACAAAGTAAAGGATCGCTGTCATTTGACTGGAAAATACAGAGGAGCGGCGCATAACTCTTGTAATCTTCTATACCAAATTGCTAAGTTTATACCGGTATTTTTTCATAATTTTTCTTCCTATGATTGACACTTATTTGTAAAAGAATTATCAAAATTTGAGGGTGATATAAAAGTAATTCCTCTCAACATTATATCATTATCAAAATTTATACCAATGCAAAATAATAAGAGCTTTGAAATTCGATTTTTAGATTCTTTTCGATTTATGGCGTCTAGTTTAGAATCTCTTGCCAACAATTTAAATGACAATGATTTTCAAACTCTCAAAAAAGTTTATCAACAGAAAAATGAATTTGATTTAATAAGAAGAAAGCATTTTTTCTGCCTCCCCATTCGTTTTTTCCCCATATACCACAGAGGGAGCATTTTGCTTTTCATTGAAAGCAGCAAAAATTCTGCTTCCCCATTCGTTTTTTCCCATATACCACAGAGGTAGCATTTTGCTTTTTTTCATTCAAAGCAGCAAAAATTCTGCTTGTTTTTGCTCCCGATGTATTTTCCATAAGGAGGAATTTTGAATATAAGCAAAATAAAGAATTTTTGTTTGAGTATTTTTCAATAAAAAAGAGAGTAATATTAAGTTGATCACCTTATATTTTCTTCAATGAAGAGAAATTTAAAAAATATGCATGAATAAAATTGTTTGAGTATTTTAAAATAAGATAAATATTCAACATAGAAATTACAAGTTAATAAACTTTACGTTAGAGTAAAAATAAAAGAAAAAATGCAATCGTATGCATTTTTTTTTTAAAGTTAAAAAATTAAAAAATTAGAAACTGGGAATTATTTCCTTGTGAAGGTTACTTTATATTTTATTAAACATTTTTTCATTTTTCGAATTTATTCTATGAGTTAAATTTCAGGTCTGTATTTTATAAAGCTTTTTTGTAATAGTTCTATTCTTTTAATTTTTCAGAAAATTAACCTTGAATATTTGTTTCGCATTAAATTATGAGTCAATAAAATTTTCGTTAGAGTAAAAAATAAAAAATAAAAAAAAAATGTAATTAAAAATATTATTATTTAAATGTATTTATTTAATTAGTCTGTAGACTACTTTCAAAGTGCACAAACATTTATTAAAAATAAAAAATTATATTCTATAACATGGCATCGTTCAATTGCAAATTCTGTAAATCGGTTTTCGAGGAAAAGGACATGCTCAACACTCATGAAGTCCTTCACTACCGTGAATGCTTCAAATGGTTCTCAAAAGCAAATCATCTGAGGGAGCATGAAAAATCGCATGCTACTACATCGCTTAGCTGTAATAGTGGAAAACGGGTTATTGAAATGTCCAATTTAAAAAACCTTAAATGTGTGAAAAGGGCATTTAAGGATAGAATCGTCACATACATTTATGAAAACCAAAAAGAAGAGATTCTACATCCACAAGAGTTTTTCAATGGAGTTTTTTTGGATCTTTTAAAAATTCTTAATGGAAGCCTAAAACAACACGTAACTATAAAGTTTAATCTAGAGCTGGAATGTGAATACATACAAATAAAAAATGAGGATATATAAATTCGCTCTATTACGCATAGATCTAAAATGCAATTCCTGACTTTAAGCGACAACGTGGAGGACTCCCTCAAAAATCATTTTTTTTAATATATGTACAAAAATGTCCGAATTTCAGGAGAGGGACAGTGGATGGTCTCTACTAAAAATAAAAATACTGGAAATAAATATAAATAAATCATCGTTTATTAAAGGTTCCAAATATATTCCAACACCACAGTGGATAAGAAAAAAACAGGGAGTTTTTAATTTCCAAAACGATGATGACTACTGCTTTAAATGGAGTGTTATTGCTTCATTTTTAGGCAATAATCATAATTTATTGAAAGATATAAATATATTTGAAGAAAAGTTTCAAATAAGAGATAATCTTATAAATTTTGAAAGATTGGAGTTCCCTCTTAAGTTAAAGGATATAAAGATATTCGAACAAATGAATTCAAATATAAGTATTAATTTATTTGGTTGTGAGGGAAGTCAAATTGTGGGACCATATTATCTTACTAGTGAAGTGAAAGACCATCATATAAATCTACTTCTTTTAACGGATGAAGAATGGTCCCATTATGTGTTAATAACAGATATTTCAAGGTAACAAACGTAAATATTTTAGGCTAATAAGAAGTAACTTCTCATAAGGGACGGGTATATCTTTGTAACGCATGTCTTCAATACTCTTTAAGTGCCAAAATTATGAATGATCATGAAGAAGGTTGTAAGAAAGTTTTCAAAAATGCCGAAGCCGGAAGACTGTGTGTTACGCTTTAAAAACTACCAGAAACAATTAGATGTACCATTCGTCATATATGCAGATTTTGAGGCTTACTTAGAAAAAATTGATGGGAGTGATGAACATCCCAGCAAAAACTTTACTTACAATCCTACTTTTAATGACTTCAAGAATTCATTACTTTGTAGCTTTATTCGCCACTTTTTGGATTATTAGTTATATATTAAATAATATTTTTATTATTATATCTTAAATATACAGAAAAATTTATATTTTCATTATGACAATAAAAATGTCATTATAGTCATTATAGTCAAAAAACATAGTTTTTTAATACAAAAACTACACTGCCTCGGTAGACTAGCTGGTAGAGAGCTAGTCTATCAGCACCGAGGTTGCGGGATCAAATCCCGCCAGAGACAGAAAAAATAATAAAATAATGTTAAGTAAAATAGAATAAGAAAAAATAAAATAATTAAAAAAAAAAAATAAAAAAATTAAAAAAAAAAAAAAAAAATTTTTACTTTATTTACTTTGTGTAACTATATATTTTTATAAAAATTTTAAGTATAAAAAAAACATATTATTTTTTAGATTATAATAGGCTAAATTATAAAGGATTACTTTTGGGACATCTCGAACAAAAATAAGTGCGTTTTCTAGTAGAAAAGTAAGTAGACGGCTCCTCAAATTCTCATTATTTTTCTGCTTATTTTGTAAGCAAAGTTTTTGCTGGGATGGTAACATTCAAAAACACATAGCCTGTGCCTTTAGCTATTATATTAAGTGTAGTTTTGATAATAATTTAGATAGTTTTAACATTTATTTTGGTGAAGATGCTCCCTACGTATTTATTGAAAATTTAATGAAGGACACTAAAGAAATTTTTACGAACTACTTATCTACCCATCAAACCATGACAGCACTTACTAATGTAGGATGGACAGTCGGACCACTGTGCAAGCGACATAACGGACCAAACATCACGCCACTTCGGACAAGCAAGGGCATTGTACATTTATTTGTATATTAGTAAATAGATAGGATCTTACATACTGTAACGGACTGGAATTCTGCGACATTACATTGACTAACAGAACAAAAAGAGTACAAACAAGAGGTTAGAGGACAGTATTCGTCTAGCCGTCAAGCCGCGAAGTTGTACTCGTTTGCGTAAACTAAATTAAATACCCATACTGAACTATGTATTATTATAAATAAAATTAGTGAACATATTGTTATATATATTAATGAAATCTAAATTAAAACCCAGTGAATTTTAATAAATAATAAAAGTGAATTAAACAAACCAACCGCGTTGTGTTTTAATTCCTACAAATGGGGGCTCAACCGGGATTTACCGTGGTAGATCAAAAAGTCAGTCGTTAAGAAAGGAATGCAATTTGTGTAAAATTATGAAATAATAAGTGAAAAAAGAAGAGAGCAACATAGAGCAAATATTTCAACATAGTTTAAAAAAGCGAAAAAATAAAACACACACACAAATTTATAAATGTTTGAAAATAAATAAAAAATACAGAACTAATTTCGAGTTGTTGCATTCTATGGTTAACATTAGCGAAAGAACAACTAAAATAAAACAACAACAAGCAAATAACAAAAGTTTTTGCGAAATGTATGTAAAAGTGCAAAATTAAGAAATCTGCTAGTGAATAAAAATTAAAAAATGAGAATAATTAAACTAAAATGGTAAATGAAAAACAACAAAAAAAAAAAACAAAAGAGAAAAGGTTAAAGTAAAATGCAAGACATTTTAATACATATGTACATATGTTTAAATAAAAATAACAAGTTCAACTCGTAAACCAAGCAGCGACGGCGGCAGAGCCAAAAGAAAAAAACAGAAATGTTAACAAGTGTGGAAAAGTGCGTGTGTTAATAAGAGACATTTACCAAAAGCAGAAAAAAAAAACAGTGATGCGCTAGCAGCAAAATAGGAAAAACTTTAGAATTAGAAGACAATTTGTGAAATAAATCAAAAACAATTATTAATGCTACGCTAAAAGTCAATAATTGTACTTTGTCTTGAAAGTTATTGTTTAAAAGAGCAACAAACAAAATTAAAACATCCCCTATTTGGCGCATTCAATACTCGAAATTGTATTGTTTTTGATGATCGTATGGAAGTGTGTGGTGCATCCAAAGAGCGTATGAGTGGAAAGCAGCGACGAAGAGTTGGCGTTAACAGCAAATTGCCATTGAGATGTTAAAGCAACGCGTTTTAGAAGTACTGGAAGCAGCAACTGTAAAGCTAAGTTATATTAATATTTTATTTTAATATTATCTTTATATAACAAACATGGTATACACATTATGTGTAAGGTTGAGGTAGCTGTGAATCTTATTTATGTAGAAATATGTTTTGCGTAGCAAAGCTTTTGATTTAAAGTTCAAACTTTAAATATTGAAGAAAGGAGTTTTCTCTTTTAGAGAGTAGGTGTAGTTAAGAGAGTTTGGTAGAGAGTCGTTACTGAGGGCACGACTGAGGGAACGAGGTCGTATTTGTTTGGAATATTAGTATTTTTTAAGCTAGTAATAAATACAGAGAGTTTTGTGGTTATTTTCCAAACAAAAGAAAAAAACGACAGGTTAAATTGCTGAGGGCAGAGTTTTGTCAAAATAATTTACAAATTGTTATTGTTTTACAAGAAAGGGAATTAGTGTTGTATACATTTATTTCGCAGTGTGTACATATGTACATAGTTGAAGGTGGTAGGCAGTGGCGTATCACAGAGGGAAATTTAGCAAGCGGAGAGGTACTCGAAATTAGTATACGACTAGTTGAGAATATTATTGTAAATTTGTAAAATTGTTAGATAGAGATAAATTAAATATTGAAATTATAATTTTATAAATTATAATTATATAAGGATGCATTAAATATTGGAATTATCTTTAAGTTGAGTTTTTTGAATTAAAAGCAGGATAGGTAGTACCTATTATAAACATTTGAATAAATCCGATATTTTTATATATTGCATTTGGAAAATATAAATTTATTTTGTAAAAGCGAGCGCAACTGAGGGCGCTAATTAATAACTCGAAATGGAGCTACGCGAGATACTTGTTTTAACCGTGGATGAATTGAAGACGAGCGCGGACGCACTAGGGCTAGAGACGGTAGGGACAAAAACGGACTTGCAGGAAAGACTTATCCGACATTTTAGTGCCCGAAACGATGCTGGGGGAGGTTCGGAGTTTGCTGACGCGTCTTCTGCAGTACAAGAAATAACTTCCGAAGTTACACGATTCACGTTAAGAGATATTGAAGACTCAATAGCGAAATTTTCGGGTGAAGACACCCTGGAGGTAGACGTGTGGTTGCAGGAGTTTGAAGATTGTGCACACGTGTTGGGGTGGAACGAGATACAACTATATATCTATACCAAGCAGCTTTTGACGGGCGCAGCCAAGATCTTCATTAGAAGCCAATCTGGTGTAAGGGACTGGGGTGCTCTCAAGGTAGTTTTGCGTAGGGAATTTGGCGGAAAACCATCAGCAGTATCCGTTCACAAGATGCTTAAAAGCAGACGGAAGCGGACAAATGAATCATATCGTCAGTACTTGTATTCCCTGATGGAGATAAGTAGCTCAATTAATTTAGACGAAGCCAGTATAATAGAATACTTCATAGAGGGGATCCCCGGCAACATGTCTAATAAAGCTGTTTTGTATCAGGCCCGCACCCTGAATGACCTCAAAGAAAAATTAGTCGTTTACGAAAAAATTTCGGGGGCAGAGAAATCCCCAGGTTTTACGGGTGGCAAAAAATCATCGGATAAAGACCCATCAGAACCTCGAGGTGACGTGCGACGATGTTTTAAATGCGGTATGGAAGGGCATATTGCCAAAGATTGTAAGAGGGGAGAAGCGAAATGCTTCAAGTGTAAGAAAACTGGTCACAAATCTTTTAATTGTCCTACCCTGAAGACGGAGACCCCATCAAATGACACAAAACCAAATGTACTAACGCTAACAGATGATGCCCCTTCTCCCTCTAGAAGAATTTTTAAGGATATAGTTGTTTTTGGAAAGACTGTTTCCGCAATTGTTGATACAGGTAGCGATATTTCTATCTTACGATATGATACACTTTTAAGTCTAACAGATGCACCGCTAGAACCGGTTGAAAAAAAATTAATCGGTATTGGAGGGAAAAGCATTACAACCATGGGTTGCCTCAAAATCCGAGCGCAGCTGGATGGTATCGAGATGTACATAGATTTTTACGTTGCCAAAGAAAGAGATATTTTGTATTCCATAGTCATCGGAAATGACATTTTAAATAAGGTTGACCTAATGGTTGACGAAAAGGGAGCCAGGTTTAGAACCAGAATCCCTAGTATGAGCATGTTTGGGGGAAGTAACGAGCAATTATCAAGAAGTGAATCGGGTGATGATTCTGTTTTATTTACCGAAGAATTGGACACCTTTGCCCCGTCACAATCAGACGTTATCCAAATCACCGAGCTTAAAAAAGAGTTTTCCGACATCGTTTACTCGCTCGCGGAATCCTTGAATGAGTCTATTAATTTACCCTTGGAAAACTTAAATGAGGCTTACCGAGCTGAAATCAGATCGGCTGTGGATAGTTATAACCCTATGAAACCAACCAAATACGTAGTAGAAATGAAGATCGTATTATCAGATGACACCCCGGTAGCGTGCAGACCCAGGAGAACATCTTATGCAGACCAACAAATTATTGAAAACCAGATCAAAGAGTGGCTAGAAGAGGGTGTCATTCGCCCAAGTTTCTCGGAATACTCCTCACCTGTGGTATTGGCATCTAAAAAAGACGGTACGAAAAGATTATGCTGTGATTATAGGCGCCTGAACGCGAAAATAGTCCGCGATAACTTCCCGATGGCCATAGTCGATGATGTCGTTCAACGGTTACAAGAGGAAAAAGTTTTTACGACCCTTGACCTAAGGAACGGATTCCTACACGTACCGATAGCGGAAGAGTCGCGTAAATATACGGCTTTCGTCACACAAAACGGTCAATATGAATTTCGGTTCGTGCCATTTGGGATAAGCAATTCACCAGCTGTTTTTTGTCGATTTATATCGGCCGTGTTCCACGATTTGATCAGAGATGGTACTATTGTTGTCTATATGGACGATATAGTTATATTGTCACGGGATGAAAACGAGGGTATTCGTAATCTGGGCCGAGTATTAGAAGTTGCAGCATTAAATGGGCTCCGGTTCAAATGGAGCAAGTGCCAGTTTTTGCAAAGAAAAATTCAGTTCTTAGGGTACATAGTTAAAAATTCATCAATATCACCGTCGGAGGAGAAGTGCTCAGCCATCAGAAAATTTCCGATACCAACTAACGCTAAAGCCTTACAGCGATTTTTGGGTCTAACGTCATTTTTCCGCCGTTTTATTCAAGATTACGCCAGGATCGCCAAACCACTGTCGGATCTGTTGAAGAAGGGCGCAAAATTTAAAATGGGTGACCAGGAGTTATTAGCGGTACAACAATTAAAATCGGCTTTAACAAGCGATTCTGTGTTGAGGTTATATAACCCAAAGGCCGAAACTGAAATCCACACGGACGCAAGTAAATATGGGTATGGAGCGATGCTCGTGCAGAAAGACTCAGAAGACTCGAAATTTCACCCGGTAGAATACATGAGCAGAAAAACCACGTCGTCCGAGGAAAAGTACCATTCGTACGAACTAGAAGTGTTGGCCATAGTGGAAGCTCTAAAGAAGTGGAGGGTATACGTTTTGGGCATCAAATTCAAAATAGTTACCGACTGTAATGCATTTGCCATGACCATGCGTAAAGACGATGTTCCGGTCAGAGTTTCAAGGTGGGCGTTATTCCTCCAAGAATTTGACTATTCAATTGAGCACCGATCTGGAAACCGAATGAAGCACGTAGACGCGCTTAGTCGAGTGGCATGCCTAATGATTCAAGATTCACTACAACATCGCATAAGAGAGGCGCAACAAGACGACGAGTGGATAAAAGCTGTCTGCAAAGTACTTGAAACAGGCTCGTATGGTGACTACTATGTAAAATATGGTATTCTACACAAAGACCCCGGCAGGGATTTAATCGTTATACCCTCTGCAATGGAAAAAGAGATAATTGAGATGGCACACCGCCAAGGGCATTTTGCCACAAGGAAAACAAAGGAGCTGGTCGAGAAGCAGTTCTATATCCCAAAGTTAGAAGTCAAAACGGAATCAGTGGTAAGAAGCTGTGTAGAATGCATCATAACGGAAGCTAAAAATAGGAAGAAAGAAGGTATGCTAGCCCCGATCGACAAATCGGATAAACCTTTTGTTACATACCACATTGATCATGTAGGACCAATGGAAGCTACACAAAAAATGTATAACCATATATTCGTAGTCGTGGATGCCTTCACAAAGTTTGTCTGGTTGTACCCAACCAAAAGCACTGGTTGTAAGGAAGTGTTAGAAAAATTAAGGCGACAATCAGCAGTATTTGGTAACCCGCAGCGAATCGTATCCGATAGAGGAACCGCCTTCACGTCTAAGGAGTTCGCAGAATATTGCAAAGATGAGGAGATAGAGCATCTACTAATTGCCACAGGAGTTCCGAGGGGAAATGGGCAAGTCGAACGCATCAACCGTATAATCGTGCCCATGTTAACCAAAATGTGTGCCGAGAAGCCCAAACAAGGTTCAGCAAATAATTAACAACAGTCCATCGAGAAGCACACAACGTACACCATTCCAGTTAATGACAGGCATAAGTATGCGAACGGGAGAAAATCCGCAACTAAGTCAAATCCTCCATGAGTTTTCGATAGACGAGCTGCAAAACGAAAGAGACCTAATTCGACAAGAAGCACGAACAAGCATAGTCAAAATACAAGCCGAAAACAGCAAAACGTTTAACAAAAATAGAGTACCAGCGCCGGAATACAAGGTAGGAGACTTGGTCGTCGTTAAGCGTACCCAATTTGGTGTTGGCATGAAGTTACGACCAAAGTTTTTAGGTCCGTACAAGATCTTAGCCAAACTAAACCACGACCGATACGAAGTAGAAAAAATTGGTGAAGGAGAAGGTACAAGAAAATTTTTCACTGTGGTGGAACATATGAAGCCGTGGAGTCAGGCTTCGGGACGAAGCCAGTGTCAGGAGGGCCGAATGTAGGATGGACAGTCGGACCACTGTGCAAGCGACATAACGGACCAAACATCACGCCACTTCGGACAAGCAAGGGCATTGTACATTTATTTGTATATTAGTAAATAGATAGGATCTTACATACTGTAACGGACTGGAATTCTGCGACATTACATTGACTAACAGAACAAAAAGAGTACAAACAAGAGGTTAGAGGACAGTATTCGTCTAGCCGTCAAGCCGCGAAGTTGTACTCGTTTGCGTAAACTAAATTAAATACCCATACTGAACTATGTATTATTATAAATAAAATTAGTGAACATATTGTTATATATATTAATGAAATCTAAATTAAAACCCAGTGAATTTTAATAAATAATAAAAGTGAATTAAACAAACCAACCGCGTTGTGTTTTAATTCCTACACTAATGTTGAGATAACTTCATATAATCTTGCAACAAATTGCCACATATGTGAAAAAAGCTTAGGAAGTGACAAAGTAAAGGATCACTGTCATTTGACTGGAAAATACAGAGGAGCGGCGCATAACTCTTGTAATCTTCTATACCAAATTGCTAAGTTTATACCGGTATTTTTTCATAATTTTTCTTCCTATGATTGCCACTTATTTGTAAAAGAATTATCAAAATTTGAGGGTGATATAAAAGTAATTCCTCTCAAGAAGGAATTATATATATCATTATCAAAATTTATACCAATGCAAAATAATAAGAGCTTTGAAATTAGATTTTTAGATTCTTTTCGATTTATGGCGTCTAGTTTAGAATATCTTGCCAACAATTTAAATGACAATGATTTTCAAACTCTCAAAAAAGTTTATCAACAGAAAAATGAATTTGATTTAATAAGAAGAAAGCATTTTTGCTGCCTCCCCATTCGTTTTTTCCCCATATACCACAGAGGGAGCATTTTGCTTTTCATTGAAAGCAGCAAAAATTCTGCTTCCCAATTCGTTTTTTCCCATATACCACAGAGGGAGCATTTTGCTTTTTTTCATTCAAAGCAGCAAAAATTCTGCTTGTTTTTGCTCCCGATGTATTTTCCATAAGGAGGAATTTTGAATATAAACAAAATAAAGAATTTTTTGTTTGAGTATTTTTCAATAAAAAAGAGAGTAATATTAAGTTGATCACCTTATATTTTCTTCAATGAAGAGAAATTTAAAAAATATGCATGAATAAAATTGTTTGAGTATTTTAAAATAAGATAAATATTCAACATAGAAATTACAAGTTAATAAACTTTACGTTAGAGTAAAAATAAAAGAAAAAATGCAATCGTATGCATTTTTTTTTTTAAAGTTAAAAAATTAACCTTGAATATATGTTTCGCATTAAATTATGAGTCAATAAAATTTTCGTTAGAGTAAAAAATAAAAAAAAAATGTAATTAAAAATATTATTATTTAAATGTATTTATTTAATTAGTCTGTAGACTACTTTCAAAGTGCACAAACATTTATTAAAAATAAAAAATTATATTCTATAACATGGCATCGTTCAATTGCAAATTCTGTAAATCGGTTTTCGAGGAAAAGGACATGCTCAACACTCATGAAGTCCTTCACTACCGTGAATGCTTCAAATGGTTCTCAAAAGCAAATCATCTGAGGGAGCATGAAAAATCGCATGCTACTACATCGCTTAGCTGTAATAGTGGAAAACGGGTTATTGAAATGTCCAATTTAAAAAACCTTAAATGTGTGAAAAGGGCATTTAAGGATAGAATCGTCACATACATTTATGAAAACCAAAAAGAAGAGATTCTACATCCACAAGAGTTTTTCAATGGGGTTTTTTTGGATCTTTTAAAAATTCTTAATGGAAGCCTAAAACAACACGTAACTATAAAGTTTAATCTAGAGCTGGAATGTGAATACATACAAATAAAAAATGAGGATATATAAATTCGCTCTATTACGCATAGATCTAAAATGCAATTCCTGACTTTAAGCGACAACGTGGAGGACTCCCTCAAAAATCATTTTTTTAATATATGTACAAAAATGTCCGAATTTCAGGAGAGGGACAGTGGATGGTCTCTACTAAAAATAAAAATACTGGAAATAAATATAAATAAATCATCGTTTATTAAAGGTTCCAAATATATTCCAACACCACAGTGGATAAGAAAAAAACAGGGAGTTTTTAATTTCCAAAACGATGATGACTACTGCTTTAAATGGAGTGTTATTGCTTCATTTTTAGGCAATAATCATAATTTATTGAAAGATATAAATATATTTGAAGAAAAGTTTCAAATAAGAGATAATCTTATAAATTTTGAAAGATTGGAGTTCCCTCTTAAGTTAAAGGATATAAAGATATTCGAACAAATGAATTCAAATATAAGTATTAATGTATTTGGTTGTGAGGGAAGTCAAATTGTGGGACCATATTATCTTACTAGTGAAGTGAAAGACCATCATATAAATCTACTTCTTTTAACGGATGAAGAATGGTCCCATTATGTGTTAATAACAGATATTTCAAGGTAACAAACGTAAATATTTTAGGCTAATAAGAAGTAACTTCTCATAAGGGACGGGTATATCTTTGTAACGCATGTCTTCAATACTCTTCAAGTGCCAAAATTATGAATGATCATGAAGAAGGTTGTAAGAAATTTCAAAAATGCCGAAGCCGGAAGACTGTGTGTTACGCTTTAAAAACTACCATATATGCAGATTTTGAGGCTTACTTAGAAAAAATTGATGGGAGTGATGAACATGGTAACATTCAAAAACACATAGCTTGTGCCTTTAGCTATTATATTAAGTGTAGTTTTGATAATAATTTAGATAGATTTAACATTTATTTTGGTGAAGATGCTCCCTACGTATTTATTGAAAATTTAATTAAGGACACTAAAGAAATTTTTACGAACTACTTATCTACCCATCAAACCATGACAGCACTTACTAATGTTGAGATAACTTCATATAATCTTGCAAAAAATTGCCACATATGTTGAAAAAGCTTAGGAAGTGACAAAGTAAAGGATCACTGTCATTTGACTGGAAAATACAGAGGAGCGGCGCATAACTCTTGTAATCTTCTATACCAAATTGCTAAGTTTATACCGGTATTTTTTCATAATTTTTCTTCCTATGATTGCCACTTATTTGTAAAAGAATTATCAAAATTTGAGGAGATATAAAAGTAATTCCTCTCAACAAGGAATTATATATATCATTATCAAAATTTATACCAATGCAAAATAATAAGAGCTTTGAAATTCGATTTTTAGATTCTTTTCGATTTATGGCGTCTAGTTTAGAATCTCTTGCCAACAATTTAAATGACAATGATTTTCAAACTCTCAAAAAAGTTTATCAACAGAAAAATGAATTTGATTTAATAAGAAGAAAGGGAGTATTTCCTTACTCTTACATTGATTCAATGGAACGCTTTTATGAATCAAATCTTCCCACTAAAGACAATTTTTACAATATTTTAAATAATACTAATTGCACTAATGAAGACTATGAACATGCTCACGCTGTTTGGAGAACTTTTAAATGTACTGACTTATTAGATTACGCAAAATTATATATAAAAACAGATGTTCTTTTGTTAACTGACATTTTTCAAATTTTCCGAAACATTTGTAAAACTCTTTATAAACTTGACCCATGCCAATATTATACTGCCCCAGGACTATCATGGGTTGCTATGCTAAGAACAACTAAAATAGAGTTAGAATTGCTAAGTGATGTCAATATGTACAATTTTATACAAGATGGAATCAGAGGAGGCTTAGTTCAATGTTCAAAGAGATATTCTAAAGCAAATAACAAATATTTGGAAGACTTTGACAGTAGTAAGCCTTCAGAGTATTTAATGTACCTCGACGCTAAAAGCTTGTATGGATGGGCAATGTCAGAATATCTTCCCCATGGAGAATTCGAATGGAATTATGAAGAAGACATTTTAAATAATCTGGATGTTGCTAATATATCATCTATTCTAATATACTCAGGCTTAATACCTTATAAAATTCATTATAGGGTTCTTAAACAGTGTTTGAAAAATGGACATAGAGCGTTAAAGTTTAAACAATCTCCATGGCTAAAAAAGTATATAGATTTAAACACACACCATAGAACATTAGCAAAAAATTCGTTTGAAAAAGATTTCTTCAAACTTCTTAACAATGCTGTTTATGGGAAAACTATGGAAAACGTTCTTAATCGAACAGATGTCAAAATAGTAAGTGATTCGGAAACTACAAATCGTAATCATTTAGGAGCAAGAGCACTAATTTCTAAGCCAAATTTCTCGAGTATTACACAATTTACCAATAATATGTTTGCAATTCAATTAAAACTTATGCGAATAACTTACAACAAGCCCATTTATTTAGGCTTTGCTGTGCTAGAGCTGTCTAAATGGAAAATGTACGATTTTCATTATCAATACATGAAGCCAAAATTTTAATCCAATTTAGCTTTAAATTATATGGATACAGATTTATTTATCTACACAATAAAAACAGACGATTTCTATGCTGATATTCATGATGACATTGCTTCAAGGTTTGACACATCTGAATATCATCCTAATAATATTTTTAACCTCCCATTATTAAATTAAAAAAATTTTAGGTATGATGAAGGATGAAAATAGTGGAAAAATTATGAAAGAGTTTGTTGGGCTTCGATCAAAACTGTATTCATTTAAAACAGTTGGTATGAATGAAATAAAAAAGTCTAAAGGTGTTAAAAAATCGTGCATAAAAAACCTTTCAATGGCAGACTATAAAAAATCATTGTTTGAAAAAGTAATTCTTTCTGATACAATGAATACATTTAGATCTAAGCTTCATCAGCTGTATACTCAAAAATTGCACAAGGTTGTCTTGAGTTATGCGGATGACAAAAGAATTATCGCTTCAGACCAAATAAATACTTATGCACGAGGACATTTTAGACTTCAATCTAACTTTGACAACTTTTGTACAGAAATAGACAATTTTTTAAATGACTCATCTGACGATGAATATTTAATGAACATAGATATTTAAATTAATATTTAATAATTATGATATAATAAAAAAAAAAAAAAAAAAATGTACAAAAATTTAAGATACATAAAAAAAAATAAATAAAACAATATACATATATTAATAAATACACTTTTATTTAAAACGTTTTTTTGGTTTTATTTCTAAAATAAGTTTTTAAATATTTTGCCATAATACATTTTCAGTATCGTAATCTAATTTCTTTCGATTTCTTGTTACACGAGGAGAGTATTGGTAAGGTAAAGTGGATTGTTTCATATTTGAGTAGTTATCATTTTTTGATAATATTCTTATTTTTGGAGTTCATTTTTCCGAAAAGCTTTTAAGACGCTTAGCTACGGAAGATGCAGAAGAAGGATTAAATTTTTGTATTTTTGTATCCATAGCGTTTTGATCATCATTATTTGTATAAATTTCCTCAGGCAAATTCAAATCTGTTTGCAGTGCTATACTACTCGATTTAGGTGTTATAGTTTGAGTTTCAATATGCTTCTTATACACCTTTTTAGTTTGAGTTTCATTATCGCGCAAATTATTCAATGCTGATATTTTATTCTGGTTAAATGTTCGTTGGGATCCAATTAGATATTTAGCTAGTTCTTGTTTAATATAATACCATTTGTTTATATCTTTTAGAGAATGTGAACCATATATTGGTAAGAGTTTCCGATGCAAAAAATCTGAATCAGAATATTTAACTTTAAATTTTTCGTAAGTTGATGGATGAAGAACTATAAATTTTGATAAATTATTTGACATTTTCTAAAATTTTTCCAATGACTCCACTTAATATCGCTGAAATAATAATGGGTAAAAATCCTCCCTTTTGAATATGATGTTTCCTCTTTTGACGCATAGAGGTTTGTGATGAGCAAACTTTCCTCAAAGTATTTTTATATGGTTTTAGTTTTTCAAACACAGTTTTGTTTATTTTATGATTTCTGTTTATAATATTTAAGATAATTTCATTTAAAGTTTTTATAACAACATTGTCAACATTTTTCAAAATTGCATTTCGTAGTTTGTGATCCGCTTTTCTAAGAACATAGAGAATATGTTTGTTCTCCTTCAGTAATTTTAGATTCGAGGTCATTGCTTATATTTGCAAATATAT